>VXBL01006371.1:22375-42881 GCA_013400195.1 Aramus guarauna
GCTGTGCCCAGCTCTCCACGCCGGACAAAGTCCTCATCCCTGAGCGGTACGTTGAACTGGAGCCCGACACGCCGCTCAGCCCTGAGGAGATGAAGGAGAAGCAGAAGAAGGTGGAAAGGATCAAGACCCTCATTGCCAAATCCAGGTGAGGCTGCTGTGCCCATGCCCAAGCCGTCCGTCCCGGGGTGCACCCCACCACCCGCCTGCGCCTCTTCCCTGGCCATCCCCGCGGGGTCTGTGGGTGCTGATGCTGGGTGCTCTCCGCAGCCTGCAGAATGTCATCCCCCTGAGCGAGGGGGAGGTGGACGCCCCCCAGGACCCCGAGACCCAGCTGCAGGAGCAGGAGAAGAGGATAGAGATCTCTTGTGCGCTGGCTGCTGAGGCCTCCCGCCGGGGCCGCATGCTCTCGGGTAAGGCACGGGGTGGCACGGAGGGTCGGAGCCTGCCAGCCCCGCGGGAGAGCAGACCGCAGATAGTGCTGGGTGCTGAGCAGGCAGGAGGGGTGAGGGCAGGGTGGATCGGGCAGGTTGGATGGACCAGCTGACGGGATGGACAGGCAGCAAGAGCGAGGGCCAATACGGGCAGGAGAGTGGGCTGCATCAGTCCTGGCGCAGGGCATCCCTGCGCAGTGGGAAAGTCAGCCCAGTGGTGCCGGCAGCTGCCTGCACCCTGCCTGCGGTGCCTGGGGCTGCCTGCCCCTGCGGCAGCGCTGAGCGTCGTGAGATGGAGCAGCCACTTCGGCCGGACGCAGGTTTCGGCACCTCGTCAGAAGCGTTGGCGAGGCCGCAGGATGGGACGCGTGGTGGCACGCCGTACCCGAGCGAGCATGGTGGCACGCCATGCCTGGTCCATGAGGAGCCCTGCGGGGAGCTCACGTGTGCGTGCCGCAGCCGCGCGCCGCTGTGGCTGTTTGTCCTGACCGCGCTTGCTTCCCCCCTTCCTTCCTCTCCGTTTTTCCTCCCCTCCGCTAACGTCTCGCTGGGTCGCCTCCTT
The DNA here is from genome assembly GCA_013400195.1 of Aramus guarauna. Classification (NCBI taxonomy): domain Eukaryota; kingdom Metazoa; phylum Chordata; class Aves; order Gruiformes; family Aramidae; genus Aramus; species Aramus guarauna. Next base: position 23,369 of record VXBL01006371.1, read on the forward strand.
CCCCTCGCCGCTGCCGGCAGCTTGTGTTCTTCACGCCCTTCTCCCATTTCTTGTTTCCAGCTCAATGCGCTACCCCAAGCCCTCCCACCTCCCCAGCCTCCCCGACTCCACCGACCAACCCCCTCTCGTCTGAAACATCCCGGGTCGCCGACAACAGCCATTTTATGCGTGTCTGAGTCATGAAGTAAGCACCTCTTCTCTCGTACTTCATCCCATCCCCTCTCTCCATCCCTGGGGGGCCGGGCGGGGAGTCCCTCTCCTGTGCTCGGTGTCCGTCCATCGCTGCTTGCTCCAGCTAACATCTCCCGAGCCACGTCAGCCCCATCTCCTCCCATGGACCAAGTGCAAGTGTCCTCCAAGGTGAAGCCCTTGGGCTGGGTCAGCCAGAGACCCCAGCATGGGCCGGGGGGGTTCATCAGGCTGCTGTGGGCAGGGGGAGGCCATGCAGGGAGCAAAACTGGGGTGTCTCGGGGCCAGGCTCTGGGGGATGCCTGCCCCAGCATGTCCGTGTCGGTGGCTGCAAACTGGGGGGACGCAGCGTCCTCCTGCTCGGTTGGAAGTTCCCCCCAGGGAGCCGGGGGCATAGAGCCGGATCTGCGCTAGGTGTTCCTCCAAGCAGGCCAGGAGCGGTCTGTGGGGTGGGCACAGGGGCTGCCCCCCCACCAGCCACCCCACGTGTAGCTCAGCCCCGCTCTCCTCTCCCTCCAGCTCAAGCCCTGGCTGCTGCCGGCGCCATCAAGTTCCACGGGGCCACGTTTTAGCCCCCTGACACGACATCGAACCTCTCGCCATCGTTTTTGGTTCTCCCGGACCCCCTTCCCTCCCACCGACGGCGAGACCACCCGGCGCGGCCGAGCGGGGAGATGTGTCGCCGACAGCACCAGCTGCTCTGCCCCATCCCGGAGGAGACGTGCGGGGAGGTTGTCCGCTGGAGCGTGGTCCCCGAGGAGCCCCCAGGCTGCCAGCTGGCACAGGGACAGATTGGTGGTGTCCTGGGTGTCAGGCTTGTGTGGACGGCTGGGCAGGGGCATCTGCAGCGGCAGCCCCCGGCACAGCGGCCGTTTCCCTGCCAGGGCAGCCCGGGGGGAGCATAGGGCTCCCCAGGCTGCCTCTGCTGATGTGTTGGTCTCCCAAAGGTCTGCGAAGGGGCTCTTCTGGGTGGAGACCGGCCAGTCCACACCATGGATGGTGCTTCCACCTTACGCTGGACCTGGACGCTCCATCTCTGCTCCTCGGGTGCCTGTTCCCCTCCCTGTGCCCTGAACCTGCTTTCAGCATCCGTCTCGCTGGGGGTAGTAGCCGGCAGAGCCTGGGCTGTCCCATCGCTCCTCGCGCTGGTGGCTCAGCAGGAGGAAGAAGGAGCTGTGTCAGGGACGGGACGGATGGAGATGGGACTCAGGGGAGGACACGGAGGTGCCCAGGGGAGCGGCGTGCTCAGGACTGGGGTGGTACGAGGGCTGCTCGGGGCACTGGTGCACCGCTGGCACGGAGCAGGAGGTCTGGGCAGGAATGGGGACGTTGCACAGGAGCAGAGGAGCGGTGCGGGGAGCTGGGGTGTCAGGTGAGGAGTGAAGCTGTGGGCTCGGCAGGGATCCCTCTGCCATGGACGGGGATGGTGATGGCAAGGGGAAGGAGCTTGGGGCCAGGCAGCAGCAGGGGGGCTCGTCCTCGACGTGGGGAGCAGCACCCTGGCTGCCCTCCCACCGTCACCTCTGAAAACCTGGCACCGCATCTCTCCCCAAGATCTTGCCATTGCACTCCAGACCCTTCGATTTGTTTGATTTCCCTGTAGCAAGTTTACCCTTTTCTTTAGCTTTCTGGAGGGAGAAAAAAGCTGGTTCTGCCTGGAAGAGCGGAATCCCACACAAAGCTGTGCAGGCGGCAGGGCTGCCCCGACGGGGCTGGGGCGGGAGGGCGGATGGAGTGAGGAGCTGGATACCGTCCATCCTGCGGCTCTTCTCTTCTGGCCTGATCCTGACACCCACCAGGACCCCTGCCCTGCATCCCCATCACCCCCGCACACCCCATCTTAGCAATACTGGTAGGATCCCAGGAGTCCCGCTCCGCTCCCGAGCCTCCCGCAGCCCTCTTAGCTCATAAAGCTGGCCCTTTATTTTGCTATTACATGCCTTAATATATGTTTTATGGAAATTATACATTTATAATATATATCTATATTTGTTTTTCTCTTCTTTTCTGGGAGGTACTGTTTTGTGCTAAGCTGTCTCTCCGCAGGGTTGTTGGCACCAGCCCTGCCAATGAGTTACAAAAGCAGATTCTTTGCCAATTTATCAAAGGAAAAAAAAAAAAAAAGAAAAGAAAAAAACCTATTTAAAATATATATATTTTTTCTGCTTTTATTAAAAGCAAATTTATTTAAAATAAAATATAAAGAGACTGTAAGTTTTAAGAGATGACGCGTTTATTTCCCTGTCCCCGAGCGCAGCGGCGTGGCGGCCGGGGCGGGCTCCCCAGCTCGTGTAACCGGGGCAGACCCCACTTACACCGGCTGCGGGGACACCGCCGGGGATGTGCTGGGGACCGCGGTGCACGGCTGTGGCCCACGCAGAGGCTGTGCTGCCCAGCGGGGAAGCCGTGGGGACACGCAGACCCATAGGCAGCAATTCTTCCCGGCTCTGGGGGCTGGAGGGGATGAGGAGCATCCCGGTGCTCCTGCCACCGGCATGCCCGGAGCCACCGGTGAGCTCCGGCTCAGTCGTGCCGTGGTGGCCAGGTCTGAGCCTTCGCCAAGTCGTGAGCGCAGCCCGGTGCACCGGGACCCTATGGCAGCCCTGTTGTGGAACCCGGTGGTCGTTATTTTGTTTTTTTTAAAAAAACAAAACAAAACAACTCAATTCTTAATTTTATTTTGGTTATTATTTTTCATAACACTTCATATACCAGTGACTTGTAACCAAGAAAGGATTTGCATCGGGAGGAAATCTATTTATGCACTGGGGAGGGTGGGAAGGGAGGCATTTGTTTTCTGGGGTTTTTTGCTAGTGTTAGAGAAATAAAAGTATCTAAGAAACAATGAGATGTCAGTGTCTTTTGTCTAGAGGGGACCTCAGGTAACAATTTTAGTACTAGACCGAAGAGGCAGTGGACAAATGGCTGTAGCATCTCAGCTGCTCGGGAAGGGTCTCACCTTGCCCATAGCGCGCTTGGGGCCGGTGGCACCTTCTCCCTGTTTTGGGGGTTCATTTTCCCAGTGGAGTTTATTTTAGCTGTAGCCGCTCAATAGCCAGCCCTCTTGGAGGCATAAAAAAAAAATACATTTGTGCCTGGCAAGTCTGTATAAAGCCAAGGAAGACAAGCGGCTGGTTTGTAAATGTGTGGAGCTGGTCCCTGCAGGCTTTCCCAAGGGTCATGGGTGGAGAGGTGCCCGTGGGGTGGCTCGGAGGTGGCACGTGCCACCCTGCATCGGCCACAGGCAGCAGGTCTGGAGAGCCATCGGCAGCAAACCCCGGGTGCCAGGGCTTGCACGAGGCTGGGGCACGGCGGGTGCCAAAGCTGCTCTCTCCCAGCCTGGCTGCGACCTGGGACCATCCCTGCCCCACGCGATGCGCCGGTGCCGATGCTGCGGGGAGCTGTGCGTGCAGCACCCAGCGCCGTGCGGGGCTCCCTCCCAGCCGGGGGCTCGCGGTGTCGCGGGTACCACCCGGACATCCCAGGGGACACCACAGCCAGGTGCATCCCCCTGTTCTGGGGATCCCCTGAGCACTGCACACCCCTGCCCAGGGAGGATGTGCAGGGAGGGCAGGACCGGGCAGGGACCCGCGGCCATCAGCCCCTGTATGTCGCCCTGCAGCCGTACCCGGCCACCGTGTGTCCCCCCCCCCCAAAGGAGATGCTGCCAGCACGGGGCAGGAGCTGCCGGGCCGTTAATGATTTGCGGGATGACGTGGGGACTAAAGGCCTTTCCAAGGGTCACTACCGGGGAAGCACGTGGAAGGGCGGCTGCCCTCACCCGGCCTCGCCCAGCCCCGCTGCCGGCAAGATGGTGTCTCTGACCGACTTCCAGCGTAAGCGGGCGGGTGGGCTGGGGTGGTCGTGGCCCATCCCCGTGGGACCAGGGCGCACCGTGGGGATGCTTCATGGTGCTGAGCCCGGGCTAGAGGGTGTTGGCTGGGGACATGGGGGCAGGGAGAGGGTGCAATGCCAAGCCCTGTCCTGGTGCTGTGCGTGCGGCAGAGCAGGGTCTGCCCTCACCCTCTGCCCCGGGTCTGCATCGGGAACAGCAACCGAGAGCATCGCCCGCCTGGCCCACCAGCTGCCTGCACCAACACCCTTAGCGCAACTGGTTAGAAAAATGCTGGAGATGACCTTCCTGTTTAATTTTTTCCTTTGTGGTTTATTCTTGATCTGGAAGCCCAGAGGGGTTTCTAGAGCACCTGACAGCCTCCCCAAGGCTTGCGCAGGTGGAAAGGCTGTTTCTAAGCTTTGGTGACAAATCCAAAGCACATTTCTGGGAGGCAATGGGCCAGGGAGGTGCTGAGGAGCGTGACCACAGCCCGAGGTGGGACCCGAGCTGTGTGCCCAAGCCCCTGTCTCAGCCTTCCTCCCATCCTCTGCAGGGATCGGTGTGGGACTGGTCGGCTTCGGCCTCTTCTTCATCCTTTTTGGGATGCTCTTGTACTTCGACTCGGTGCTCCTGGCCTTCGGGAATGTGAGTACAGCGGGGCCGGGGCTCCATCCCAGGATGGAGCGAAGGGTCTGTCTGGGCAGGACTTCTCTGACCCTCTCCCTTTCATCCTCCCAGATCCTCTTCCTCTCTGGCTTGGTCTTCATCATCGGCTTCAGGAGGACCTTCACCTTCTTCTTCCAGCGGCCAAAGCTGAAGGGCACAAGCTTCTTCCTTGGGGGGGTCCTCATTGTCCTTATGCGGTGGCCCCTCCTGGGCATGCTGCTGGAGGCTTACGGCTTCATCATCCTCTTCAGGTCTGTCCCACAGCACCCAGCTCCCAGCACAGCATGGGTGCCCCGGGCTGGAGAGTGGGAGCCGGGTGATCCTCATGCCTTGCAGCCCTAGGCAGAGCCCCCGCTGCTCCTCTCCCAGGAAAATCCCGGCATGGAGATTAACAGAGACTTTTGTTTCAATGCAGGAGTTTTTTCCCGGTGGCTTTTGGGTTTTTGGGCTCGCTGGCAAACATCCCCCTGCTGAGCAAGGTGAGCAGGGTGCTGGGCACGGCTCTGCCCGGCAGATGCAACCCTTGGGGTCTGCAGTCCTTGGGTGATATCAATCCCGACGGCTGTGGCTGGAACCAGACAGGGAAGGTCACCCCAGCCTCTCCTCAGCCCCCTGAGGATGCACCAGAGAATTTTCCTGCTAATCAGGATCTGTCCTTGTTGCAGCTCTTGCAGAAGGTGGGAGACAGCAGCTCCATGGTGTGACCTGCGAGATGGGCCACATTGCTGGAGATGGGACAGCACGAGCAAGCCCTGGGTCCGGCTCTCCCGCAGTGAGCTGCCACCTCTCTCGGCCCTGGGACCCTCGGTGCCGGCTGGAGCCACCCCACTGCGGGGACGGTGTCTCGCTGCCCCGTGGAGCTCCCGTGAGCAGCTCCTGAGCAAGGCTCCAGGGCCCAAACACTGTGCCAGGCAGGCTTCTGGAATTATCAGCGTTATTTTATTCTTTTTGTCTTCCTCTGTTGAGAGATTTAATTAAAAAGTGTGTCTGAGACCAAACTCAGGCTGTGCTCCTTTCCTGTGGCTCAGGGCTTGCTCCAACTCTGGCTCCTCATAGCGTCACGAAGAGACATCATAGCCATGGCTTGAAGATGGCACGGGGACCTTCCCATGGCCACGGCTGAAGGTGGCACGGGGACCTTCTGGTGGCCATGGCCCCCGGCTGCCCTGGCCATGAGCCCTGGCCAGTGTGGGCAGCCCTGGCTCGCGGGCAGCGGCTGTGGTGCTGCCTTCCCACGCGTCCCGTGGGGATGTGGGCTGCAGAGAGCAGAGCCTGGGGAGCCGCGGGAGAGGGCAGGGGAGGTTAGGAAAACACCCATTAAACCACATTAACATTTCATGACCTGATCAGAGGAGAGTAAATTACCCCGTTCAAATGCAGTGACCATGAAAAAGCAAACGACATCTGGGGTTATTAATTAATTGAGAGATGCTGGGGGGGGTGGGGAGGGTGGCTGGAGCATATCCACAGAGTTACAGTGCTGACATCTCTGAGCATTATGGGCCAGGACTCCCGTTTCCCATAGACCTGTTTCCTCTGGGATGCAACCAGGAGGCAGCAGTGCTGGACCCGCTGGCTGCTGCCCGGCAGGATGGAGCTGGTGGGAGTTACGGTGGTGGTGGGCACGGGGACAGCTCTGCCAGGCTTTGAGCCAGGGGAACATCCCCAGCACCCCATGCCCACCCCAATGCCAGCACGGGTGCTGAGGGGTGCTGGCTGCCTACTCATGACCTGGACATCTGCTCCACTTTGGGGAGCCCGCCGAGATCTGCAGCTTTCACCCCAGGAGGCATCTGGCCCCATGCACTGGGATTCAAAGTGCCTTTTCATTTGCCACGATGTTCACAGCCCCAGCGTGACTTCTGGGAGGGCGGTGGGAAGCTGCTGCTGCTGCAGGGACAGAAAGGGAGAGGTTTGGCCAGCCGGGGACCCTGTCAGGTCACATCACCCACCACATCCCCTCCTGTCCCCCCTGCAGCTGATTTGGCCTCGAGGACCGTTCATGCCCAGGTACATCAGGTGCTGTTAAACCCTGCTCAAGGCAGGACCTGTGCTGCTGGGTGCTGTGGGGGACGAGCATCCTCCGGTGCAAGGGGCCGGCTGCTCACAGGGAGACCTTCATGGCAGGCAGGAATCTGAGGACAGCGCAGAGCTCTCCTAGCTTAACGTCAGATGATTTTAAAGGAGCTGTTTTGTTCAGGCTGCAGAAACTCCCCTCCCCAGGAGCGCAGCCAGCACTGCTGGAGAACTGGTTGGATAACTCAGTGGGTCTCTGCGATCAGAGACACAAGCTAAATGGATGCAAGCCAGGTTTCTATGAGCACTTGGGAAGCTGGGTGCAAGCAGGAGTTTAATTAAACCAAGGCAATCACATCAAAGCCGGTCCCTGTGCAGATACCCTTCTTAACTTGCAAGAATTAATTAATGAGTTTGAGTTAAACCTGTTCCCTCTTGATTGAAGCACAGCCTGATTGAGCTGGCGGCTGTGCCTGTTGGCACTTAGCAGGTACTGCACCGGTGCCCAGCTTTGCAGTGGGTTTGCACAAGGTGAAAGCGGAGCTGGGAGCTGCTCTGAGAGCTCAGCTGATGTGGGGTAACTCATCTGGGCACCCAAAACCCAGCCTCGGCAGCTAGGCTGAGCCCTGGGTTACAGAAGATGAGCTCCCCAGCAGATATAAATCAGGGCAGCTAAAAAAAGCTGGGCTATGGTTGTTTTGTGTCCCTGGAGGGTCTGCCTCAGGAGAAGCTGCTCCCTTGCTGCTGGTTTTGAGGGGTGCCTTTACTTTGAGCGCAGATTGCAGCGGAAGGCTTTCAAGAGGGAAGAAAAAAGAGCTAGCAGCTTCCTAGCACGAGCGTGGCTGTGGGCAGGAGGAAGGTAGTGGTGGGTTCAGCCCTGCTGGTATCAGGAGCAGCTTCGATGATAAAGCAGAGGGGTTTGGAGCAGAGCGAGAGCTGAGCAGCTGTTTGTGGAGACATGATGGGAGAGGAAGCATGGGCTTGGACATCATGCGGGTAAGCAAGGGCTGCAGCTTCCCTAGTGCCTAGCTGCAATTCCTGTCTTTGCTTCATCCCAGCTGAAAACTTGGGCTGCAGAGCAACTTTTCCTGGTCAAGCTTCATGTTCAGGGTTTCACCAGAAGAAAGAGGAGTGGTCCTGGAGACAACACGTGTAGGATAATGTGATTCCCCCTGTTTAACACCCCCCACTCTCCATGGCAGCAAGCATAGATGAGCAGGGTGAGTGCCCTGAGCACTGTAAGGTGCTGTCACTTCATCCTGCCGGGAAAAATCAAGCCAGGATGGAGCATCATCCCTGGGTGGTGGTGAGGGATGCTTCCCATCGGGCTCCAGAGTGACCCTGGGAATGGCTAAAAGCTGCCTCTGGGATGGAAGAGGCAGTAGGAGCCAGGCTCTCCCCAGCCTGTGTTTCTGAAGCTTATTGCAGGGAAATGTTTTCCCTCTGGTTCAGTAAATTGTGGTTTCAATGTGCCCTGCAAGAGCAGTTCTGGTTTTAAGCAAACACTTTGGGTGAAGCCCCAGCTCTGCTGACGTCAATGGCCAAATTCCCCTGGTGTCGGTGCCATCCAGAGCCTCCTCTAAGTCCTTCTCAAAAGTTGCTTTTGTGTCTGAGCTTTTCGGTCATCTGGAAAAAGGATTCTCACAAGCCTTGTGTGTTTTTACTAGCAACAAACTCATGGACTAGAAAAGTGTGTAAAATGCATGGGAAGGACAGAAGTGTGCCTACCTTTTGTGCTGTTCTAAAAGATCCCTCAAGAAATAAGGCTATTCAGTAAAACTTCCTAATGTTTCCATTTAGAGAGGGAAGTACTTAATATTTCAGATTTTATTTTAAGAAATGCACTTGCTCAGGCCAGCGCTAGAGAGGAATGAATTTATCTTGCAGGAAAGCATTTGTTTCTCTCTGGAAAGCATTTTCCTTGAATTCACTCTTAGCTCAATCACTTGACTCCTTGAAAGCAGGCAGGGAAATAACTTAAGAGTATTCCCCTACTATTTCCAGAAGAGCTGCTCTTTATAGGATACGTAATTGTATGAACCCCCAGCCCTTTGCAGAAGGCTTTCTGCAGCAATGCACGAATTGAACGGGGAGATTGCAGCCTTGCCTGATGGCCTGTTAACCTGGGTTTGCAATGATGGAAGGTAAGTGATGCTTTGGTTAGAACCGCCTGATGCGCCGAGGCTGTGCGGGAAGAGTTAAGCATCCTCCCTGCGGGTCTGGGTCTCTCGAAGGGCTGGGGATAAAATCAGTGTGATTCCAGAGCTGGCTGATGTCCTTGTGGCCGTCTGTCCCGTGCTGCCCTGCAGAGCCTGGCCCTCAGCACGGCTCCTGCTCCAGCTCTTCGAGCCAGTGGTGCGATGCTCCTTCCCCCCCACCCCGGTTCCTATAGCCCCGTGCACAAACATCCCCTTTGCAGGTTATTTAAAGCCCCGTGTCAGGCCTCTCCATCGCTGCTCCCGTACACCAGCTGCTCATCCCTGCTGGCGGATGTGACTGGAAAATGCCTTGCGGGGATTTTCCTTGCACGGGGGAAAGTGCCCTGTGCTGAGGAGCATCCTCGAGTCCTGGTGCTGCCAGCGAGGCAGGTCAGCCTCAGGGCTACCGCCAGCCATTGCAAGGCAACAGCCCCCAGTTCTCTGATGGACTTTGGTAAGTTGGTTTTGCCTGTAGATGCCTTGATTTCCCTTCCAAGGGGATGTGGTGCCAGGGAGCACAGCAGGATGGTGCTGCCTTTCCTCTGGTACCCGCAGGCCTCTGCCATTTCCAGCTGCATCCCGCTCTGGCTGCCCCACAGGAGCGGAGTCCATCTGTCCTTCCCAGGGAAGAGCCATGCCCAGAGCATCTAGCGCTGCTCGGGGACTCCTGCAGACGTGCCTCCCCTTGGCCGTGGGTCAAACACGAGCTGGAAACGCCGGAGCCCCACGGCCCCATGTCCTGAGACCACCTTCCCCCACTGACGTGGTCCCTTTCCTTTGAAGTCACGCTGCAGCCCCTGCCTCCCCTTTGGGGAATGGGGATCGGCAAAGCAGGCAGAGCCAGCAGGATGCCCGGGAAGGGGATTTATGTCCAGTGGCTCCCCGCCAGGCGCTCTCTCACATCGCTGCAGCTCCCGGGCTGGGCTGCTGCCTCCTGACCTCTGCACCTCGCTGCAACCTGCACCAGGGAATGAGGTTCCCCGAGTGACGCAGCACCGGGGCTCGGCGTGGGAAAAGACGTCAGGGCTGGGGGGAACAGGGTTGCGACCCGTGGGGCAGAGCCTCGGTGCCTGCTGAGGTCAGCCTTCCCCCAGCTACGAATGCTGCAGCCAAAATCCCCCAGGGAAAGGAGGCTTTAAAGCCCTGATTTGGGGGCGAACCTGTCTGTGCCTTTTGGGGTGTCCTCTTCACTGCCCTGAGCACCAGTGTCCCCTGGACAAGGGTGACAGCAGTACCCTAAACAAACCCCATCTGCAACAGGAACGTGCTGGCGTGGTTGCGTAGCTGGGGGTTTTGAGGCAGGGGCAAGTGTGTCATCAGGTTTCTTCCAAGAACATTTTTATTGCCTCTGCAGTCATTTCCCATCGAGGTTCCCTGAGCTCAGGCACTGGGCTTGGAGCCACAGGGCCTGACCCAGCACCCACCACCCTGGGCTGGGCACTGCTTAGGGAAACACAGCCGCCTGTGAGCTGGGGATCAGTGATGCGCCTTGTATGAAGGAGTCCTCTGCAGCCCACACTGGGGTTTTTGAGCAGCATCTCCCTTCCAAAACACAGGGCAGAGTGGGCAGAGCAGCTTGGGTACCCAGAGCCATGCTGGGCTCCTCTGCACCCTGCTTGTACAGGGCAGAGAACAGACCATCCCTCCCACCCGTGGTGTGCCTGGCCAGGCTGTGGATGCTCATACCCTGCTCTTATCACATGCAACAGTTGCAATGAGTTTAGCTGTTCTCTGCCCTGGGCTCTGCATTAAGACTCTGCTCCCTCACTGGTGTAATGGAGCTGGGGGTGGTGTTCCCCCTTGCTGTGCTCAGAGCAGCCCCAGAAAGGCAGTGAGGTCTGGTGGGTTTGCCATGGGTGTCTGCATGGCTGAAAGGGCTGAGGCTGAGTATCCGGTTGCTGTTCCCACCCCCAGACCTTTGGATACAACCTGGTTCCTCTGCAGCATGGAGCTCAGGGACATCTCCTTGGCCAGACTGCCCTCTAGACCTGAGCCACCACCACCTGTGTCAGCATCACCCACCAGCTCTCCTGATTGACACCAGCAGGCATTTGGCCCGTGCCCTGCAGACGCCACGTTAGCGATGGCTGGGTGCTGACACGCAGCAATGCTATTAACCACAAGGAGCGTGGGCTCGCAGCTCCCAGCTATTCACAGCTCCCCTTGCCAGCCACGCTTGCCAGCTGTGCCCACTGGGCACGGGGCTCTCCTGGCCATGCCCCGTTCCGCAGGGACTGCCACGGTCAGCATCCAGCCACCTGCCCACGGTGCTGCCTGCAGGATCCCCAGCCCTCCCCCGGACAGTGGGGAGGGGAAACCCACGCGGATGCAGAAACCCAGGCTATAAAAGCATCCTCCCCTTAGGGACACAAGGAAGTGGCTGGCAAAGGAGGCGGCTGCCCTGGGAGAGCACGATGTCGGCAGGACACAGCAGAAGGGTGCAGCAGTATCTGGTGGTCTTGGCCGTGACCTGGGCTGCCAGCTTCTTCCCCTCACCGGCCCTGGCTTTGCAGAGGTAGCAGGCGTGCATGTTGCAGGTGGTCCACAATGTCGTGGGTCTTGCTGTCTCCCCTTGGTTTTGAGTGCTTGGGCTGGTGCTGAGGACCAAGGGACTGTCCTGCTGCTGCAGCCATGCTGGGAAACCCCCTTCCTCTTCCTTTTCTGTTCTGTGCTAACACACCTGCTCTTCCTTGCTCCTCTTCCTCTCTCCCCTTGAGCACCGCATGGCTCAGCAGCACCCTCCTCTCCCGAATAACCAAGGAGGCCGAGGCGAAGCGCTTCACTTGCAAACAAACGAGCCGAGCGTGGGGCTGGGCTCAGCCCGTGGGTGGCTGCCCGGTGCTGGTGCTACAGCAGCCAGCCAGCCCCCCGTGGGGTCCCTGCCCCGGGTGGGCCGTGGTGCATCCCACCTGCGTGGGGCTGGCAGTGCCGTGGGAGCCGGACCCACCGGGACTCGGCTGGCAGCCCCACGGCGCGGGGTGCTGCGGGGAGCTGCTGCCATCTAGAGCCACCCGCCTGGATTTCCCACGGCAGGAGTGCTGGGGGGGGGTGTGTGTGGGGGGGTGTCTCCTGCGGGTGCCCGGGTGCTCCCCGGCCCCAGCCCTGCCCGTACCCCCGGCAGGATCGCGCTGCGGAGGATGCCGTCCATCCGCCAGACGCTGCAGGAGATGGGCGTGAAGGTGTCGGACGTCTTCCCCGAGCTGCGGCACGGCAGGAGCAGCGGCACGGCCGGCCCCCGAAACGGGACGGCTCCCACCCTCCTCACCAACTACCTGGACGTGAGTCTCTCCCTGCGGGGGGGCTGGTCACCCCTCGATGCATTTGCTGCCGGGGGCTCGGGTCTGCGTGAGCCCCCCAGCGATGCTCCCCATGCCATGCTTCTTCCAGACCCAGTATTTTGGCGAGATCAGCATCGGTACCCCCGCGCAGACCTTCAAGGTGGTGTTTGACACGGGCTCGGCCAACCTGTGGGTACCATCCTACAAGTGCTCCCCCCTCTACAGCGCCTGCGGTGAGTACGGGGGCACGGCCAGACCCGGCGTCGGGGCTGACCCCCTCCAGCCTCAGCTCCAGCTGCAGCCCAGCGACGTCCAGCTCGAGAGCTGATCAGAGTGGGCTGGGGTGGGTTTACCTTTGCACAGGGGGTCTGTCTGCTGCTGGGGCAGGGTGAGTTCCTCATCCCACAGAGACTGGGGGAGCAGAGACCCTTGGCCGGTCCTGCTGTTGCTGCCTCCCTCGCTTTCTCTGATGCGCCTTCTCCCTCTCCCCAGTTTCCCACAGCCGCTACGACTCCTCCAAGTCACGGACATACATAGCCAACGGCACAGGCTTCGCTATCCGCTACGGGACGGGGAGTGTCAAGGGCTTCCTCAGCCAGGACATTGTCATGGTGAGTGCGTGCCCTGAATTCACAGACCCAGAGCCTCTGGCTCAGCAAGAAGATGCCCACGTGTGGCTCAGCATCCCCATCTACCCAAGAATAGGGAGCCTCTTGGGGGGATTTACCCCCCCCAGCTTCCTGCAAGGCCACTTGTTCTGTTCCCCAGGTATCGGACATCCCCATCATCCAGGTCTTCGCCGAGGCGACGGCACTGCCTGCCTTCCCCTTCATCTTTGCCAGGTTTGATGGGGTCCTGGGGATGGGCTACCCCAGCCAGGCCATCGATGGCATCACCCCCGTCTTCGACCGGATCCTCTCCCAGCAGATCCTCAAGGAGGATGTGTTTTCCGTCTACTACAGCCGGTGAGTCTCGTGGGGAGCAGGCGCTGGGGCTGGGGAGGTGTTTGTTTTGCAGGGCATGGGCATTGCAACCACGGCAGTGCGGGGTTTGCATCTCGGGATGGGAAAGAGCCGCGGCTGGAGCTGTGGGACCTGAAGTGGGGTGGAGGGCATGGGCACGTGGAGGATGCCTGCAGGAGCTGGGGTGGAAAGAGGCAGCAACAAGAGACAGAGCCAGGTGGATGCTTATCTGGAGCTGCTGGGCCGGGAGTGCCGCGGCTGGGAGTGGCTGCTGCGCGCTCATTTGTCACTGTCGGATTGCACAGAGTCACCAGCTCTGCTAGTGGGGCTGGAGCAATCACAGCCGGGAGTGGATTTAGTGTTTCATCTACAGGCAAAATTAAAAAAAAAAAAAAAATTGAAGAAAAACCTGCACCAGCAGCCAAACCTTTCATTTCTTGCCCCCAACTGTTGTGCGTTCCTCCTCCCAGCAGCACCAAAACCCACAGGAGCAGGGGAAGGCCCATCCTGCAGAGCAGGAAAGCTGCTCCCCCCCCCAGCACTCCCCGCTGGCCCCAGGTACAGCAGCCTGGCAATGTGCAGTGACAAACAGACCCACAAACACATGTTTAAAGCAGGCACGGTAGCTCTTTACCTCAGCTAAAGGGGGCTCCATCGATAACAAAGCCTAACGATGCTGGCTGCAACTGCAGCCTCATCTGGGTGCCCCTTGGGTCCCCTTGGCACCCCAGGGATACAGCTGCCCTCGGACCACAGGCTTATGGAGCACCTCTCTCTCTGCAGAGCTTCGAAGTAAGACGACAAAAAGCACGAGCGCTCTTGAGACAGCACCCACTAACAGTCACCCGCGCACCCCGGATTCTGCTCCCTCTGCCAGCTCCAGGCGAGCCCTTCCCGGTGCTGGCAGCCGGGCACTGGTCCGTAGGAGCTCGCACACTGCAGCGGCCCCACGCCGGGCTCTGCCCACACACCTGCCCCACGCAGGGGCCAGCACCGACCTGCTCGGAGACCTCAGCATGTGACACCCCCTCTCCGGCGGGCTCTTGCACCCCTCTGAACTAACTTGGGGGTTCTTCTGCTCCAACTTGCTCTCTGCCGCTGCTAACCGGGTCAGCAGAGCCTCGTGCCCGGGGCTGGTCCCTTCTCGCTGGTTTTTCAGGGACAGCAGCCGAGGGGGAATCACTCCGCTGTGTTTTGCACCCTAGGAACGCTCCTCTGAAACCCGGGGGGGAAATAATCCTCGGAGGCAGCGACCCAGCCTACTACACCGGAGACTTCCACTACCTGAATGTCAGCAAGAGCGGCTACTGGCAGATCAGCATGAAGGGGTGAGGCCAGGGAGTGCCTCTGCACAGCACCGGCCTCATCCTGCAAACCTCCCTGGGTGTGCGAGGGTGGGCCTGGGAAGAGCTTGCTGGGTGCTGGGGAAGGTGGTCCACGGAGGCATGTGTTCACTCGGTGTCGCTGAGGGATGCTTTCCCCCCTGGAGGGGAGCGGGGTTGGTTCCTCCAGCACAGAGTTGCATCTCCGTGCTCAGCAAGGAGCCAGGAGCCAAGCTGGGGAATGCAGAGGGGGTGGCACTGTGGGCTGATTCAACTTGGAAGCCGCAGTGGAAGAGTTTAACCGCCTTTAGTCCTGCAGAAGGAGTGTGAGGCACTGAAACAATTCTGCTTTGTTTAATTTAAAAAAAAATAGAAACCGCACATGATGAAGCTTAGCTTTCACATTTGAGAAGCTTGAAGGGAGGGTTCCTGGTGCCCCTGGAGAGTCCTTGCTCCGGCAGCACTGGGAGCAGCACATGCTCTGCCTGGACAAAGATGTGGCACGCTCACCCGTGGGCACACGTGGCCCTGGGAGCTGAGCTGTGGTCACCAGAGGAGACTCAGGGTCACCCCCCTCCCGCTCCAGTGTGTACGTAGGGGCTGAAATCCTGTTCTGCAAGGAAGGCTGTTTGGTGGCTGTCGACACAGGAGCATCCTACATCACCGGCCCAGCCGGCCCCATCTCTGTGCTGATGAAAGCCATTGGGGCAGCAGAAATGGCCGAAGGAGAGGTAAGCCAACCCCCCCTCTGCCCCGCTGCGTGTCCCCACCGCCTGCCCCCTCGCTGCCTGTACCCCAGCCCACCCCTCCCCCAGCAAACGGACTCAGAGCTGTCTCCTCCTCCCGCAGTACGTGGTGGACTGTGACCGAGTCCCTCAGCTGCCCAACATCTCCTTCCACCTGGGCGGGAAGGCCTACGCGCTCAGTGGCTCAGCCTACGTCCTTCGGGTAAGCTGCATCCCTCCGTGCGGGGCGGGAGGGCAGCTCTCCCGAGGCTGGGTGCATCCGCTGGGAAGAGCACTGCAGCTCTCCTGCAGAATCCTGCACCTTCCTGGCTCCCCTTAAAGCAGCTGAGATGAGCCCCAGAACGATGCTTCTTTATCTGCAAACCCTCCTGTTTGGCAGAGGTGTCCAGACGAGCCAGACCAACCTGTTGCTGCTTCCTTAGGTGGTTTTGGGGAGATTTGGGGTGAGCAGCAAAGAGCACAGACAGGCAGGGATCCTCCTTCCTGGAGGAAGGAATGTGGAGGCCAAGCAGAGGGTGTTGAGCTGGGGATCACAGCCCTTCCTTGGGCACGCCACAGTAGAGATCTCCCTCCTGGCACCTCCATCACCGCGTGGGTTTCCTCTTCTTGGCAGCAATCCCAGTACGGGGAAGACATCTGCGTGGTGGCTTTCTCAGGGCTGGATATCCCACCCCCAGCCGGTCCCCTCTGGATCCTGGGTGCCAGCTTCATTGGACACTACTACACCAAATTCGACCGACGCAACAACCGCATCGGCTTTGCTACGGCCCGCTGACAGCCGGGGAGCCAGGGAGAGGGACGGGGGGAACCAGCCTGGAGGCAAGAGTTACCACCGAGGAGAAACGATTTGAAGTGCAAACGAGAACAGCGTTTCCTTACAGCTCAGCCACCTCCTCTCTTTACTGAAGCAACTGCAAAACCTCGCCTTCTCCCACTCCAAAACCCCCGCTCTGCTTCCCGAGAGTCTCTGCTGCTGGGAAGAACTGAGCCTTAAACGCTGCTTCTAGCGAGCGTGTTCAGTCTGGAAATCAAAACGGGATCCTGTGCCTGGAGTTGCACCTCCAGGGGTTTTTAGGGTGATGTGCAATAGAGCACCTGGCACGCAGTGGATCGCTGCTGGCTGGCGTGGAGGTGCTCACAGGTTGCAGACACACTGAGGAGGGATGATCTGTTGCAATTCATGTTATTCTTTGAATGGGAGGAAAATAATCTGGCTGTGTTTAATGATAGTTTTAGCTGGTGTGAACCCTACCCTTCTCCTTGACTTTAATATTAAACGATCTCAGAGCAACAGGACACTGAGTGGATGCTTATTCTTGCAGAGGGGAGAGATCAGATACTTTTACTAAGAGAACTGCACCACGAGTGTTCCTCTGCTAGGATTCACCACAGCAGACATTTACGTCCTTCCCTGTTTCATACGAGTGAAACACCCTCCCAGCTAGCACCACAACATCTGCATGTAGGCAAATCAGGTTCTTTTCAAACAGCAAAAAGCCTTTCCCGCAGGAGATGAGCTGCTGTGGGGGCTACCCATGCCTCGACCCACCTTCCCATGGGGGGCTCAAGACCCCTGATCGCACCCCTGGGGACAGAGGGACAGGGCTGTACATCGGCTTTGCTGCTCTTTGGGAAGTGGAAGGTGCCTGTAGGTCTGATTAAGGGTGGCTGACTTTGTCCCACCAGGAAGGCAGCTCTGGCTGCCCCAGCGCCTGGATCTGTTTTCATTGCCGTGTTTGCTGGAGCTCACAACTAGAGGCTTGTCTCTGTCCTGGCCATGTGCAGAGATGCTCAGCAGGAGCGTGGTGGAGCTGTGAGCCCTGTGCTGGCTGGCCCGGCTGGAGGGGCAGACCAGTGCTCCCAGCTGGAGGCTGACATTTCCAGTTCCGTGGGAGAGCTGCAGTGCTTCAAGTTACAGCCCAGCAGCTGCAAACCCAAGCTCCCCCCAATGCCAAGCAGTTTGCAACACACTCTCATCTCCAGTTCAACCAGCTCAGGTCTGCGAATGCCATGGTCCACAGCCGAGCCCTGGGAAACGTGCTTGTACAGCAGAGCACAACACTTGGGCTTCTGGAGCAGAGCCTGGAGCAAGCCACCATCTGAGTCCAATCTTCACAGAAGCTTCTCATCCTCATTTCTGCCACCAGCGATGACTGCTGATGAATTCCCAGTGCTGCCCAAAGCGCAGGCTGACATGAGCTGCCTCTCGGGCTGCAGGGATGTTCAGGAGAGCGATGCTCCTGCCAGCACGGAAACGGCTGCTGCTGTGTGACCTTTCCAGCCAGGTAGGCAGCAGGCTCCGCTCTGCTCGCCAGCCCTCCCTCCCAGCACCGGCACCTCGTCCCCTGCCCTGCCCCACGGAGCAGCAGCACAGCCTTACAGCGGAGAGGATGTGGCTAAGCGGATGTTTGTCCCTCCTGGGAAGGTCTCTGCAGCCGTGTAGCATTTAAACCTCTTAACGCTAGGATGCACAACCCTGGCTCTCCAGGGACGGGAAATTCAAGGCACCCACTGATGTGACCGGTTTCTCACCACTGCCGTCCGCAGCACTGATCCATGACCAACACGGGGGCGAGGAGAGCAGCGGCAATGGCTCTTTGGGGCCTGGGGGTGGAGGGAAGGGGCCCCAGCACTCAGTGTATCTCGTTTTCATCCAGCGTTTCCTGAGCACAGCCGGGCGCTCCAGGCAGCTGCTCCGCAGCACAGGAAACCCCGGGGGCTGGGAAACAGCGGCAGGGCAAGGCAGGGAGGGCAAGGCAGGGAGGGCAAGGCAGGGAGGGCAAGGCAGGGAGGGCAAGGCAGGGAGGGCAAGGCAGGGAGGGCAAGGCAGGGAGGGCAAGGCAGGGAGGGCAAGGCAGGGAGGGCAAGGCAGGGAGGGCAAGGCAGGGAGGGCAAGGCAGGGAGGGCAAGGCAGGGAGGGCAAGGCAGGGAGGGCAAGGCAGGGAGGGCAAGGCAGGGAGGGCAAGGCAGGGAGGGCAAGGCAGGGAGGGCAAGGCAGGGAGGGCAAGGCAGGGAGGGCAAGGCAGGGAGGGCAAGGCAGGGAGGGCAAGGCAGGGAGGGCAAGGCAGGGAGGGCAAGGCAGGGAGGGCAAGGCAGGGAGGGCAAGGCAGGGAGGGCAAGGCAGGGAGGGCAAGGCAGGGAGGGCAAGGCAGGGAGGGCAAGGCAGGGAGGGCAAGGCAGGGAGGGCAAGGCAGGGAGGGCAAGGCAGGGAGGGCAAGGCAGGGAGGGCAAGGCAGGGAGGGCAAGGCAGGGAGGGCAAGGCAGGGAGGGCAAGGCAGGGAGGGCAAGGCAGGGAGGGCAAGGCAGGGAGGGCAAGGCAGGGAGGGCAAGGCAGGGAGGGCAGAGCTGCCCGGAGACCCTTGGCGTGGGGGTATCTGCACGGGTCAGCTCTTGAGCTACAGCCTGGCTTCTCCACAACCTTCTGGCCATGCAGAGATGCTGGCAAGCTTCTCCCCTTCCTACCGCAGGGAAACTCTCCACTCGGAAATAACAAAGCTTCCTCTGTCCTATTCTACACTGCAAAGGCTCTGGTCTGGAGAAGACTCGAGTGGATGTGAGCTTGAAAAAGCACCAGGTGACTTAAGCTCCCATGATGGCTTCTGCCTATAGCCCTCAGCTGGAAAATAGTCAGGCTGGCCTAAAATAGGATGTTTTTTGTGGATCCAGTTCTGCTCCTATTCAGCACAGTTGTTCCGAGCAGCGGGAGGAAAAGATGCCCGGGCTGGTGCGGAGCCGCTCCCGGGCCCCTTAAGCCGGGTCATTAACACCTCTAATCACTGCGCCAGGGCAATTTCCTGGCGGCTGCTGCGCGGCCCTGGCTGGAGGTACCGCTAACCCGCAACTGCCCCGCATTAACACTTCAGATTGTTATGGGCGAGCAATTAGGCCACGCTCAGCCCAGCAAAGCGGCGGGAGCAATTATGACCATCCTATTAAAACTGACAGAGCTCGCTCTATATTTAGAAACACGGCGGACTGGCTGGTTTATTTTTTTCCCCCCTTCCTTAAACGATTTTCCCCAAGTCTCCATGGTCCATTTAGCTGGTTTCAGCCGCAGCCAGCTGTAAACTTTGGAGGGGGCATTCTCCGCTCCGAGCCATGTGCAGTGGTTATTTCCTCTGCTAATGAAGCCGAGCTGGAGCCGTGTCCGTGGGCTGCGGGGGGGGGCTGTGCCGACGAGCCAGTCGTGCTCTATCTTTAGCCATCAAACCTCTCCCCAGCCCACCTGTAAACCCTCCGTGGGGGGCAGCGCTTGGTGGGTGGGAAGGTAGTGGGGCTGGGGAGGTCGGTCCAGAGAGGAC
>VXBL01006371.1:43087-53347 GCA_013400195.1 Aramus guarauna
TCCGAGGGGGATGTGGAGCCCACCCTGGGGGGCTATAGGGTCAGCCCGAGGGGGGCTGTGGGGTGCACCCCGAGGTGCTCCAGGGCCCACCCTGGGGCAGCTATAGAGCTCGCTCCGGGGAGGGGGGGCTTAAGGCCCACGTGAGGGTGAGCGTAGGACCCACCGCGGGGGGTTATAGGACCTGCCGAGGAGGGTACAACATCCTGTCCCCCCACTCCCAGTTCTCTCCGCTCTCAGAGCGTAACCAGGGCCGATCAGGTGCGTGAAGGTGTGACACCGCCGCCCCGCAGGCTTTGGGGACCCCTCGAGCAGTCACCGAGCGGTGACTGTGAATGCAAGCATGTCCCCAGGGTCCCTCGAGGCTGCCCAGGTGGGTGAAGGCTGGGGGGCTACCAGGGTGGCAGCCTGCACTGCTGGTCCCCCCGGAGCCTCCCCTGCAGGTGTTGCACCCCTGCCTGCACCCAGCGATGCACAGCAGCGCTGCCGGGCCCCTGCCTGCAGGAGTAGCTGCTCCCAGGAGCAGGTCTCACTTGGGTTACTTGTGGGCTTGCACATTCACCAGATCCCATAGGCTGAGCGCAGGATTGGATGCAAGCTGGGATTCAGCGCTGGGCTCCTTGCACGGGACGGGGCTCAGCTGTCCCGAGCTGGCAGGGCTTTGCTGCAGCGGCTGGGAGAGCGGAGCTGGCAGCTGCCTGACATGGGAGTCCCTTTCCCCCTCCTCGCCTCTGCCTGGGGGTGCAAGGTCTGGGGTGGAAACACTAGGCTGGTGATGTCTGTGCCCTCACCGGGCTCCTCGCGGTGGGCATGGGAGTACGGAGGTGGTGGAGCTGGGTGCACTTAAATGTATGTACGTGCATATGTATGTCCTCTGAAGGCACACGCTTCCCGTGTGTCTGGAGTGACATTAAAAATGTATTAATAGCCAAGTGTAATTAAATATAAGAAGCTGCAGGAAAATACATATGAAAGGGCAGATGGCAATAGGCAGGAAGCTCGGAGTTTGAGTTCCTCAGAGCAGACAGTTGTAAGAGCAGGAAATGTCTCAGGCTCCGTGCAGCACCGAGCACATACCTCGGTGGCGATGGTTGTTTGAGGAGGACCCCAGCTCTCTGGTATCCAGGCTCTCTCCAGGCATCGGAGGGGGTCAGTGTTCAACAGCAGCTTGTGTGTGCGTGCGTGTGTTTTTAATTAAATAAAAAAAAAAAAGAGGCAAAAAACCCCTTAGCAGTGGGGGGAAACCTCCAGTTGCGTTTCCCTTAGCTGCTATTGCAAGAGCTGTTCGGGAGGGGATTGGAGTGGTGCACTGGTCCTCAGCTGGTTCCTATTAGCGTTCCTGTTCGCTTTCCTCCGCGCACTGGAGCGGTGCCCGGTTCGCACCACCTCGTTGCACGGTGTCAGTGCACAGCTGCTTGCAGGGGCTGTACCAGGCTGTGCCGGTGACACGGAAAAAAATCTCCCAGCGCTTGGGGCAGGGTGTGGAAGATGGGGAGGAAGGGTCTGGGTGCTCAGCCTCCCCTGCCTGCCCTCTTCTTGCTGGGGTCTTCAGCCCCCTGTGCTCCAGGTTGTGCCCGCTTTCCAGGGCTCCCACTCCTCATCCTTTAAGCTTGGTCCCTGGAAAGATCTCCGTACCAAGAAGGCACAGGCGGTGTCAGTGAGTCAGCCAGCCATGCTATCAGGGAAGCACGCACTCCATCCCTCATCCAGAGATAAGAACAGCAGCAGCAACGTGGAGCCAAGCCCATGTGAGGACTCCGGTGTGGCTGGACTTTTTTTAGCCCGATTTTGGCAACAAGGTGCCCTGCTGCAGTCAGCCGCCTCTTGGGCTGGGGAGCGGCGCTGGGGGCTGCCTGCGTGGGGAGGCAGCCAACGCGGCGGTGCTTTGGGGATGCCAAATGGTCTCACGGCAGGCTCAGCACCAGGGGGTCGGATGGAGCTGCTTCGCTTCAGCACCTTTGCACAGTGCTTGGGTCTCGCTTTGCCTTTAATTCCTGCAAGACTCTTGGTGTGGAGTCACGCTCGCTTTCCCCCCTTCCCTGCTGTCGCACAGCCGTGGCAGGGAAGGATTTGGGCTGGTAGCAGCGCTGTGGCCCTGCTGGTAGCTGACTGTGCTTCGGATCCACAAAGAGTAGCACCAGGCATCTCCCAAGCAGCCACAGCTGGGAGCCGGAGGAGTTGCCGCCCCCAAACCAGGCGAGCCCCTGCGTGCGTGTGTACAGGTTGCTGACGAACCACGTGTGAGTCTCCAAAGTCAGTGGCCTGGAATTCGGGGGGGGGGATAAGGCTCAGTAATCCTGTTAAACCTGCTGGAAAGGCCTGGTCAGGCTGTTGAGCAGCAAAACAAAGCAGCGCGAGGACTTCGCAGGCGAGGCCGTGCTGAGCATCTCGGCGTGGAGCCATTCACCTGCGCCTGATGTGCATGTGGCTGACCCCAGGGTGCACCGTCTTCTGCGTGGATGGGCCACGACACCTTTTGCTTGCTGAATTTCTGGCCTCTGGGACCTGGCAGGACAAGGAGAGGAGGGAGCTGAGCGTCGTATCGTGGTGGAAACAGATTATCTGGCCTGGGAAAAGCAGCTCGGTTGCTTGAGAAGGTTCAGGCTGTCCCAGCTGCAGCCGAGGGGCAGCAGCCAGATGGGACGTGGTGGCCAGCTTGCTGCTTGCAGTGCTCGCCCCAAATCCAGCGCCAGCCAGCTGTGTAACGAGGGGTGTTAGCACCGTCTAACTTTGGGTGTCTCATTCGAGTGCTTTGAGTTTCCCTCGGGAGGCTGCATGGGGAGCCCTATATATAGGCACCCTATATAGGAGCGTGAGTTGCTGAGTGGGATGTCTAAAATTAGCTGTCCCACCCCCGAGCACCACTGCTGCCGTAGCATGCGCCCTCACCCCCCTCCTGCTCCGCCAGCATCACACCTGCTCCGGCTCCCCGAACCCGGAGGGGATAAGGAAACCACTCTCGTGGGAAGGAGCAGCACCCCGGCACGCTCAGCCTCGGTGCTGAGCAGCAACCGCGTGGGGCTGAGCATCCTGCCTGCATGGGGAATGATGGGGCAAGGGTCCCCCCTGGGGCGACAGACACCCAAACCCCTCAGTGCACCGGAGGTGACTGAAATCGCCGCGGGATGGGGAGAGGAGCCCGGCGCGGGTGGCAGCCCCTGCATGTGCACGGGCAGGCGGCCAAGCTGGGGTGACGGGAGAACAAAACTCTCTTTCCATCTGTGAGGAGCCATCAGAGCGGTGACACGAGACGTCCCCAGCAGAGACGTCCCTGCCTATCAGTGACCCAGCCCCGCAGGGAGGGTCGGGAGGAGGAGACGGGGTGGTGGTGTTTGCTCCGTGTTGTTTGCTGGGTGTTTTTTTTTGTTTGTGGGTCTTTTTTTTNGTGCCAAAAGATTTACGCTGATTTTTTGGGAATGTTTCCCAGGGTTGCTTGGGTGCCAAGCATGCTGGCGGCACATCTGGCCTGAGCTATTCCTGAGCTCCCAGGTGAAAAATGGCAGGATTTCCACCCAAGCCGACAGCTTTGCGCAGCTGAAGCCTCGTGCCTGCAGCCCCGTGCAGAGCCGCAGTACATGCGTGAGCCTCGAGGCCTTGCAAACTTATGGCATGTGCTGCGGGAGCTCTCCTGGCTGCCCTGGGCACTGCTGCTTCGCGCTCTCTTGTGCCCGTTGCCTGTTACTGCTTTCCCCCTGGGGTCTGCTGGTGGGAAGGGGGTTTTGCCTGTGCCCGGCTGGCATGGCGGGGATGTACAGGCATCGGCTCTGCCGCCCTTCTCCCCCTCCAGCTCTTCACCGATGGCATCACCAACAAGCTCGTGGCCTGCTACACGGACGAGAGCATGGCGGACGCGGTGCTGGTCCGTGTCTACGGCAGGAAGACGGAGCTGTTCGTGGACCGGGAGACGGAGCTGAGGAACTTCCAGGTGCTGCGTGCCCACGGCTGTGCCCCCGACCTCTACTGCGCCTTCCAGAACGGGCTCTGCTACCAGTTCCTGCCAGGCATCGCACTGGGGCCCGACCACGTGCGGGACCCCCACATCTTCAGGTGTGCAGGTCCAGGGAGGAAATGTGGGATGGGGAAACCGGCAGCGGGTTTTCTCCGTGTCTCCAGCTTTCCCCGTCGCTGCTTTTGTTCCAGACTGGTGCTCGAGCATCGCTGAAGTGCATAAACCTGGGGGATAAATGGGCCAAACCGCAGTTGGGTTTTCCACCACATTTTTAAAGCCTCAGCTTTTGGTGAATAGAGATTGTGTGAGAACCACGGCTTTTATCTGAACTTGCCCAGGAAAGGTGAATGCTGCTTTTGACCCAGACCGGGTCTTGAAATACTTCAGAGGCTCACAGCTGAAGTGGAGGGGAGTTTCTCCTGTGCTGGCCTTGCATTTTTAACACAGCTTTTGGGGATCCCCCCTCAAGATGTCTCAAAGCTGGTTTTGAGGAGTGCTCCTCTCACCCGTGCATCCGTGTTTCCTTCCAGGCTGGTGGCCCAGGAGATGGCCCGGGTACATGCCATCCACGCCAACGGGAGCCTCCCCAAGCCCATCCTCTGGCAGAAGCTGCACAAATACCTCATCCTCGTGAAGACGGATCTCAGCCCAAAGGTATCCAACCCCAGGTAAAGGCAGAGGGATCCCAAAGAGCCAGGCTCTGGCTTGGGCATCCGCTGCCCACCCACCTCTAAGTCTTCCCCATACGGGACCGGGGGAAGAGCCCTGGTTCCCAGGTAAAACCTCTGCAGGAGTCTAGGGCTGGTGAGTGCGGCTGGGGCTGGATCCGGCCACTTCTAGATCCTGATCCCTCTGCAGGCGTGTTTGTGGTCAAGCCCCCAAGAGCAGGTGGGATGGAGGCACCTCCGTGCACCCTTCAGCGCCCTTCCTCCTGCCGGTCTGGGGATGACTTTGGGTGTTAGAGCAGACACAGCTCTGGGTTGTGTCTGTACAGCACCCAGGCAGGATTTGGCCTGAGCCAGAGTCTCCTACCTGCTTTAATAATCCACTGCCGCCGCCTCCTCCCTGCAAATCTAGCCTGGGTTTTAAGCCCTCCCTAGAATAAACTGAAGCTCAAGCCCTTCTTATGGTGGGGATCTGAGCAGCAAGGTTGGGCTGATGTTGGAGGGGATGCTAGAAACCCAGTATAGATTAAAGCAGCCAGTTCCCACTTCAAACCAGCTCATCCCATTTCTGGGAGCCTGGGTTCACACCAGGTGAATGCTGGGGTGTCTGGGAAGGATGCGGGCAGCCCCAAGAGGTGGTGGAGGGTGAATGAACCCGAAGACAAGCGAATAATTAACCTGTTCCCTGAGCAGCGGTGGCAGGACACAGCGCCTTGCTCAGCACTCGCCCTGCTGCAGGCAGACTTTACCCAAGCTTCCACCTTCGGTGTAGCCAATTAGGTAATCATTAACTGGCTCTCTTCTTGGAATTGAAACTTCTGAGGTTACTGAGAGGGGACATGCCCTGGCAGAGCCCAAAAAACTTCCCATTGCCTGGGGGTTAGTTGGGTGCTTTGGGAACGAGTGCTGGGGGACTTGGTGGCTGGTTGGGTGAATTCGGGGGATGGATGCGGGTGTTAGTGGGGAGAAGGGAAGGGCTGAGACTGCACCGTGGCATCCGTGAGGCACCCTGGGTACCACGCACCAGGCTGGAGGATGTCCAAGCTGAGCCTGGCCTCCCCACCAAAAACGGCCTCGTTAGCCCACGCTTTGTGTCACTGCTGAGTTCGTTTACAAAATGCACGGAGGGAAGCAAGGGGCAACGCTGCTCCTCTGCCCCCAAGGGAGGTTCCCCGTGAGCAGAAGTGATTCCACCCCGTCCCCTTCCCAGCCTCCAGCAGGACGTGCCCAGCCTGGAGATGCTTGAACACGAGCTGGCCTGGATGAAGGAAACGCTCTCCCAGCTGGGGTCCCCCATCGTGCTTTGCCACAACGACCTGCTCTGCAAGAACATCATCTACGACGGGACGCAAGGTTCGTGGCAGCAGCTTCGCACACCCGGTGGAGGGGTCTGTCCCTCACCCACCTCCCCGGGGGCCAGCGGCTCCATCTCCAGCCGCTCTCCCAGCCCCTGCCTTTGCCTCTGCAGAGCACGTTCGCTTCATCGACTACGAGTACACTGGCTACAACTACCAGGCTTTTGACATTGGAAACCACTTCAATGAGTTTGCGGGTGAGTCGGGCTCCTCTCCGTGGCACCAAAGGTGTGTCCCCCCCCCGCCCAGCTGCAACAGTTGCCCTGAGGTCTCCCGGTCCTGGGGGATGGAGGAGGCAGTTGTATCCCCAGTCCTGTGGTGGGAAACAGGGCAGCTCCTCCTCGGGCTTCCCGGGGTTAGAGCGATGTGCAAGGGAGGGTATCTGCTGGCGTTGGGTGCTGTGCTGCTGGCGCTGAGCAGCCTGGCTGCTGCTGGGATGCAATACCCGCACGAGCCCAGCTCTTAACCATGCAAGGGCTGGGTGCGTGCATCAAATCAGCGGGTTGATCCCCGGCTTGTGCACTCCTGGAGCTGCGGGGGTTTCGCTCACCTGGTCACGCATGGGGAGAGCCCCGTGGTCAGGTCGCTTTGCCCCGGAGAAGCCCTCCCTTTCGCCCTCCTGCCCCTCGGGCATCGCTGACCCCGGCTCCCCTCGCAGGCGTGAAGGAGGTGGATTACCGCCTCTACCCCAGCAAGGAGACCCAGCTGCAGTGGCTGCGCTCCTACCTGCAGGCCTACAAGCAGCTCACCCAGGGGAACCAAGGAGGCACGGGGACGGCCGTGTCCGAGGAGGAGCTGGAGGCTCTCTACGTGCAAGTGAACAAGTTTTCTTTGGTGAGTGGTGGAGGTGGGAAGGAGCCAGCCTCTCCTGAGGGCTGCCCGTGGGATGGGTTTTCCTCTGCTCTTGGGTGAGCCGGGACTTTGTGCTGCAGCTCCGCTGGCGAGGATGGGGGTGCAGGTACCAGCCTGGGGGTTTGGGGGCACCCAGGGCAGGAGGCTGCCCCAAAGAGCCCAGCTGCACCCAGGAGGCACTGAGCCCTCAGGCAAGGTCAAAGATAGCACTGGCTGCCCACCGTCCCACCGACACGTGGGACGGCGTGTCTGAAAGCTGTGGCCTTGGGCATCCCTTCAGAGCGGTCAGGCGGACGCCGGGTACAGCCAAGCATGAGGAAATCCTCTTTGGTAAATGCCATGGACAGACGGAGCTGATCTGCTGGAAACTTAGGGCAAAATCTCAGCTGGTTTCCTGGCTGGAGCTGCCAGGAGGGACATCCCGGCTGCAAACGCAGAGGCTGGTACCCTGAGCACGTTGTGCGGCTGTTCAGCATCCTTCCTGCTGGCGTCCCTCGCCCGGGCTGGGACCAGCCTCCAGAGCATATAGCAACGCAGGCGTGGGCCAGCCCCAGCTGGCTGCCACCCCGCGTCCTGTCGTCCCAGCCACGGGACTCCTGGGACCCAGCCAGGAGAGGCGTGAGCGACTCATCCCACGGGCAGAGATGCTCCGTGCCCGTTTCTGATCCTTGTTCTGTCTGTTGCAGGCATCCCATTTTCTCTGGGCATGCTGGGGCCTGATCCAAGATAAATACTCTACCATAGACTTTAACTTCTTAAGGTGAGTCGGATGGGGCTGGGGGGGCATTTGCTCCCAGCGCAGTTCAGTGTTAAATGCCTGGAGCAAGAGGATCCCAGTGGACCCTCCGTGCTGCAGGGATCCTTTGTGGGCAGGGGGCATGGGGCTGGGGCACGAATGTCTCATATCTGTCCTTCTCTCCTCTCTCGGTAGATATGCAAAGCTAAGGTTTAAACAGTACTTCAAGATGAAGCCGGTGGTCACAGCCCTGCAGATCTCTAAATAGTGTCTCCGGCCCGTGAGACCCTGAGCTATTTTGTCCTTGCTGCGTCCACAGCCCTCGCATCCCCCTCGCCCCTTCCCCACCCCAGTCGGGGGCGAGGGCAGGTCCTGATGGTGGGAAGGGGGAGAGGAGACTTGTCCCGGCCACCGATTAAAGGAGACCCTGGACATACCTGAGATTGGACCATGAGATGCTCAAGAGGACCGTGGCCTCGGAGAGGCCCCTGCCTACGCAAGGAAGCCTTACCATCGCCTTAACGCCGAGCCCTGGCTCAGCCCCGGTGCCTGCGCTGGCACGACTGCTGCTTGGCCTGGCACCCCGTGTGCTCCCTCTGTGCTGTCCCCGAGGAGGGAACCGGGTCCCCCCATCTACTCAGGAGCCCCCGGAGCTGCTGAGTTGCTTTAGCTGCCCAACGCATTACGCTGTGCTCATCGCCTTCACTGCTCCCTCCATCTCCTCTTGCTTTGCCTGCTCGGGGCTGCTTGGGCTCCCGCCCCCAAACCAGCACCTTTCTCGGGTCAGTATTGATCCTGGGCTTGGGGCCGTGTCTGAGCATGGGACCCTGTTCCATGAGGAGTGGGTGCTGCTGTGCTCTGGCACAGGTGGTGCACAGCAGCAAGGGGAGGCCACGGCCGTGAGCCACATGAGCTTGGGACCAGCAGGCTTTTTATGGCGAGTGTGGGTTGCCTGTACCTCCTGGGGTGCGCTCAGCCTGCCGCTGGCTCTGCTCTTCCCCAGTCGTGGTCCCTCAGAGTCCCATTAGCTCCCTGGTGCCCTCGTGGCCTCCCTTGTAGCATCCCGTGCTGCTGGAGGAAGGGGCTCCCAGCTCTGCCTTCCCCATCTCCCCCAGGGCCAGCGGGCTCTATCCTGCCCTTTGCACAGGTGCCAACCCTCTGCTCTGGTCTGCGTCCCTGCATGGGACCCCGTGGCAGAAGGTGAAATGGAGCTGGACACAGCTCCATCCCGTCAGCATTCAGCTGCTCCCCCACTGCAGGTTCTGCGAGGGGGATCCTGGCTGCTGAGCACTGTCCAGCTCATGACAGTGGTTGTGCATCAGCTGGGGAGTGGCATCGGACCCCTCTGCCCCTGCCTTGGCTGCTCGGCGAGTGGTATGGGGACAAGGTGGCCGTCCCCTCCACATGGGCACCGGAACCTGCCCCAGCAAGAACCGGGACTATTGTTGCATCTGGTGTTCGTTTTGGTGCAAAATAAAAGCTGCTGGTAGCTGGAAATGGGGGATGGCAGATCTGTGGGGACTGGTGCAGGACTTGTGCCGGAGCAGGGGTGGCATCTCTGGGACCTGGGGGTGCACTCAGCCCTTGTCCTGCAGCTGGGGGTGCTGGGGAAGGCCAGAGCAGGAGCAGAGGTGCTGGTGGAGGTATTTCCTGGCAGGGTGGGCTGCTGATGACCCCCGTGCTCCTCATCTCCTTTCAGGTGTCTGCATGCAGCACTCGCTGCCCCTTCCCTGCTGGCAGCAACTGCTGGGGATTGTCCTTGTCCCAGAGTGATGCTCTGTGCTTTAAAACAGTCTCCTTCAGAGCTGATCCCACATCTTCAGCGTGGCCACCCCCCCCTGCCCCGAGACCTTGCTGGGCTCCGGCAAGGGGGGGGTTGGACCACATGGCTCTGGTGGGCACCGGCCAGAGGAGGCTGAACCCTAAACCTGCTGCTGTGTGTGAGAGCTTGAGAAAATACAGGTGAGAGACGGGAAGGAGAGGGGAGCAGCTGGGGACCCACCACGGTTGGACAGGGCAGGAGAAAGAGCTGAGAAACAGCACAAGTGAAAACATCACGGGGAGCGAGAGCCTTGGCAGGGGGCTGTGCTGGAAGAGGGGCAGGGAAGGGGGGAACAAGCACCCCCATCCAGGCCCTGACTGCCTGGGGTGAGAGGTCCCTATCCAGCCCTCGGCGCTCCCTAGACCCTGGCTGCTAAAGTCCAGAGCCAGCTCTCTGCTCCAAAAAGTCATCTTTATTGTGCCAAGGGGTGGGGGGGGACAATTGTAAACAAGTATGTGAAATATACAGGTTAAGTTACTCATAGTCTTATTAACAAAATAAAGCTCTATCTATATTTACAGTCTTTAAAAAAAGAAAAAAAAAAAAAAAAAGAAAAAAAAGAGAAGAAGAGCTGCATCTTTGTCGGGCACATCTGCTTCCAGCCCCCTCTGCAGCACAGCCCATCCCACCCTGGGAGCCAGTGCCCCTTCCCCAGGGACCCCTTCCCCAGGGACCCCTTCCCCAGGGACCCCTTCCCCAGGGACCCCAGCCCCAGCCAGAGCAGCACAGGGAGGGGGAATAAATAAAGCACTGACAAAGGGCGAGAGAGGAGAGAGGCGTTTGCTGGGTGGGCGAGGAGGCAGGGTGCTCCCGTGGGTAAACAGTGGCCTGACGGCAGCCCCGCGGGGTGCAGGGGGGCGGCTGAGGGTGTGGGTCCCCTGCAA
>VXBL01006371.1:54604-76481 GCA_013400195.1 Aramus guarauna
GTCTGTCAGCACCACCAGCTCGCCATCACTCTTGTCCTCGCCCTCCGAGTCCTCCTCCTCGCTGTAGCGGTACATCTCACCATCAGCCACCGAGTGCCCGTCGTCACCGCCGTCACCCTCCTTGAGGCTGCAGGTGTTGACGATGATGGGCATGCTGGGGTCCATGCCGCGGGGCAGGTAGTGCTCCATCAGGGGGGGTGTCAGCTTCACGCCCACCGGCCGCTGGTACAGCACGTCTGAGGACGTGGGGGGCATCTGGCTGCCCTGGGGCCTGGGGGACAGGGGAATGCAATCATCAGCCGGGGCGTCGGGGTGCTCCCCCTGCCTCCCGGGGCACCCAACCCACGGGCACCTCGGCAAGCCCCCTCGGACGGGAGGAAGGGGCACGTTACCCTATCAAGTAGCCCTGCCTGGTGTCCTGCCGCCGGTTCCTCATCAGCGCCTTGTACTCGCCCACACGCAGCCGCTTTCCCTCCACGATGCAAGTGCGTTTGGGTCGGGGCTTGTACTTATAGTCGGGGTATTTCTCCAGGTGCTGCCGGCTCAGCCGGGCTTGCTCCTCATAGTAGGGCTGCTTCTCCTGGTTTGTCATGGACTTCCACCGTGAGCCTGCGCAGAGGGGAGCCACGGGGCATGCTTACACCACGCCTGCCGTGATGAAACCCATGCCGGCGGGGCTAGCCCTCGCAAGAGTTAATTAACGCTCATACCATCCTCTGTGCAAACGGCACCTGAATTTGCACACAGATGGTGAGAGCAGCTGCACCGGTGGGAGCCCCGTGCTGCAGAGGGCAGCCAGCCCTCCCAGCACACCGGGAACAGGTCCCCAGCCCTGACCTTCCCCGGGCACCTCTTGGGCCATGGCTTTTGAGGCTCTCCAAGGTATGGCGAGCAGGTGCTGCAGCTAAAATAGGCTGTGCTGGCGTGTGACTCTCATTCCCCCACTGGCTGACCTTTATTGTCATGGCCGCCAGCGCCCCGGGCAGGAGGGCAAAGCAGGGGACAGCACAAAGGTTCCTGGGCTGGGAGAGGGGCTCAGGGCCAGGCCGGTGGAGAGAAGGGATTAATCCCCTCAGTTCAGCACCTGGGAGGCTGCAGCTGGACCGGTGTCCAGTTTGGGAGAGAGATGGATGAGCTGGAGATGTTTGGAGATCCTCAACATCCTTGGAGATGCTCAACAGTCAATAGGGCACAGCCCTGAGCATCCCGATGGGATATGGGGTTAGCTGGGCTTTGAGCAGGGCTTTGGGCTGGGGACCTCCAGAGACCCCCACACACCCCTAAATCCTCCTGTGAGTCTCCACATGCCCCTCCCCAGGTGTCTTCCAGTGGGGTTAGCATCATCGTGGTGTGCATCACCTGTACGCGGGTGGCTGAGGACAAGTGGAGCGAGCAGCTGGACAGAGCTCATGTCACCCCACGGGGACGCAGAGTGGGGTCCTGCCCCAGCCCCCCCACCGCCATCCCCGGCACTCACCCAGGATCTTGCTGATGCTGGAGTTGTGCATGTCTGGGAAGGCCTGCAAAATCTTCCTCCTCTCATCCTTCGCCCACACCATGAAGGCGTTCATGGGCCGCTTGATGTGGTTGTTGTTCCTGGACTCGGGGAAGTGCCGTGAGCCTGCGAGGGAAACCCCGGCCGAGGTCAGGAGCCAGAGGAAGGACCAGGCAGGGGGTCACACCGCTGTGCTCTCGGCCGTCCTTACCATCCATCTCACAGGTCAACAGAGCCTCATCTGGCCGGTGGGCAGGGGTCTCCTCCATCCGCTCCTTCACTGGGGAAGAATCAATCCCAACGTGATCCTGCAGGAGAGCAGAGTCAGGAACCAGCTCCATAGCAGGGAGACCCGGCTCTGGGCACCAGCGGTGGGGTCAGAGGGGGACAGTGACCACCCGGCAGCCATCCCTCACCTTGCGGTAGGGGTTGCTCAGCGATCCCTCCATGGCTCCGCTGTGGCCGTGCAGCAGCTGCCGCGCGTCCTGGATGGCTTTGGTGATGGCATCGCCTTCGCCCAAGAACCCTGGCAGGACACCGGCACGGGCACCCATCAGCGCCAGCGCCTGCTCCTCCGACACCCTACAGCACCCTATCCCACCCCAGCAATCATAACGGCGTGCCCCGAGGGGGTGGCACAGAGCAGGTGCCCACCCAGGCTACCCCAGGGAGCAGAAATGTCCCCCGTCTCCAGGAGGTGGCCAGGGGAGGACATGGGACCGTCCATCAGTGACGGTATTGGGAACCCACCCAGAGGCAGGTTGGACGGGCTGGTCTGCAGGTCCCTGGAGGTCCCGTGACTCGGCGTGAGGGACTGGCAGCCGCTCATTTTCAAACTGGGCGAGCTGGAGGCACTGGGGAGGTCGGAGCCTTTGGGTTTGGCCGTCAGGTTCAGCGGCTGCGAGGTCTCCTGCGGCGGAGGGGAGGGAGGGTGAAGCGCAGACCCTGCAGCACCCCAGCCCGGGGGATAGAGGTACTTCGGGGCTGTACCTGCATCTGGAGGTGGCCCGAGCCAGCGGGTCTCTTCAGCGTGGAAGGAGGGGGGCTGTGCAGCAGCTGCACCGGGTAATCCACTGCGGGGAGCAGAGGGAGAGAGGGGTTGGGGGGACAAGGCCACCCCCCAGGGCTGGGGAAGTCCTGGGGGACCCCGCTCACCTGGTTTGCAGGGGATGGGCTGGATGGGCAGCGCCAACTGGGAGTCGGGAGCGACGGGGAGAGGCTGGTGGCTGGGGGTGAAGGCGGGAATCATGACGTAGGGCATGTTGACCTGCTGGAGGGAAGAGGGGGACAGAAGCAGAGACCAGGTAACCGCTGTGGGACACTGCAGGCAGGTGCCACCACTTTGCCTGGCCCCAGGAGGGGACGCGAGCCATCACCCAGCGCGGGAAGGGGGACACGGGGAGGTGTCCCCCGCCTTTACCTGGATCTGCTGCTGCAGCAGGTTGATTTTGTGCTGCTGCTGGATGAGCTGCTGCTGCTGCTTGGCGATCTGGCAGAGGGGAGACAGGAGGGCTCAGCGGCATCAACGGCGGTGCCGCGCTGGCCCTGGTGAGGCTACGACCTGGCGTGAGCTGCCCAACACCGGCACAATGGACAAGGGGTCTGCAGAGAGTCCCGAGGGCCATGGGCAGGGTGGGCAGGGGGTGGCCGAGCTGTCCCTGAGCCAAATCCCGGGGCATGGGGAGCAAAATGGGCTGGGAGGGATGGTGTCACCCCAACTCGTGTGTGCCAGGGGGGGTCATCCCTGCCCTTAGCACCTTATGGGCCACCAGAGAGGGAAAATCAGTGTTCAAAGAGCAAAGAGAGCACAGCCAGGAAGGACGCAGTGTGGTTTAATTATTTTAAGGAGTGCAATTCCCACCTCCTTTGACCCTTCCTCCCGGCACAAGGAGCAAGATGGGGAGTCTTTGGGAAGAACACAGGAAAACAGGAGGGCTTGGGGGCAGACAGCAAAGTTCTGCTGCTCTTGATGCCATGGTCACCTCCCCACCATTCCCACCGGAACCTTGTCCTGGTCCTGCACCCACGGCCAGCAGATCCCAAAGGGATCCCCGATGGG
This sequence comes from Aramus guarauna, assembly GCA_013400195.1. Lineage (NCBI taxonomy): Eukaryota > Metazoa > Chordata > Aves > Gruiformes > Aramidae > Aramus > Aramus guarauna. The sequence continues at coordinate 58,159 of VXBL01006371.1, forward strand.
CTGGGTGGTCCCTGGCAAACTCTTCCCCCAAGCAGATTGCCCAAGGGGACCTGACCCCACCTGCTCTTGCTGCTGCCGTGCCAGCTCCATCTGCTGCTGCTGCTTCTCGAAGAGCATCGCGGCCATGTTCTTCTGCTCCGAGTGGGCCGTCAGGAGCTGGTCCCGCAGCGTGGACAGCTGGTTGATCATGACAAGTAACTGGAGCTCCTTCTCTGCCAGGCTCTCCTGGGTTCCTGGAAGAAGCCAAGTGGCTGCAGGTCAGGGGCTTGGGGAGGGTGAACAGCATCATCCCCACCATTGGGTGCTGGTGGGTGATGCATGGTCTAATGTGTGGTGGGGTGCAAAGACCCCATGTGCTGAACCATGCCCTCTGTGCAGAGGCAAGCTTTCATCAGGGATGCTCGCCTCCTCAAAATGTCAACTTAATGTTTTGGTTAAAAAAGCACAAATCCCTATAAAATCCCAATTTAATCCCTATTTCACACACTTGCAGGCACATCTCCCTTCCTGCTTGGGTGGGAAACGCCGTGTTTGGAGCCCAGCCTGCCTGGGCACGGGGCGGAGGAGGGAGGACGGTGGAGGTGGGTGGCCGGGAAAGACCTCACCCTTCACTTCCTTGGACTCAGCGGCATTTCGGCCCAGCAGCTGCTCCTTCCAGTCACTGGACAGTAACTTCTCGATGGTTGGCATCACTGTCCATGCCGGCAGGCACCGGGGTCAACAGAGCAATGGGAGGGAAAGGACAGCCAGGTGAGCACAGCCCTAAGTTCTTCCTTTCTGTAGCTTTGCAAAAACAACGAGGGGCCTGAAGGGAGCCAGGGGGGGTCCCAGAGCCCACTCGGAAACCTTTCTTACCCTCCTTCAAGTTCCTGTTGAAGTCCAGCTTCTCCTGGCCGCTGACAGCTGGCTCGAAGGCAGAGCGCCTGGGCTCCAGCGCATCACCGGCGGGCGAGCAGGACTCCTGCAACACACAGAGCGTTACTCGGCATCCGCTCCCGCAGACGGGGACGTCCCCCAGTGTCAGGGCAGGAGATGCTGGGCTGGTGGGATGCTCAGTGCCGGCCCCACTGGTGGGATGCTCAGAGCTGGCCCCACCTGGCTGACTGGACCACATGCTCTGCCGGGCACATTTCCCCCAGCCCAGCTTGAGAGCATCTCTGCTCTTCACGCTGCAATGACTTGTTTGCTGGAGGTTTCTATTATTTATTTAGACTGCCCACCCGGACCGGTGTCTGTCACAGCCATGGGACCCACCTGCGGCAGGGCCTGGGGGTCAGTGCCCTCCCTCGGCGGTGGTCCTGGCGGGTCGCTGGGACGGGGCTCGGTGCTGGGGGCAGTCCCTGGCGGGGACTCGTAGCTGCCTTCCTTCTTCTCCTCCGTCTTGATGGTGCAGTTCACCATGCTGCCCGCTCCATCGAGCTCCAGGTGGGGAGAAACGGGGCTCCTCATGGACATCCTACAGGGTGGCAGGGCCATCAGCAGAGCCACAGGGCACCCCTTTTCCCAGACTGGCCCCATACTGGGGTGCCCTGTGCAGCTGATTTTTCAGGGGCAACGGTCTTGCTTTTTGCCATTGCTTGGCGAAGCTGAGCTCTTGTTCCTGGCTTCCTAAGCTCAGGTTTTTTGCAGATGTGGGGCTCAATGGCCAGAAGCCCCCAGGGAAACAAGCCCTTCACACTTTGGGCTGTGGCGGGAATGGAGCAACGAAGCAAAGCCCTAAGGACAGTGACCCAGAGGTGTGGGATTTAGGGCCAGTATGAGCATGTGCTTCATCCAGCAGCCCGGCAGAGAGCAGCCCGAGGCTCATCGCGACAGAGACTCCTGCCAGACCTGGCCCAGCACCCCAGGGGTCCCCGGCTCTTGGCTCTCAAGCTATCCCCACACCACCCCAGGAGCCGTGCCTAGAAAGCCGGCAGGGTGGCAGGCAGGTTTCCCGCTCCGATGGGAAATGGAAATCCCGCCCCACCGAACAATGGCTGGGACGGCCACCAGAATCGCTCCTCCGGGAGTCCCCGGCATGGCACGGAGCTGGGACCAGCCGAGCCCCAGGAAGGAGAAGGGGCTGGCCCCGGGGAACAGCTCTCCCCAACTTCACCAGCCTGGCCACGGGTGCCAGTCCCACTCCCTGACGGCGAGCTGTTACGGGGCACGAGCTGTATAACACAGGGGGACCTCACGCACAGCCAGAGCCGGTATTTTCAACGGGATCTGCCCCAAACAACGTACTGCAGCCGTGTCCCTTCAAAGCCCCCGCTCTGCTGCAGCCTCCGGCGATGCCAGGGCTGCCGGGGCCGTATCCCCGAGCGAGTGCCGGGCACGCCGGGATCTCGCTGTGCATTCAGCGCAAAGGGATCAGCCGTGCGCAAGGGGCAGTGCAGCCTGCAGCCGTGCTCGCAGGGATCTGCCTTCTCGGGGCCACCAACCCTCACGCTGCACAGCAAGAATGGGAACAAATATTACCCTCCTGAAGCTCGCCTTTCAGGGAGGAATAATGGGAAAAGGAGGCCGCTAAGGAAGGGATTTGCACTGGCCGCTGCCAGGAGCCAGGATCTGGGCTCTGGGACCACAGGGGCTGCCGAGGTGGGAAGGGACCGTGGTGGGATGGGGAGAGCATCCTGCCCGGGCTCTGGCACCCCACAACCAGGACCCCTGTGCTCTGCTCCTTCTCACCTCCCCACACCCCGATAGCTCATCGGGACCCCTCTAAATCAGGGCTGGGGGTGCGAGCTGGGGGGGGGGGGGTGCTGAGCCGGGGCTGCCCAACTCGGTGCAGCAATTACATAACAAACAAAGCCCAGCTCAAGCTGCGAATTAATCAAACCGCTGAAAATAAAACCTTCCTCTCAGGAACTTCAAACAAAAGAAACGAAAACAACAAGGCCGGCTGGGTAATGAAAAGCCAGGGCTGTGAATAGGGGACAAAAGGAAGTGGAACAATAGGGTGTTGGACAAAAGCAATAAAGTAAAGGGAAGTGTGACAGCTCCACAATAGGGCACTGTGTGCGCCAGCCTTTCTGATCTTAGCAGGGCTTTTTTTAATCTCAGTTCCCTTGCTCTTCGCTGAACAAACCATCCCACTCGCCGGGCCGGCGGGCTTCCTCCCGGCGTCGGCATCGCCCGGTATCTGCCACATCCTGCGGCACCGCCCGTGTCGCCCCTTCCTGCCCCCGGCTCACCTTGGCCAGCTCGGCGGCAGGGAGGGCGACCCGGGCACGGCCAGCGCCCGCCCGAAAACCCATCGCCTGCCTTCGGCACGCCTCAGCCGGGGAGGAACCGGACACACTTGGCAGCGGCGTGGCGGTGGCAGGCAGCCAGCGGGGAGTCGTGCCCGCGGCTCTGCCGGCTCCAGTGACCCGCAGAGGCAGGATTTGCCCTGCAAGGCTTCCCCCAGAGCTTGTGCTCTCGGCATGCTACAGGTGGGGAAACTGAGGCACAAACACATGGCCACTGCCGCAACTTTCCTAATGTGGGACCTGCGGGTGTGGGTGCACAGCTGCTCCCTCCTTCCAGTCTTTTTGGGTTTTTTTAAAGGTAAAAAAACCCTGCTCGGTGCATCCCTGCCCCAGGTCTGCTCTCCCTCCCGGCAGCTGGGATGCTGCCCGGCCCCGGGCTGCCCAGGTGCCCGGGTAATGGGATGGCAGCAGCAACACTGCAGCACAGAGCGATGCCTTCGACGCCTTCGGTTTGAGGCATGCACAAAAGCAATGTCCCACTCCCCCAGCAGGTCACATTTCTATTGTACATAACCTCCCAGTGCCACCAGAAGTTTACTCTTAAAATGGGGCCGGTACTTTAATAGGGGTCTGTTTGAAAAGGGCCTCATTGTGGATTTATTATACGGTTTGCCGAACAAAAAAAAAAAAAAGAGAGCGAGAAGAAAAAGGAGAAAACGGTGCCGTTATCTTGTTACAGCGCTGGTTCCCGCGGCAGCCCTGTGCTGCGGGCTCAGGTGCTGGGCTCCGGGGCTGGCTGAGGCAGACAATAGGGATGGGAACAATTGCCTTGGCACAGGGACTGTAACAGATCTTCGCCTTTAATGTTCCCCACTTAATGCACGGCGAGGGGAAAGGAGGGAATGGGGTTGGGATGTGACATGCCAGGCTGGAGGACCAAACCAGACCTGCCGGGGAGCCACGAGTCCTCGGTGAGGGACCAGGGACCCTATGGGGCTGCTTCCTCCTGGCACGGCATTTTGGGGAGCACAACAGGGGTCTCATCTCACAAGCACTGAAGCCCTAAAATGCCCGTACTGTGCAGGCATCAACGTGCTCACCTTGCCTCCAAACTCCAGCCCAGCAAGTCCAAGGGCTGAGGTTTTTGGGATGGCGACAGCTTTTCTTTCTCCATTCGTACCCCCGAACGGCACGTCCTGCCATTCTCCCGGTGGCCGTGCCACCCTTCCTGCCTGCCAGCCGATCCTATCTGCCCGTTTGTGTTGCAGCAGAACAGCTTGAAAAGTCAGGGGGACCGAGGCGCCAGCAAGCCCCCACCCTGCCCGGCACCGCAGCAACTCGGGGAGCACCGGTGAGATACGAGGACCCCCCTCCCAGCACCCAGAACCTCCTCCCGGTCGCTTGCGCAGGCTCTGGCTTTGCAGAGCAGGGAGCTGCTGGCATCTCCCCACCAGCACGCAGCAGCAAGGGGAAGAAAAGCTGCTCGGCTTGGGGCACCGGCACCGCGGCATGACCGCCTTCGCCAGTCCTGGGAGAGGATGCACGTGCAGGAATGGTCCTGCAGCCCTGCCCCATGCCACAGCACCCCTGCCTCGTGCCACAGCACCCTGCCTTGTGCCACAGCACCCCTGTCTCGTGCCACAGCACCCCCAACCTGTGCCGCAGCCCCTGCCTTGGGGCTAATCCTGCCCCTCAACTCGGGCCGATCCCTCCCCAGGGGACTCCTGCAGATGGGGAACTCAAGGAGAGTGGCCGGGGGTCGGCTGGGGGAGCTGGGCTGCCCAGATTTTCGGGCTGACCTTGTCCCCACCTGCCCATTAGGTTGGCCAGGGCAGGGCAGCAGGGAAGGCCCTTGGGGTTTTGTTTTCCTTTCTCTCCCCAACTACAGCAGAAAGCTATCAGTTCACGGGTTGTGGCAGGCTCTTCCCTTCAGGAGCCCAATGTGGTACCCAGTCATCCCAAACCAAATCCAGCCATCCGAGCAGAACGCAGCCACTCGCCTCCCTGCCGCATCCTGCCTCCACATCCCAGGTGACCAACCAGGCAGGGAAAAAACACGCAGGGCAAAAAAAAACCAAAGAGGAAACACCAAACGAGCAAACCCAGCAATGCTGATGGGAGCTGGGGCAGTGTGACACCACCGCCTTGCACGCACCAGCCACGTGCAGCGTTCGCAGCCCCCAACACCCGAGAGAGAGAGAGCAGAGGAAAAAATAAGATACACATGGACATTCTCTTCTTCCAAGCAAGGCCCGAGGAATCCCGGCCGGCCACCGGGACAGACAATAGCCCATCTCCTGCCAGACGAGCGGGCCGCTTTCCTGCCAGACTTGGAATGTCCTTTTGGGGCCGGTTCCAACCATTTCCGCCCGGCGTGCCTTCGCACATAAAAGAATGGATGGCTTCCTCCGCCATGGCCGGGCAGGGATGGCCAGGGACGGCCAAGGCGAATGGCCCTGGCTGGGGGAAGTTCACGGGGCTGCCATCCCTCCCTGGGGATGCAGAGCATCCCATGATGGTGGGTTATTCTCTGGGAAGGCAAAAGCAGGCGGCCGCGGGGGATGCAGGCTCTGCCATCCCCAGCCGTGGATGGACGAGGACCGCCAGCACGTTGGCTACGTGCTGCAGCTGAAATGGAGCAGAAAGTGTAAGATCGTGAGGTTTACTGCTTCTGAAAAAGCAGGTTTTAAACCTGGAAGGCATCTGGATGCTGAACATATTCATCCCCAGAAATGCTGTCACCATGCAAGTGCCACAGCTCCACGTCCCTGACGGACACGTGCTCCCCCGCGGGGCTGCGTCACAGGCGCGCACCCACTCGTGCTGCCCCACAAACCAGGGTGCTGCAGCAACGGAAACACTCTGCATTTGGGGGGGGTGTGAGCCAACGCTTTATGCATCCTCAAATGCCGCATTTTTAACATCTTACCTGTCAGCGGCGCTCCCACGGAAAGCCACAACCTCCATCTGCCCAGAAGGCTGCCGAGAGCTCAGGTTGCCGGAAAAGCTGCAAAATCAACGCCGAGAAGGGAGATCTTTGGCAGGCGGCGGGGGGATTTCGGGAGGCTAATGCCCCGGGGGCAGACGGGCAGCAGCACGTGCCCAGCAAGCACCGACCTGCGTGCCAAGACCTGCCACGGGCAGGGTGATGCCCACGTGAGCTGCCAGCAACGTCCTGCCCAGCAGTAGCCAACGGCTGTTTCACCATCCCAGACCCCAACTGCCCCTCTCCATCTTGCAAGATTTGAGGTCCCATGGGAAAAGCTCTGGCATCAGCCGGAGCTGGGTTTCCCACTGTCCACACAAAACAGACCAGGTGTTTGTCCAACCTCCATCCACCATCAGTTCCCTGACGGCAACTTCTCTCCCCTCACCTTCCACCCAAGTCTCCTCTGTCCCCTCTCCAACCAGGCGTGGGACCCCCGTCCTGGTGCCCCCAACGGGAGGATATCTCCCCCTTCGTCCTTGGAAGAGTTCCTATTGCCGCAGCCTCAGCACTGCCACGTTACGGCTCTTTGCAGGGGGGAGCATCAATTCTCCATCTACTAAGATGAAAAGCACCAACGCAGGTCTCCTATTACCGCACGGCCCATGGAAGATTTAACCCTAAAGCAATTACAACCAGCTAGCATAGCATTTACTAATTCTATCCAAAAAAACCCAACCTGACTTCTTCAAAGACCTCCGGGCCACATCCAGGACTGCTAATGAAATGCATATCTCTCTGATGCATGCCAACAGAGAAGCCCTTCAGAGGTTCAGGGGGAAATCGAATCAATCCTGCTATTCAAAACTTGAGGAGAGAGAGAAAACAACCCGTACTAATCACTAAATTCATTTAAGTGAACACTTGCAAGACAAGGAGAAAACGATGAATTCTCAGGCTGTGGCAGGGGGAAGAGGAGGATCTGGGTGGCTTCACAGGACGGCTATACGTCCTCCATCTCCTATGTACACCAGCAGACCCCAGGAGACCCCAGCTCTGTAAATAAAATCTCGGAGCACCGGCCGACGGCTCGTGCGAGCACTAAGCTACAGCAGGTCGAATCCTTCGAGAGCAGCTCTGTCCTCAGCCTCAGCTCCCGCTTTTCTAAGGCTTGTGGAATAACCCCACTTGCTGAAATCCAACTCAGCCCCTTGGAGTTTGCACCCTGCTGCAGCACAGGGATGGCCTCTGCTGCGGGACCGCATGGACCCGACGACCTGGTGACGGAGCTTGGGCACCGTGATGAAGCCTGGACCCGGTGATGGAGCCTGGGCACACAGGATGCTCCGGGTGGGAATGGAAAACTACCGCGGTAACGATGAGATAAGCACAACGTACTTTCTGTGGGTACGCGGATCCATTTGCTCCAGCCCTGCGCATGTTTTAACTGGGCCACGTCCCAGCCTCCTACTGCCCCCTCTTACTAACAATTTCCAGCTTACTGATAATTCTGGTTTCGCAGCGCTTCTGAGGGGGGTTTTTATCACCTTGCTCAGGTTTCTTATGAGATGGCAGAGGGACACATCACTGCACAATGCTTTCCTGTCTTGGTGTAAAGGATTACTCAGCTGCTCCCTGCCCGCGCTGTCCCCCAGCACGAAGGTTTAGCTGGGAGCCCCTCCACTGCCCGGCTGTACCTCTGCAACCCAAAAACCCAGGGAAGCCTCCTCTCAGGAGCCCGGCTGCGTTAGGATGCAGACAAAAAGCAGGCAGTAGCCTGATAACCACACAAATAATGAAATGAAATACAAAGAGGCGGTCGGATCCTTCTGTGGGTGTAAACTGGCACAGGTCCACTGCCTTCACAGCCACGACCCAAACACATTTTTCCTTTACCAGGATGAGCGATGGGATGGTTTTAAGTAGAGGAAAAATTAAACTGAACCTCAGGTGGAACTTCCTGGCCGCGAGATTTATTAGACGGGGAATGATCTCATCAGGGAAGTGGAGGAAACTCCATCGCACTGGAATTATTTAAAACCGTGCAAAGCCTGGAGGAAGAAGGCGCGGGAACAATCCCAGCAACAGCCCACGTGATGGCCGGGGACCGCGCTGGTCATTCCCGTTTCCTGGCATCAAGACTAGACAGTCTGCAGGATGGTTTGGATTTTTTTCTTCCACTCAATAAGACATATCAATAAGGAAAAAACCTCCCTGCACAGTCTCCGGCTTTGCAGGCAGATGGGTTTCTTGTCCGGGGAAGGTTACGCAGTCGAAAGCATCTTTAAGAAAAGGCCTGGCAGCCCTGGGGGATGCAGCGGGAGAAGGGGGTGCTCAGCAGAGGCGAGCACTGTGCTCGGGTCTGAGCAGCGGCGTGGGCAGGGACGGACGGGGAAAAATGCTGAAAGAAGAAACTTCCCTTCCCTGCAGGTCTAAACACTCCACGGAAAATCGCGAACCCCACAATCTTAATATTTTCAGAGACGCCCTTCTTATTGCATCCCTCTCCTCTGCCCTTCCGGTCTTCCCCTGCATTACAAGCCAACGACACACAGAAATATCACCCCGTATTAAGAGGGAAAGATGCAGGGGAAGCACGCGGAGGGAGGAACTCTGAAGAACTGGTATTTACTCTTTCTTACCTTTTTTCTGCATCAGAAATAATTTTTAAACCAACTTTCCTCCCTTGTGCAAGGCTTTACAAAAAAACCCAGCAGCAAAACCTGCCTGGCTCGCAGGTGCTGAGCCTTTATACCCAGCACCCAGGGTGGCCGGATCAGGCCCACGGTCCCACCGATGCCAGCAGCAGCCGACCCTCCCCAGGGTGACGGGTGGTCCCTGGGATCGGGCAGAGGTCCTTGGGGCTGCTCCCAAATCCCCTCCCACCACCCCAGCACAGGCATCGGCTCATCCCATCTCCCCACTCCCCAGTTTAACCGATTTGCATCAAACAATCAATTATGGGAAGGAAATTTAAAAAAAAAAATAAAAATTCAACAAACCCAGAGTAATTAAAGAAAGATCCACCCCCCGCAAGCAGGAGGTCAGCAGAGCCAGGAGATGAAAGACGGAGACGGGGACAACTCACCCAGCCCCGGCGGGATGGCGCGGTGATGCCGGCACGGCACGGCACGGCACGGCGAAGGAGCGCGGTTAGCGCATCTCCCTCCTTTTCTTCGCAGTTTCTGTCCTCCCCTCACCCAAAAGCGGCCCTCGGGCTTATCGGGGAGGCCAATCTCGGTGTCGTTTTTGTGTAATTTCACTCACTCAGCGTTTCCAGGCAGAGCGGAGCACACGTTTGACTCGGCTGCTTCGTAAACAATACTTTCCTATCGCATGATGGAGGGGCGAAGACATCTGACCCTTTTCCTCTCCTGCTTAGAAAAAAAAAAAAAAAAAGACATGGGGCTCACCCGCCTCGCCAGAGTTCTGCCCTGCGCCTCTCGGGCCGGGGCTGCGGGGAGGGCAGCACTTTCCGAACCCTTTTTCCACACACGACACCGCGGGGGACCCACGGGTGAGGTTTGTGGCACGCAGGACCTGGTGCTATTCTGGCAGAGCCCCGTGGTCCGTCCCAGTGACATCCCATGGCATCGGCTGCCATCCGTGGCATTCAACACCTTCCACTAATGTCATTTTTTTTCCAGCCACCCCCAGGCTTTGGGGGGAGTTCCTCTTTGTGGGGGGGCCCCATCCCATCTTGTTTGCACTCATGTTCTCCTGGGTGAGCCGAGCACACACGTGAGCACCGAGAGGATGCTCGGAGCCAGCCCTGCTGCCCCTCACGCACGGCACCCGAGCCCGCGGTGGCAGCCAAAAGTCATGGGGCCGCGCTTCCGCCCGCAGTGCCCTGCACCCCGCGGTGCCCCAGAAACCTTTGGGATCCCTTTGCACGGGATCCTGAGCTGCAGCAAACAGGTCCTTACGCCTGAGCTGTTGCATGCTTGGACACGGAGGGACAAAGGCTCCGCGGGGCCACTTCGCCCTCTCCAGCTGCTGCCCAAATTCGGGGCGGGGAGAGCTCCAGCTGCTGGGGCCGCTTGACATTTCTGCAACAGATTTTTTTTTTTTTTTTTTTTTTTTTTGCTGGTGTGACAGGAGCTATCCCTCAAGCCACCGGGGCCATCATCAACCTCCCTTCAAAAGAAAAAGCAGCCTGAAGGAGGGGTGCTGGGTGCCAGAGGCTGTCCATCATCTGCCCCAAACCATCACACCCGCGCTAATGGCAACCCTGACTCCGCTCCTGCTGTGCTTCGGCTCAGCGGAGTCATGGCTGGCTGGGTCTGGATGAAGACCCCCAAGGAAAACACTTTCGGCCTGACTTCTCCCTCTTATTAGTGCAAGCTGCAGCCACTTTCATGGTGTTACCCCTGATTCAGGGTGCGGATTCAGCTCCCGTGCTCACGGCTCAGGAGGTGGCTCACACCACCCCCCCGCTGCTCTGCACCCCGCGGAAGAGGCAGAACATCCTCCAGCAGCAGCAATGGGGCTCACAACCGGCATCGCCTCCCGCAGCCGGCAGTCGTGTTCACGGGGCAGGACTCACATTTGTGAGAGAAATCGCCGGAGGGAGCGGAGTGGGACTCCGGTTCGTGCTGGTTTTATTGCTACGGTTGGTTATTGCTACCCTGGGCTCTGGAGGGGGGTAGGGGACCTCCTGCCACCCCATCCCACTGCAGGACCCAAGGGATCCCCCAAACCATGACCATCCCGCAGGGCTGGGTCTGCACCTCACCCCTCCTCTCCCCTCTTTCTTCGGAGGAACTGAAGCCCATGAAATCCTGGTCACGCAAGCAGCTCTTGGCCAGGCTCCTCTCCTCCAGGATGAGCGGAGAGATTTGGGAACAAGCTTTTACTGGCCCGCTGGGATAGTTTTCATTGCACAACAAAAACACAGCACAGACAAGGGCAGAGGCACTCCAGGAAGAAGCTGACAGCCCTCCCCGTTTGCAAGGGGGTGTCCAACTGCCCCCAGCCAGCCCGGAGCTCCCGGCGTCCCGCAGCACACCCCAGCGTACAAGGGGCTCTTTGTGCCCCGTGACACCTGTCCCCCCCCCCCATATCCCGATTTCCCCAGGGGTCCCTGAGCCTGCTCCCTCCAGCCAGGGGCTTTGGCAGCTCCTGCCTCCACGTGCCGCGTCCCGACACACTCGCCTGCATGGCTTAGCGGAGCTGTGGGCAGGCACAGTTGCTCTGCCTGCACAGGCGCGCAGGCAGGCACGCGCAGGCAGGCACGCGCAGGCAGGCACGCGCAGGCAGGCACGCGCAGGCAGGCACGCGTGCCCCACCGTGCTGCACACCCGGTGTGTGCTGTGGGCTGGATCTCGGGCAGCACAGGGAGGATGAGCGGGACCGGAGGCGTTTGATGCCACCCTGACAAAGTCACACGTGGCTGCCGGAGCCACGCAGCTGCTGGCGCTGGGAGCCCCGCGGGGAAGGGTCAGCCTTGCTTTGCCCCCCCTAAATGAAGGAAGGAGGAGGGCTGTACGGCACCATGGGGCTGTGGTTTGCAACCCCAGGTGCTCACGGGCAGAACTTCAAGCACTCTCAGGGCTCCTGCTGCGTATTGCCCCGGGCTGTGCTACAAACCCCAACAGCCACAGCCAGTACCCAGCGCCCAGTGCCAGCTTTACTTGAAAACACACATGCACAAACCCCCGTTGCAAAAATCTGTGTTCCCCAACCCAGGTCCCAGCATGGACCCACAGACCCGAGGCAACGCAGCGGGAAGGACTGGGCACGCGAAGCCCAAAGGCCAGTGTTGCACCTGGAGACCCAAATCAGAGCCGAGAGCCTCCAAGAAAGGTAAATAACTGCACAGACATGGACGGGTCCTCCAGCCTGCCCAGGCATAGCCCTGGGGACCTTCCCCAAATTAACCCTCCAGCTCCTGAAATCCCCGCGTCACGGCAAGAACAACGAGCAGGAGAGGTCCTGAGCAGCCGCTGCTCCTGCTCGGGAATTCACCTGCAGAGCTCCCCATGAGTGGCAGCACCCACACAGGGCCACGCAGCAGAGATGGGCGAGGACGGCCCTGCCAGCCCTGCCTGTCCCTGCCCATCCCTGCCTATAAATCCCCTCTTGCAGACAGGCACACTCGTGTGCAAGCCTCTGCCCCAGGGGACTCACTTTCCGGCTGGGCGTGCAAGGTAGAACAATAGGGCCAAGCCCTCTATTGTTCCAGACAAAAGATAAGCTGGGATCTGGCATTCCCCTACGCCCGAGGGCGGGCAGGCAGGCAGGCGGGCAGGCAGGCAGGCGGGCAGGCAGCAGGCAGGCAGGCAGCAGGCAGGGCTGCCACCCTGGGCCAGGGCAGAGGGTTTTCTAAAACCCTTCCCACATCAGCTCACCTTTAGCAGGTGAACCAGGCTGGGGGGGGGGTGACCCTCCTGCCCAGCTCCCAGCTTGCACACCCATGCACACACACCTCAGCCCCACAGCCACGCTCGCCCTGCCCCACAGGCTTTGTCCCAGCTCTGCATTGTCCCCAACTTCTCCTCTCTGCATCCCACGGGGACGCAGTGGGGACACAGCACCCTGCCAGCCGTGGGGTGGTGGCCGGGGGATGTGGGTTGCCCAGCACTGGGGACTGGCTCCCCAGTGGCCTCGCCAGCCGGCGTGGGGAGCAAAGCAGACGTGCAAGCCCAGGACTGACAGCTCTGCGCACCCCAGCACGTCTGCTGCAGTCCAACCCGCCCCATCACCTAGCTCAGTTTCTGCAAACAAGTGGTTTTCCAGGCTCTGAACAAAGCTGCAAACCGGCGCCGCGCTGTGCTATCAACACCCAGCCAGAACAAGGGAGGAAGACTACGGGGGATGAGGGCTGCTCGCTGCAAACCCACACCCATCCAGGCACCGAGGCAAGAGCCGCACAAGGTGACAACCCCGGAGGTGACTATTGCTGCAATGGGTGTAAGTACAGCAGCGTGAAAAGTCCCGGCTGTGCTGGGAAATGCCCGCGCTCCCTCCCCATCACGCTGCCGGATGGGGTCTGCCGGCACGCCGGGCCCTGGCACCCCAGCACCGCGTCGCCCAGCCGCGCTCAGCCCTGCCAGCCCTGCTGAATCGCACAGGATGACTTTTACAGCCCAAAAGTTTTAATTTCTGTCTCTCACCCGGCAGCGGCGTGGGCCCCAGCACTGCGGCGGTAGCAGAAGCTGTTGTGGTGCTGGCAATACCACCGGGTGTTTCTATCTACCCGCTCCTACATCTCCTCGTCTTCTCCTGTCAGACTCTGGCTCAGCCCAGCTCATGATAACCCCATTTTGCACGGGCAAAGAGGATCAAATACCCCCACCGGGCTCACTACTGCCCCCCGTTCTTTTAATTCTCTTTGCTATATTTAATTTATAATCTAATCCTCTTTCCTCCCAACAGACAATGATCTGCCACGAGCTGCCTTCACCAGAGAGAATTAATAAATAGTAACTCAGGCCAGCAGATTTTGGCCCGGGCTAGTGGGTGCTCGCAGGGGTCTTCCACGCGGCTTTCACGATGAGCCCCGTTATCTTGTTCCTCTCTGATAAGACAGCCGGGGGTACGTGGGGGGAGGCTTCCCGGGCTCTGCAGACACCAGACTGCATCTTTTATAATGGTCACATGCCTCTGGCAGGCCTGGGTGGTAATGGAGCATTAAATTATGGAGAGGCAGAATTTCAAATATTTCAGATCCATCTCCCAATTTGCATTCTTCAGCTGCAGGGCTGCAAGCAGGAGCGGGACAAGAAGGCAGGGAAAGGAGCTTCCCTCCAGTACAATGCTTGCAGAAGTGGCTTTCCCCTTGAAAAACAACACATTTGAGCTAAAAGCAGCTGCAGAGCCGCTCGGGGTCCAAGGTGTTGGTAGGGTGCTCGGAGTCGAGGGGACAAGGGTGTTTCAGCGGTGCCCCTATCGCTACCCTCCACTTCAACCATGTGCTCCAGCGCACTTGTATAAATGCTTTGTTGAGGCAGATTCAGCTGCTGCATCCCCTACTCATATTTTTTACTGACCCACCCAAGCGGCGGGGCCGTTTCAGGGTCCCACACGGCCAGCCGTGCCCCCCGCACCTCCCCAGCCTCCCTCCCCGCCAGCGCCGAGCTGGTGGGACTGGGCAAGACCAAGGGCCCTTGTTCGGGGCTGGAGCGGTTCCAGCTTGGGACATGTGGTCCTGGAGCAGGTGGACACGGAGTGGGAGGCAGGGAGAGAGGGAGGGCTTCCAAGCAGCAGGAAATTTTCCAAAAGTTGATGCCTCGGACCCTGCCAACTTTCCTCGTGCTGGAGGAGCCCACGCACTTCTCAGCCGCGCACGAGCAGCACCCAGCCATGAGGAGCTCCCCGGGACACGGCTGGGCCAGCGGCAGCTCTGCCCAAGGGAGCAATTTCACTCCTGAAGTTACTCCCCAAGTGGTGCGGGATGGGGTAAAGGCACCGAGATATTTTCCAGATGAACTGCCATATGCTGCACTAATTTATCTCCCTTTTGCATGATCTTTACTGGGTTAAAACGGAGTGGAAATTAGTGATGCATCGTGCAAAACTTTTGACTGCCCCCAAACCTTCCTCCCCGCAGTGCAATGAAACCAAAACCTCCTCAAAGTTTGTGAAAAAATAAAGCAGCAGAGCCCAGGATAGCCCAGCCCTGGCTGGTCAGGGGTGGCCACAAACGCTGCAAGGGACCCCCAGCCGGGGAACGCCTGACCCCGGGGCTGCCCGTCTTTCTGGGCTCTCCCTCCTGCCGAGCACAACTCCTCCGTCAGCCCCGCTGCCAGACCAGGCTGCTGTCAGACGCACAAAAAGAGGCAGTTTTGACCCATCAGTATTTTCTAGCTGAGGGAAAATTAAATGAAAATATTTCATCGCTAGTCCCCAGTTAGTTGCGATGCTACGTTCAGCAGCACAGCCGCAGGAGAGAACAAAAGAGGCCAGCCGGCTTTCTCCACACATCGCAGGCTGTAGGTAGCAACTATCCTGCCTGTGAATGGATTTATTTTTTTCATTAAATGTTTTGGGGTTTTTTTTAGGAAAATAAGCAGCACGCATTTTATTAGCATGGCTGGGAACTTCCAGGGGATAAAACCAGAGCAGAGCTGTACTGAGAGCGCGTCCCTACGATCGGTCGCAGCCGTCTGTTAAAGGTTGTCGCTTCGGTAATAAAAGCTTTTCTGATTTCTGCAATTACACGTGCACACACAAAGCCGGCCCGACACAAAACCGCGGTAAGTGTTTACAATGGGATAAAGCTGGAGCAAGCAGGAACGCGGCTTCGTGGCGGGCAGACAAAGCGGGGCTCACCGCGCTCCACGCCGGCTCGTGCAGGACGGCAAGCACCCCCAGGCTGTGGGCTCTGCCAGCCCTGAGGGACCCCGATCCCCCCCCAAGTCCGCTGGCCCTGCAAGTGAGGACCCCCAAAAGCAGAGCCACCAGCACCGCTGCAACACCAGCCCGCCAGCACCACACCAAAATCCTTCAAAGTTTGTTCGGTTTTGGTGCACGCCAGAGAACGGGTGGGATCCCCGAGCGGCCACGGCTGCACCGAGCGCCGGGAGGGCTGGGGACAGCAGAGGTGACCCAGCTCCCCCGGCAGCGAGCAAAGCGTCCCCCCCCACGCTGCATCCCGCACAGCCCGCCGTATCCCACAGGGATCCGCTCCGCCATCCCCTCCGCTCACCAGCGAACTTCAATACCTGCAGCACCAGCACCCTGCGGCCCCGAGGATGCTCCGTCCAGGGGACACAGCTCGGACCCGCGCCCGAGCCCACCCGCGGTACTCTGCAACCCCAGGAGCAGCGGGCACGCAGCCCCCCAACATCTGTCCCCCCGCCAGCCCTAAGCACTCACCTGGGGAGTGCAAAGCACGCTGCTCCCAGGTCCCGGAGCCAACCTTTGCCCCGTCCCCAACCTGCTCGCAAGGTTCATAAGGGCTGCTCGGCCGCAGCGAGTCTCGGTTCCAGGAAGGCAACGGGCAGCAAGGGCGGCAGGCGCGGGCGAGCGCCCCGGGGAGCCCACCAGCAAGTAACAAATGTAAAAATAAACCCGCTGAAAGACTTGATTTACTGTGCTTCTGTGTCCCCTTCAGGGAGAGAAAAACCCTTCCTCTGCATCCCATGAACGAAATCAAAACCCCTCCAGCACATAACAAGTTTACGATCTGCTCCATCTCCCCTACGGCCCCGCGTGCCAGGGCACAGCTCCGCTGGCACCCTCATGGAAAATGGACCTTTCGGCAGGGAGACAAAAAGTCCAGCTATCCCCCCCCCAGGACATCTTGCACCCTAGCTGGAACAAACTTTGCTCTTCAGAAGGACTTTCCGGGTACTCTGATTTGGCAGGGGTAAAAAAAGCAACGCAGGCATGCCGCAGGAGGGGAGCTGCCCTACAGCGCGGAGAGCTTCACATCGGAGAGGAAAATGGATCTTTAAAAATTCGGGATCTCTGCTCCTACCTATTACTCTGTTCCAAAGGGATTTCGCCTCCTGCACGAGATGCCAGATCAGATGCCAAGGGTGAGCCCCCAGCCCCGCGGGAGGGCAGCCCCAGCAGCCG
Organism: Aramus guarauna; assembly: GCA_013400195.1. Classification (NCBI taxonomy): domain Eukaryota; kingdom Metazoa; phylum Chordata; class Aves; order Gruiformes; family Aramidae; genus Aramus; species Aramus guarauna. Next base: position 74,782 of record VXBL01006371.1, read on the forward strand.
CTCTGCCAGTCGCGACTGAATCAAATAAACAGCACGGAGGGAGATGCTGGTAAAAATGTGTCACTCGCAAATGATTTAGAAAACTGTCTTTAGCCTGCCCACGTTTGTCAAAGGACAGCAGCTATTTTTAACACAAAGCTTCTGAAATCGCAGGCTTTCAAAAAAAAAAAAAAAAAAAAAAAAAAAGTACTGNATCAAAGGCTTTAAAAAAAAAAAAAAAAAAGAAAAAGAAAAAAAAAGTACTGTATCAGTGTCAACAGAATGGATTCTGTACAAAATTAAATTGAACTAAAAGGAAATTGCATGAATTACAAACACGAGTTATTGGCTCAATAGGAGAGTAACTGAGTGATATTATCTGGTCTGTGCTATGGAGAAAATCACATTAGCTGAGCTAATGGTCCTTTTTCACTCCTAAAATCTATTACTCCAGCTTTGCTTTGGAAGTCAAGTGTTTTCCATGCTGAAGGTACTTCACAAGATGTAACTGAGACTCGAACAATATGTGGCCACGGTCTGCAATTTTTCCTGGGCAGCATCCCTCACTGGCACCAAAACCCCTGCATAAAACACTGGAAATCATTAGGCGGAGGTGGAAAGCAGCAAAGCTTTGTATTTATCTGCACATTTCACACGAAAACCTCTCCTTCACGGCTCCCTCACCGGGTGATGCATCTCTGGGTTTTTCTCTTCCGCCACTAACTTTATCCGTGTTTAACTGCGGAGGTCCCTGAGGGCGAGCGCCCGCCTTGCAGCTCCCTGAGCCAAGGTTTCCCAGCACCCAGGGGGTGAAATCCCCCTGAATCCCCCCCACGGCTGCACCCACAGCCCCGCCAGCACCACGGGGCTGCCAAGGCGGCTGCAGGACCCCACGGCACAAGCCCCGCTGCCGGGAGGGCTCCACTGTGCAGCAGCTTCAGCCCCCAGAGACCCAAATCTGCCCAGGACAGGTCGGATGCACAACTCAGAGGCGCAGACAGGACCCGCCATGGCTGCCGGGGAAGACGTAACCTCAGTGACAAGGTTCATCTGCTCTTAGGTCCCAGCAAGTGAGAGAGTTTTGCACTGACCCCGGTCCCAAACCCGCTCTCCGGCCGTGCGTTATCGCGATGCTGTCTCTGCGGGTTGTTAGAACGACCCCAGCCCCTCACGGACAGACAAACATCCGTGCGTGGCACCCACAGCAAGTTTTCCTGCCCGGACCTCACGCCTGCTTCCCGATGGAGATGGTGATGCGGGGACACGGCTCTCTGGGGCATGTTGGAGCGATGAAATCTCCTCTCCCCCTCAAGCGCACCTCGAAGAGGCAGCAGGAGATGCATGATGGGGCAGGAGTGTCCCATCCATCCCACGGTGTGGTGGGAGACGAGGGATTGGGACCCCAACCCCTGAGCGCCGCAGAGTCACGAACGCCTGCAAACAGCCCCAAACCCTGCGGACACACGCGTGTGCCAGGGGCCGGGCACGGCAGCCGGGCTCTGTGCCCACTGTGCTGGCCCGCAGTGTCTGTGCTGTGACAGCGGGTCTGTCTGTCCGTGCAGTGTCTGTCTGTGCTGTGACCCCCCAGTGCCATGTCTGGGGGGGGCTGCTATACCCTGCAGCCCCCCCCGTATCTCCGACCCAGAGCACACAGTGGGGGTCAGGGCTGTGTGCCCGGGACAGGGGGACAAGTCCCACCAGGACCCACAGTCACCAGTGGG
>VXBL01006371.1:86554-122150 GCA_013400195.1 Aramus guarauna
AAAAAAGAACCAAACCCCCCTCATCTCTCTATCTGCAGCCATGCAAGGAATATTGTTCAGCACAGCACAAAAGCATCCCTGAAAATAGAAGCGCCAGGGCCAGGCCTGCCAGTGGCTGTGTGAGATAACGTCTACTTGCAAACAGTGTGCCTTTGTGCCGCTGTCACTGTCCCCATTGTTCAGGAGCCTATTGCCTCGGGGATATTGTTCCCTTCTTTTGTCTCAGCCCGGCTCCTTTTTGTTTGACTTTACTTACCATTTCATTCCTCTCCTTTGTGCTGGCATTCTTTCTTTTGTCTCTCTCTCTCTCCCTTTTCTCTGTGTGATTTGTATTTAGCAATTGTTCCCGGCCCGTTGGAAACACAATGTGCTCCGGGCTCTTTTCTCTCCTCCAGCCATTACCTATTCAGGTGGGTTCCTCCGCCCAAAGGTAAGGGGGAGGGGGGCTGAGGGCCTCCGGGGGGGCTGCAGGAGGAGGCTGGTGGTGGTCTTTGGGGACACCAGGGTTCCCCCCTCTCTCCGTGACAAACGAGCACCGGGAAAAGGACAAATCGGACCCCGACTCGGTGCTGCCCCGCTCTCAGCAGACGAGCCGAGGATGCTGGAACAGAGACGACGGTGACTGCGTGGCGGCACGGCCACGTGCGCAGCCGGGGACGCGGAGGCACGGGGAGGTGCCCAGGTCCAGTGTGCTGCCTGCACTGAATCCCAGAGCCGGGATGGGGATCTGACCCCAATCCACACCAGATCCAAGCCCGGCCAAGCAGTCCCAGCCCTGGCACTGGTGGTCCCTGGCTAAGACAACCTCGGCTCTCCCCCAGCCCTGCTTTTTGGGAGCCAGAGAAGGGACGGGAGAGCGTTCAATGGCAGGAAACACCAAGGCTGCTTTGCAGCAGCGTTCCCTCTGCCCAGTGTCCCCCCAGCATCTCCCCAACACTGCACGGCGACCGGGTGCCCTCTGAGACCCTTGGGGCTGCAGGGTGGGCACACACACAACACACACACACACACCACCAGCCACCAGTGCCCAGAGCTGCTGCAGCCCATCTGGCAAAGTGGGGGGGATTCACCCAAGACAGCGCAGCAGCTTCTGGGGACCACAGGGATGCAAAGAGCAGAAGAGGGCTTGATCCTTCTCCCCAGCCCCACGCTCCTGTGGAGCATTTGGAGGTGCCTGCAGTGACCAAGGTGGGCATAGCCACTGGGGTTGTTTCTAACCCCCGGAGGAGGAGGATACACCAGGAAACCATCAGGGAGTGCCGTGACGGCAAGAGCTGACAAGTGGCCATCCCTGGAGACAACAAAGCCCCGCTGTTCTCCGGGGCATGGACCGTGTGAGCTAACGGGACTTTTCCATCCCTCCCGCTGATGAAACCCCGAGGATCAAAGCCCACTAGAAGCCACCTCCTTCTCCTCTCCAGCACAACCCACGTGGACGGGGAGGCCATGAGGACCCCCGAGACTCACCCTGCAAACGAGGGATGGGACTGTGTGGGATGGGATGGGGGGGCAGCGAGCAGCGGCCATGGGTCCTCGGCGATGGGGTGAGCCCCCCAAATACAGACGGACCCGGAGCCACAGGACAGGGCTGCAGGGGGGGCGTGCCTGGGAATAAAGGGAGCAGACTGTGGGCCATTGTTTCATTGTTATGGCTTCAAAGGACAATGGGGCATTGTTGTCTCTGGGGATCCCATTGTTTGCTTTCGCTGCAGATCCCAGCCACGCAGTGGATGGAGGTTTCCCGAGGGCCAGGCAGGCTCCGTGTGTGGGACACTAAATAACGAAGCAGGCATGTTTCCTTCCCCACCCCCTCCCCACCACCCTTCCTAAAAAGGCACGGCACACTACAGCCCGCCTGTGCCCGCGCAGGCCAGGGCACGGCCCGGCACAGCACGGGCAGAGGCAGCAGGACCACCCACCCGAGCGGGGAGCATCCAGAGACACCCCTGTGCCCCAGGGAGAGGGGGCGAGAGCGGGGACGGTTCGCCCGGAGGGGCCGAGGTCACCATCTGCATCCCTGCAGGCTCCAGCAAACCTGTGCTGGGGTGAGGGGGGAAAAGACCCCCCTCAGCATCACCGGTGGGAGCCGAAGCCCCGTCCTGCTGCCAGGAGCCATCCCTGCAGCAGAGCAGGATGGAGCTGCCGCGCTGCTGCTGGCCGGCAGCCGGGGAGGTGCCCAGTCTCCAGCCACACTGGATGGGGCTGTGGCCCCGCTGCCTTCCCAGCAGCGTTTGCTGGTGCTCCGCTCTCCGTACGCGCAGGAGGTGAACCGTGGCCACCTTGCAACATCCCTGTATTTTTGCTGCCTCCTCTCATCACGCAGCATCCCCTAAAGACCAGCGTCCCCCAGGCACGCAGAGCAACGGGCATTTACTGTTGTCCGCTGCAAAGCCTGACTTCTCCATCGGTACCAAGGAAAAGGTACTTCGTACCATCGACGGTACTTGGGAAAGGACGAGGCAGCCCTGGGTCCTCCTGTCACTATTGTGCAGCACCCCAGGCCCTATTTGCATAGCTGCTTCCTATGTAAAAATAAATCTGGGTGCTATGCAAAAGCCGGGGGAGGGGGAAGGAGCAGGGATCCGTCTCCATCCAGTCCCAGCTGAACCCTCGGGAGCCTGCCGCTGCCTCGGCACATCAGGCTGTGCCGGAGGTGGGCTGGGAGATTGATGGAGCAGGAAAGAGATACGCTCTCCCCAGAGACACCCTTTCAGCATGAGGCTGCTCACAACAGCTGGGGAAGGGAGTAACTCATCCCCGGAGCCCAGGCTGAGCCCCGGGAGGGGGCCGGGGCCGGGCAAAGCAGCGCTGGCAAGTCCTGCTGGGGGAAGGGGATGCCTGCCCTGCAGAAACTCAATCAGCCTGGGACAGCTTCACTGCCGTGCCCTGCCACCACGCAGGGAGCTGGGCTCAGACCCAGCGGAACCCCCTGCTCCAGGGGTCCGACCACCCTCCCCGATAACCCGCAGAGAGGGCCCGGACAAGCTGGAAGAGCTGGCTTGCACAGCCTGGTCGTCCCCCCCCCGCTCTCCCCGCTCCCTGGAGCGCAGCCGTCTCGCCGGAGGGCTGAGAGGCTGCACAAGGTCCGGGCTCAGATCAGCTGCCGCCGAGCATCTTTCCCCACTGCCCAAATGCACCTCGGAGCCGCCTGGGCGCCAGCCGACCCCCCAGTCTTGTCACCCTCGGGGGGGGGGAAAGCACAGCGCAGGCGGTCAGTAGCTCCAGACCAAGCTCGGCTTTGCAAGAACAAATAACAGGGTTTGGGTTTTTCAAAGAGAGGGAAGAAATTGGAGTTAATAAAGGTATAAAGTCAACCTGGTTTTGTTTGCTTATGTCTCTGTCCTGGGAATTCCCACTGCTTCTAATCAGAAGATGAGGGTGGGCCTTGCCTCTCAAATGCCTCTGAGATTAATTTCTGGAAAAAGCACCGAGGGATTTGTTTGGGGATCAGTAGAAACTATTTGGGAAAACCAGGTAAGGTGCAATAAAAGACGCTGGATCTTGGCACTGCTGCACTGCCTGCCTCTCACCAAATCCCTCTGCTCCCCGCAGCCTCCTGTCTCTGCCACGGAGCAAGGGGACGTTTCCTCCCTCGGGGAGCCTGGCTGCAGTTTGCAGAGGTCAAGCACCAAAGGCACCCATCCCCTGGGGACTGCACCCCGTGGCTCGGGGGGCTCTGACGCTGCTTCTGCCGCGATCCCCTGTGTCTCCTGGGGACTCGCTCTCGTCCTCTCAAGCTGCCAGCCCCGGGAGGTGGCAGCGACCGGCTCCCCGTCCCCAGACGGACCCCAGCCCAGGTGCCCACGGATCAGCCCGTGTTCGCACCCTGCTGACCCGACCCCCGGTGCTGGCAGGAGCCTGTCCCGCTCCAGGGGCTCTCTCATGCTCCTGGCAAATGTTATTTACACAACCGTGCGCACACACACACATAGACGCACATGCACCCGCTCTCTCCCCCTTGAAAAGACCAATTTCCTCCCAGATAAAGAGCTCCTACCGCAGCCCCCCTTTCCCTCTCCCCCCAAACTTGTGCACGTCTCACGCACCCATTTCGGAGCCCACCTTGGGCTCTGATATTATCTCACTTCCTCAATATGAATATTAGCTCTGTTGTTGATTTACGATAACGGGATGGGCTCCAAAACACTGTACTTCAGGGAGGAGGCAGTGGTGCAATACGGTCTGCCGTGCCCCAGCTGAGAAAAAAAAAAAAAAAAAAAAAAAAAAGCCTTTTCAAGAGCGGATGCTGGTACCTGCCGTACTGCTAACTCGACAGCCCATCTCCACCGAAGCGTGGCTCCCGTTGGCGCTGCTCTCCTGTCCCCCCAACACCTGCACGTGGCGAGGCGGAGGGGGCCTCGAGAGCAGCTTGGCAAGCGCTGGAGGGGCAGAGAGCGGCTCTGCAGGTGCCACGGACACAAACTGGCACGCTGGATGTCCCCGTGCAGTGGGGGACCCGGGGGTCTGGGTCAAATGCTCGGGGTACGGCGGCCGGTCAAACTTCCCCTCTGTTCTGTAGCGTCTTAACGTACAAAATGCAACTGAGGTCTGGCAACCCTTTAAGATCCCCCACCGGCTGGACCTGTCTACTTCTAGCTCAGTTTACAAGGTGAAAAACAACCACCTGAATAGTCTCCTTAACTCCTAACCCAGCCAGCAGGGAGCACAGGGAAGGAGAAGAAGTGTCCCCGGAAAAGTCAGATTTATTTACGAACCAGATTGCCTGGCAGCAGGAGAGCCACAGAGACAGCAGGTCGGTGCGCAGCGCTGTTCCACTCAGCTGAGGACATCACACCACTCCATCAGCCATCACCCCCCCAGGGGACTATTAGATATTGCTCTTATTTTGCAGACAAGAGACTGAAGAATAGCAGATAAAGGAAAATTCTGAAAATCAGGGCCGGTCCCGAAGGAGAGCACAGTCTGCTTTTGAAGCTCTGGCCCTTGCAACAAGGCGAGTCCTTCTGCAAACCTGATCCCATTTGACTTTTCTGGTGAGATGGGCAAAATCCGGAATGGGACCCGAGCATTTGGGGTCTTAATACTCACGTGTGAGTAAAATAAACTGCCCAAACCTGAAGCTGTCTCATGGCTTTGTTTTACCACGTCTGTACCCCAAATCCTGCCGTTCGATGACAGCCTGCCCCACGGAGCAGAGCTGTAAATAACGATCTCTATCTTGGCCGCAGACAAACTCGTATCGTAGCGAGAGAAGCCCAGAAAACATTATCCCCTGTGACGCCACGCTGGGTAGGAACACGGCCCAAAGACAAGTGCAGGAAAATTGGGCTTAAACCTCGCAGCTCAAGGCGCAGGAGGGGAGCGACCCACGGGAACAGCGTCGCAGTCTGGGTGATGGGGTTTGCTCAGACACCTTGGGCTGAACTCCATCCAGGCTTTTGTGCACGGGGAATCAGGGAACGCCACCCTACGCGAAGCCCAGGTTACCGCTGGCAAGAAAAGCACTAACATGGACCAACTCGAGCGAAGCAAGTCCAGCTCCTTGCAGGAAGGGCCCTGCTGGTATGCGTGGCAGCGGCGCGGGGGGGCGGGCGTTGCTGCTGCTAATGTGGCAGAGTTTCCCTGCTGAGGGCAGGCAAAATGCCCATGACTCATTTTTCCAAGAGATGTTACAAACAATAGTAATGATGCCCCTGGTGGGTATGAATGTGAAAAGGCACGACGGGGGGGCAGCCATGCTGGGCACCTTGTGTGTGGGCTGCCAACGGAGGGTACTGCCACGAACAAAACCTGCTGGAGCCAGTTCTTGGCATTGTGTGCGACCAGAGCCCTTCTGCAAGGGCTTCGGGGGAAGAAGGGCAAAATGGCTGCCCAGCAAACTCCCCTCCCCACGGCATCCTATCTGCTTGTCACGGGTACCAACCCTGTCCTCAGCAGAAGAGGGGACTGGTTTTATTGCCCATGGAGAAAAATGGCAAAAACAATCCCAAAGGGTTCCATCCCCGTGCAGGACTGCAGTGAGAACAGGGAAGGAATTTAGGACAGCGTTACAGCACGCTTTAAGGCTGCTCCCCCCCAGCTCCTGCCTCTACCCTCCACACAAGTTTTCCATATTCAGATGCTGCCCTAAGGGGACAGCTTCTAAGCCGTTTGAGTCCTTGACCTTCCGCTGTTGTTGGTTTGATACTATTATATTTAGGCACACAATCCTTAAAACATACCAGCACCTGAACTAAGCTCCCAGATAACGTGCGCTAAAGCACGAGGTGGCGAGGCTGCGGGAGAAGGGAGCTCTGCGGGATCAAGGGTGGTGGCAGAGCGCGATGGGAAAGGCGATTTTCCTCTTGTACGGCCCACACAGCTACGCACCCCATCTCCCCATTTACTTATTTTACAGACACTCCGAAGGTTACAGTCCTGAACAGGCAGTAAATGCTGAAGGTAGCCCAAGCTCGGCAGCCACGGGCTACGCGAGGTGTCTGCTCCCGTTTGCAGTGCTCCTGCCAACGCAGACCCATGCCCTGCCCAAGGATGGAGCCCGCTGCATCCCACGATGCCTGTGCAAAAGTGCAACAATGCCTTCCACAAGCCGGGAAGGGCACCAAGAAACACCTGCAGGCAGCTGGTTGGCTCAGAGGTTTAAGTTCAAGCATATATAAAATCATTCCACAAATCATTGCATCCTACCGAAGAACCACAGAGAAACTGTTCCCCTCTGCGAAGGTAGGACCACTCTGCCTCCCTCCTCGGGGGGCTCTTTCACAAGCACGGAGAGTCTGATCCTGCGAAAGGACTGGGTCAGGGCACGCAATTCCCAAGTGCAAAAGGGAAGAACTGCAGCCTTTTTCCCAGAACCCCAAAGCCACAGGCAGAGACAAAGGACAAATATTTACTCAAAGCACCTTCCAGTGCTGTTTAAGGTGTTAACATTTTTAAGAAAGAAAAAAACAAAACAAAACACACACTGCAGAGCCCCACCTGGACCTGAGTGGGCCATCATCTGCCTGCCACAATCAGCGAAAACGGTCTCAAACTGAAACGCCGCACAGTAAAGAGCTCTGTCTTATGTAAGCTGTGCCATCATTAGTGCAGAAGCAGGTCTCAATCACTCGCTTTTTAAGAGCGAGTGAGCTCTATTTCTACAAAACAGACATTTGGGTATGGTGAGATGGTATCTAAAACTACCGCCAGCTCGATTTTTGGTCATGACAGATATCTGAGTGCCACTAGCAGTAAGAAAACTTTCTCTGGGAAACCCCACCATGGGCACTTTGTTTCCTAGAGATGTGCGAACGCTGCAGCGTGGTATTTGCACCACAACGTGACATCCCACTGCAATAATCCAGCACGCTGGGGCACTCCTAATAACACCACCTCAAGGCATCTTCTTCAAAAGGAGCCTTTACACGCCTTCCACCCCGCTTCCCCCCACCCCTGCACTGGAGGGAAAGGAATTTGCACGTCCTGGAAAAGTACAATTTGCAAAAGCAAACGCAACAGGCTTCAAGGCAGCAGAAAGCCAAGCGACGGGAGTTTTCTAAACACAGAGCCCAGTTGTAAGCGTTCACTCTACCTTGCTCCTCCTCACTGCCTCCTGCTCTGCCAAAACCTTCTACTCCTCATCCCCTTCTGCAGCAGGACACCCCAGGGTGCAGGTGAGCTGGGGAAGGTGCTGGCACCCAGGAGATCCAGGCACCCTGTCCAGCTGCCGCACCGTTTTTGAGAGCGGCCGCGCACCAGCCAGCCCAGTTTGCTTTCTTCCAGGTTGTTTGGGAGCCAATAAAGCTGCTTGAACGCTGGGGAACTCGCTGTTCCTGCGGAGGCTTATGACACTTTGCTGGAGGGGCAGGGGGAGCTGGCTGAGGCCGCAGCACCCTCTTCTGTCTACCGCACTCTTTTGCAGCCAGTTTTGGGTCTCGTTCTGGCACTGTGCGGTTCAAGCGGCTCGTGAGACGTTACCTTCTCGCTGCCTGCAGCTTGGAAACGCTCAGGAAGCTGGAAGGATTCGGGGTTAAAAAATCAGCAAGCGTTTAGATGAGTCAGTCCTGTGGTTTGCATGAGGACAGACAAGTGCTTCTTGGGAAGCCAATTTCGGCAAAGCCAGAATTGTTTTTGTGCCCCATCTATGTGCTGGTAATGCCTAGCAGCTCTGTTCTCGGACCACAACACTCCACTGCCTGGCGCTCCTCAAACAATGGGGCTGTGTTTCCTCCTGGACATCCCCACACGCCTGGACACTCCTGCAGGCTTTCTGCAGTTTTCACGGCTTCCTGCTGGGGAGCTGCTCCTTTTCTTCTGCAACTCCCCCACGCACGTAATTACTGCCTATTTTGGTACCTTGTCATGAGATGCCTCAGAGCTGATTAGCCTGGACTTCCTTCCTCCCATCATCAACCTACTCCAATATTGACGTTCATTCGCACTAACTCGATAATATCAAAGAGCAGAGGAGCTTTCGGAGGCATTACGGTGTCTCAAAGTGCACAATTTGGAGTTGGCAGCAGCACTGCTGATAAGAACGAGCTATTTCTTCTAATGTCCAACTCTTCTCAAAAAGCAGCCGCTCGCCAGCCACGTGCAAAGCGGAAGAAGGACAGACCCCCGCAGGCTCCAGCCAGTTTTGTTTCAGTGGCCCTGGATAAACTGGAGCCAAGCAACATGATGCAACAGATCCCATTAAATAACCTCTTTCTAACACAGTCTATTAGTAAAAAGTTAGGCACACTTGGAAAGAGGAATGATTACTTCAAAGTTTCTTCAGAATTACTTCAGAGCCTGCATTTTTAGTTTCAAGGCCATTATCTGCCTCTAACAATGCAGAGAGGTAGGTGAATTTTACATCACCGCACCATAAATACCCCTTACTGCAACATCGGAACCACGGACCCAGACAACTCCCTTCCCCGAGAGCCTCGCTTGGTACGCCAAGGATGAAATGGAAAGCAGATGCAGGCGATCTCTTCAAATACTATTTTATTCCGTACGTGCTGGCTTCTGGTGACGACTTCTACTACTACTGACACCAGCAGGTTATTTCTGCTCATGCTGAAAGGACTTTGCAGCTCGTGAACAGAAATACAAAACACTGACTCTGCTGGAGCCGTTTCAGCCACTGAAGTATGTTGCTCTGCCTCTCAAAAGTTTCTTACCACGTCTGCCTGCTGCGGTACTCCTACATACGACTTCCTGGAATGGGAGAAGCACGCGGGATGATCTCTGCCAGAAGGCCCAGATATTTCTATCCTTTGAAGCAAGAAATCTTCCACCTCAAATTTATTAATTTTCATGCATAACATGATACACAAATTTAAGTTTTGAAATACTGAAAGCTTATCAGTGCAGCCTGTGTATCTAGAATCATTTCTCTGCATCCAGGTAATCTGAAGTCTCAGAGTTGCAATTACAGCTAAAACCTTTCCTTTTTTTCTCTTTCTTTACATCAGAAAAGCAGCAGAGGGGACCGATAGTCCCAAGTAAGCTGGGAACTTATCTTTGGTGGATGTGATAAACAATGCAGCTCTCTTGTGGAAACTTAAGCAGAACAGCCAGATCCTCAAACAGATAAAATAAACCAACATGATAAAACCCCAGCTGATACATCTGATACCTCAACTTATTTAACAGTGCCATGGTTTAATCTAAAGACTGCCTGGAAAAGCAAGAAATTATAGAGATTTAATCCAAACCAACTGCCTTCACTGCTTCTCTGACCTGAAGATAAAAGTTATTTTACCCACCAGTGAAGTTTTTAAGAGTTGGATTACTACAACACAGCCCCAGGTCCCTCACCAAACCCAGGCAAGCTCAAGGACCACACATCGCTCCAGTACCCCGAAAGAGCCCGCTTCGTCCACCCAACACAGCCATAAAGTTCCAGAACACACAGATATTATCAGAGACTGCAGAGATCCACGGTGAAAATCACTTTGAGTACATTTCTCCCCCTTCCCTACTCACAGAAGGGCACGAGGCTGAAAGCAAGCAGATTTACGTTTACAGCTCATGTGAAAAACGTTTATTTGTGAAACACATTGCGCATCGTTTCAAACTACAAAAAACAAATATTACTTACACAAAGGAAAGTAAGTACAGTTTTTATCTCTGCATGCGGCCCCAGTTACAAATAACTTCCTAGCTACTACCTGGTCCTGTTCCCACTAGCAGTGCATTCGCTCTGAAGCACCGTAGCCATTGCTCTAAGCGAAGAGCAGCAAATCCTAGTTAGAAACACTTTGTAGAAGAGTGATATTGTCCCCTTTTAACATGATCCGACCTGCAACACAGAGAAATGAAAGGAGGGATTAGAGAGATCCCAGGCTCCGATGGTAACCTCATGTTTTCAAAAAACATTTCACAATGGCTGAAGTGCTCGCAAGAAGACGCCACTAGCACTTTATTCACCTGTACGATAACTGAGCAGGTTTTTATCAGTAACGGAGGGTCCCTTCCCATCACACCACACCGCAGGACTGTAAACCCACGTTCCCAATTCACACCACAACGTATCAGACACAATCTCCGCTCCTGTGCTCCATGTTTGAACAGCGCTCTGTCCCCCCTAAGAGCCCGAATGCCTCACTTGTCACAGACTGCTGTTTATCCTCATCAGCAAGCAGTAAACATAAAATATTGCCGCTTTGGTAGTTCCTTGCTCCGACTCAGAGATGACACAGCGATGATGATGATACACAAACGATCAAATAGGCAAACAGGATTGCCCGGAGCCACCCGCATTACGCTGCTGAGAGGAGTCTGACTAGAGTCCTCCAGCCACCCTGGCTGCAGAAAAACGGCAGCACAGTCCACACGTTACACACATTTGAAAGGTAAAACCCGCTCTCGGGCAGAGACAGATTCTCCTGCACATTGAACAAACCCACCAGCTCAAGCAACAGCAAGAACCAAGTCCTAGCCGGTATCTGCTCACTGTACTGCAAAATCAACTCTCTTCACGCGTTTTGTACTTTAAGTGTTGGTGTTTGGAAGGTTTCCGCAACTGCTCGTGTTACACGGACATACTGACGTACCCAGCTGTTTCCTTGATTTTGTTTTGGAGTGAATCTCCTCTGCGTCGTCCAGCACCAAGTTCATGTATTCATCAAAGCCCTAAAAATCAGCAACAAAAGCAGTCAGCAAGCTAACTCCCCTAGCCTAAACTTCAGCGACACCAATACAAACTATCATTAGCTGTACTGATGCAGGCTAGACAATTAAATCTATTCATTAGAGAGGCACGAAGTATTTCCACCCCCTCATGCTAGTTTTTCTTGACAGGAAGAAACACTTTTAGGAATCTGAAAAAAAAAACCACCAAACCCACAACACAACAATCAGAAGAGTAAGATGGGAACATCTCGATACTCACAATGATGCAGCCTTCTATCCGCATGTTCACTTGCTCATAGAGCCACACCTGGATCCTGGACCTCTGCAAAGTGACGGAGGAGGAGAGCAAAACAGGAATGTAAACGCTCCAAGCAACATCGTTCTCTCCTATCCATTAAGCAATCCTCACTACCGACAGGCACAGCAGTTCTGTAGCGCTCGGAGGGTGACTCTCACACGTGGCTTCAGTTACAGCCTCAGACGTATTTAAGGTATTAAATTATTTTGTAAATACTTCACACGTTCGCTGATGAACGTGTAACAGCACAGATGTTAAAACTGTCACAGAAAACATCCCTGCACACCTGGCCGCAAGACCAAACGTGTGTTCCGAAGGAAATTCCTTAACGGGAGAAGGAAGAGCTGAACTCCGAACTAGCCGTTCTTTTTCTTTATCCGAACGACAGCGCGTTCTTCAGTTCACCAGAAAACAGCTCCAAAAACCGAAGTACGAACTGGGAAACGGCACTCCGGTGCGGCCCCCGGTCCCCGCAGGGTCGAAGGGCCCAGCGCAGGAAGCGCTCGGACATCCCCCTCACACGGGGCGAGCTGCCGCAGCCCCGGCCCTCCCGCCCCGCGGTACTCACGTTCTGCAGGTAGCGGAAGATGAGGTTCTGGAGCGGAGCGTTAAGGACGCAGAACGGCAACAAATCCTCGGCGACGCGGCCCCGGGGCTGCACCCGCGGCCCTTCGGCGCCTCACGGGCCGCCACAGCAGCTCTTCCCCCCCCACACCCCGAACCGCCCCGCCTNNNACCCCGAACCGCCCCGCCTTCCCGCGGCTCCGAGACGAGGCCGCCCCGGCTGCCCCCGGCCCCAGGAAGGATACGATGGGCTGCACCATCACCTTCTGCACCTTCTGGCCCTGCCCGCGGTACGCCATGGCGGCTGCTGCTGCTGCTGTCCGGCACACGCTCCCGCCGCCGCCCCCGCCGGAAGCCGCCAAGCACGGCGGGAGCGCGCAAGGAGCTGTGGGATGCCGGCGGACCCGGCCGCTCTAGGAGGCTGGGAGGACCGCCGTCTCTACTGCTCCGCGGCCCCCCCCCGCCCCACAGACAGACAGGGAACAGCCCGTTCCTAGGCCGGGTTTATTTAAAAACACTGATAACTGCTGTGGCGGGGCACAGCGCAACTACCGGTGAGGGCGGAGGCCAGACTACGTTTAATACAATACCTTAAATAGAATACAAATATAAAATGGAAGAATAAAATATTTACAGAAACCACGGTGTACACCAAATCCCGTCCCCACGGACGGAGCCCGGGCCAGCGCCGGCTGACGACAGAGCGGAGGAGGGATGCGGCGAGGGGGAAGCCCTCCTCTCTCCCAAAGCCACTTGGAGCGGCCGAGGCCGGCAGAAGTCTCGCGGTGAAAAGTCCTTCAGCAGGACGAAGGGTCGGACCCTTCTGGAGCCCAAACAGCAGTTTTCTAATTTTGGTTTCAAACCTTTCCTCTAGGAACTAAGACATACATCACAGTGGATTATCAAAGCACACAAGTGTTTTCTTCCAAAGAGAAAGTATTTACAATCAACTCAAACAACCAATTTTTTTTTTTTTCCTCTGCCAGCAGCAAATGCCTGAGGGCCCCTACAGCTTCACAAATCATAGGAGGAAGAGACTAAAGTTCTTCAAAAATTTAAGAAAATAATTCAAAGTATATCTGCTAGGGAAAAACGATCACTGGTGGCAGGGTACACAATACACCCCAGTCTCGGCTCTTTTCCGCAGGGTCACAAATTCAGACACGTGCGAGGCAGACCAGTGACCTCCGGTCCTGCTACATGGAGCAAAATCCTCAGCGGCAGGGCAGGAGATCAAGGGAGGATCCCCAGGGCGCGGGGTGGGCTTGCAGCAGTGCCGGGTTCCAAAACCGCCAGCCCGGGTCGGTGCGAGGTCAGACAACACCGACGGTGTTTGAACACGACTCTGAGCGGCCACTGCTGCCCGGCAGAAAACGAGCCGGCAGCCTGGGGAAGCGATTCTTGGAACCGAGAGGCACTTAAACCAATTCTTAGTTTGCCAATTTACTGCAGACCACAAGAGGAATCCTGACTACCCGCCCCAGAATCCTATTAACATCAGCAAAAAGCACCGAACCCCCCAAGCTTTGGTAGAGTGCAACGCAAGGGGAGGGGGGTATTTATTCTAGCTGTACTGTAGAGCTGCTGCTTTCCACGCTGATATTTTGTCATCCCTGATAATTCAGAAGTAATGCTGGATGGACTGACCCCAACCACCACCCTTGGCAGCACATTTGGTCCAAAATGCTAGAGTAATTATTCTGCTCCCTCCTGCCCTGACACTTTCATTAAGTTACCCTAAAAGATTAAAGTCAAAATGAGAGCATACATACATAAAACTCAAGAGTTGACATAGTAACTCCAGGCTTTAGATATCAACTGTCCACGAAATCAGAATACCAAAGCTATGAAGCACGCCGAACGTTGAGTTTTGCTAAGGGGGGAGGAAGGAAGAAGCTTTAAGGTTAAGCCTTCAGAGCATCACTGAATCCGTACATCAGTTCACAACCACCACAGTCTGCTGACGAGCATGCCTCTGTCCTGGAACAAACAAGTGCTTTGTCCCCTTAACGTCGCAGGTAGCCACCAATAGTTACAGAACGGGTGCAGAGGATCTTGACTCTGACCAGCAGGGAAATTTAGGACAAATGAGTGCAGATACTGCCAATTTCTACCAGTTCAACTGTGCTTTAAGACTCATTGCAAAGCCTCAGCTAGAAAAAGGATGACCTCCGGCTATCCAACAAAATAGAGTTTTAATTTTTTTTTTTTTTTTCTTTAAACCTTAAGACTCTGGAGTTCAGCTGTCAATCATTTCCGAAAGTTCCAGGAGGAGATCGTCCTCATCCTTCCCTGGGTCCAGGTCAATTTCTGCTTCCAGTTTGCCTCCTGAGATTTCCCAAATAAGCTTCTCAAAGTCATCTTCTACAGATAAGGGTGCTTTCCCAGCCCCTGTGGAGCTCAGCCGGCGTGTCTTTACCGCTACTTGTGAAGAAGTTGCGGTTGAGCTTGAGACCTCTGACTGCGCCACAGAGTCTGCCTGGCTTCCAATATGTACATCAGGACTTGGAAGAACAAGAAAAAGAGCAAATCAGTCTATGACATTCCTTAACCAGAGAGTTGTTTTCTGCCAACCAGCTCTTAAAACTGTAGTTACTCTCTCCTACACCTCAACCTTACACGGGAATTGTTACTCAATTAACCCGGGGCTACTTTTAGAGCCAATGTATCAGCAGGTACATTTTTCAGTTCGGGGATCTATCTGTGAAGACGGAACATCTGGGGTCTGACAAAGAAGGTTCCATTTTTGTAGCCAGAGATGCTTTGCCACCTTTACTAATATGACTGTAAAAAGGTTAAGAAGTCAACCTCTGCAGGCATTCAGAAAACCCAAGAGATCACTGAAAAGCTGTACCAACTTGCAGCATTTTAAGAAAAGAATCTAAATAAGCATTCGTGCTAGCTGCTAGAAAATTATTTCAGATTAATAGTTCCTTTGTTGGATTTTGGCATTAATTATCTCAAAACTCCCAATTTTTCCACATGTAAAAAAAAAATAAAAAAAATCTTATGTTTCATGTGAAAGACATGCTGATTGAGAAAAAGTACAAGTTGCAGTTGTTACCTGCTTTTGGGTTTTTCTCTCCCAGGTATGGAGACCAGGCTGTCCTCTGGCAAAGCAGGAACAACAGCCTAGGAAGAAGGAAGGCAGTTTTTATGATACACAGGTAAAAGACTTTAGTAGGTTCTTCCTCTACTGCTTCTCCTCTGGCTGAGCCTTAACCAAAATACAGAACCAGGGCACTCCTGAAGAAAAGTCAGTATTCACTTCAAGTTTACTAATGACCTTGTGTGTTTTTTAAGAACACAGCATTAATGGACAAAACCCTTCACGCCACATAGAAACCATAGCAGAGTATCATGTTCACGCTGCCATTCATCTAATAAAAAGCAGAAAAGTACTACAACCAGTAGTAGACCACTTCTGGATTTAAAAGGGAACAGAGACCTGTAGAAGATTTCTGTTTTCCATCTTTTCTCCAAGAGGAAGGTAAAACTTGGGCATCAATTTTACTAGAGACCCTCCACTGTCCTTACCACAGTTGCTTTTTTAGCCAAAGGCTCCTTCGTATCACCACCAGCGGTACTCAATGGTTTCACAGCCGCCACAGCAGAAGGATGACTCTCAGCTGCCTTACGTTTCAGTGTCTGTGTTGTAGGGCAGGTGGCTTTCCCATCTGAAGGCTTCAGGCACACCTTCGATTTGGCTAGAGTAAAAAGAAGAGAGAACCAATACAGTCTTGCCCTGCCTCAGGAGAAAAAAAAAACAGGTTCTCCTAACAGTCCCATAATCCTTCTAGTTAAACATACTTGGCCAGCATGATTTGACTGCCATTTCCCAGATTCTCAACAGTGTTTTCCACATAGTAAAAACTCTGTTTACCAACAAGCCATAAAAAAAGAGCTAAAAAGTTACAAAAAGGAGCCAGAGTTATAACTTGAAAAGTGTCATCATCTGGCCTTTCTTTCAAAACATTAACTCTTTAGCATACAGCCAACACTTACTTTTAGCTTTCCGTTCCAGAAGTTGAGCTGCCTGTTTCCCTGGTGATACAGCAGCATCCTTTCCTGGGCTTTCAACCCCACCTTCCAGAGATTTCACCAATATCCTCTTCACAAGTTGATAAGCTGAGCCTGAAACCACGGCGGATTCAGGACTCCCTGATGTTGGAGTTTTATCCTTGATTGCTTTTTCAACAGGAGATGGCACAGCAGCTGCTTCTTTCTGAAGCTTCTCTTCTTGGCGTTGTTTCAGTTGCCGCTTCTCCCTCATTATCTCTTCAAGGCTCTTCACTTGAACTTTAGAGTTAGTTGCACTCTGATCAGAGGGCTAGAAAGAACAAAAGAAGAGAGCCAGTAGGACAAAAATCTATGGAGATTTTATTAAGAAAATCTGAGTGGCAATCTCTCCGAAATGGCTCCGTGTGGGACACGGCATGTTAATACCATTCAGATTTGACATTTCTTCCATGAAGTGTTGCCCATAGCAAAGCACGGATCTTGTTATGTAAATACTATTTCAAAAGCCTGCAATTCCCAACACAGCAAGCTTCTTTAATAGAGCAGAAGACTCTAGCTGTAATCTATTACATTCTTTTTAAGCAACAGAAAGTCATTCAAGCTCCCAATTCAGCATTCACTGACAGACTGATTTCATCTAATATAAAGCTCTAGCCTCTTCTGTTAAAAATACTTACCTCAGGATTTTAAGATATCCTTCAAGTCTGACAGATAAAGTCACTGAGAACAAAAGCATTCCCTCCACATTAACCTCACAGATTTTATCGGGTGCTAATAGGTTTTCTTATTGATTGTCAGCTACAATCAGGTTAATTCAAAGCTTGAGGATTACAATGTGGTCCGGAAATGCTATTGAAAGTGACAGGACTTAAGATTTCACTGCAGAGCTTACTGAATGTGGGAAGGCAGGAACACACTCAAACTGGGAGCGTGCAGCCAGCCACAAACAAAAACATAACAAAATTTACCAAAAATTGTATGAATATATCTATGTCCTCAGAAAGGACTCACCTCTGCAGGTGCAGAGACAGCTTTGGGAGAAGGCTTGCTCAACTCCACTATCTTCTTTTCTTCTCTTCCAGGTGCTTTAAAACAAGAAAAAAGTAAAATTAAAAAAATCAGTTTGTCAACAGAAGAAATAAACCTTGTTACCTCTGTGTCCTTGGTGTGTTTATTTCCTCCTGTCTAACAACAGGACAGAGGGAGAGGCTACTGCAAACGATCCACACAGCATTTGAGCCCTTTCCTTCAGTCACACTATCTATTTTTACACGGCTCATATAATCTTAATGATGAGATCTTTAATGCTCTTGTCATTTTTGACAAAAACTGGCCCTTACATTAAGAAGCCGATATATGCTTCACAAACACATATACATCAATAACTAAGTTAAACAACAGATAATGCCAAAGAGGAAGGTAAACTTGGATTCAGCACAGGGAAGATCCCATACCACAAACAGATGGCAGAGAAAACAGAAGAGAGAAATTAGACTACAAAGCTCCTCAGTGAATGAATCTTCCAGTGGGAAATACAGGAAACCATCACGTAATTCATGGAAAACAACATGGTTGCATATTCTGGCACTTTCTCACCTGTTGACTTTGTAGCCTTAAACTCTTTTATCCTCTAGTATACAGAGGGAAAAAGCAAAGTGAATCCTGAGCAAGCTGAATTTGCTTGACAGGGGAAGCACTTCACCAGGGCTTCATCTTCTTACCTATCAGCTTTGTGATCCGTAACAATCTCCTCCCTGGAGGGGCAGGTTCAGGCTGCGCTGGTGGAGCTGGCACATTTTCTCCACTCTGTTGCATCCGCAGAGCTTTCTCCTGCTTGATTTCTTCCAAGGTTTTAATACGCACTTCGCCTGCTGGCTTGGCTTTACCTGCCGGCTCTGCCAGCTGCACTTTGCCGGGTGCAGATGGAGCAAGTATGCTCTGCTTCTTAGGCTCACTTTCAACTTTTGTCTTGGTAGGAAACTCATCTGTTTTTTGCTTCTCTTCTTCCAATCGCTTGTGGTTTTTTTCAGCCAGGGCTCCTGAGAAAGTTTTGATGCGAACTGCAGGGGAAGGTCTTGCCCCCGAGCTAGGATCTTCTGTTTTAGAACGTCCTTCAGCCTGGGGTTTTGCTTGAGGTTCTCCTCGTCTCTGATTAGCTCTCTCAAGACGAATTTCCTCCAGTGTTTTCACATGGATCTCTCCTGCTGGCTTAGCAGCCTTCTCTATCATCAGCAAAAGAAGAGCATCATCAACATTTAAAGAGAGTCCAACAATATTTAGTCTCCAAAATCTGTCACAGTACTAAGGCAAACTAGGTTCAAGTGTTCCCAAGAATGCATCTTAGGACAGTATCATTCTGCCTAATATTCTCCTCCTCCTTTAAGCCACTTGCATTTTGTAACTTTTAGAGCTGTACAGAAGTTGATGGAAAACAAAAGAGGCAAGGCATATTTAATATCCCATTATTACCTGTCTCTGTACTAGTCTGTTCACAGGGCAATCCTAACCTCTCCTTCAGAGACTTGGGGACTTGAACTACAAGACAGAACACAAAAAAGTTAGGGAGACTGCATAAATCTCAATTTTGTGTTCACATTTCGAAATGAGACAGGAGATCACTTCACTGGGCTTCAAAGTTACCCTCAACCAACACACAGAAAGAATCCTTAGAAAGGACAGACAGAAAACCTAAATAGAAAGTCTGTGCATCAAATCCAGGTATCTGTACCTCTCTTTGGTGCTTTGTCAGCATTCTCCAGAATCTCTATTTTCTTCCCCAGTCTTTCAGCAAGGTTGCGCTTTAGTGGAATAACACTTTTACCAGCTTCGGAAAGAGAGAAAACATGAAATACTTTAAGCACGTTTCTCTGGAGGAGGATTTTATAACAGTCAACCACAAACTTAAATTCTTCCAGGTTTATTTTCTTATGTTTGCCTTTCAGTTGCTAACAAAATTTGCTATTTCTGCAGTCAATACAGATCTACGCCTAAGTGTATTTTCCTCCCACATACAGCAAAAATACCCTTAAACAGTCATGTTTAGATGAGGGCACCCGAACAGCAGCTCACAAAAAGCTCTTACCTGTGGAGGTTTTCCGTTTTCCCAGTCTCTCGGCAAGATTCAGTTGAATCACAGGCTCCTCCCCTAAACCAAAGAATAATCTCTTCAGTAGCCAGTAAAAGCATTGTCCTTCTAGCCCGTGTCCCAGAAAAAGACACTCCTGGTAGCCAAACCACACGAACCAATGACTACAAGTAGAAGTAGTTCTACACTTCTTTTGCCTTTAAAAGGCATTTGCGCTGATCTAAACATCGCCAATTATACACAGACTCATATCACGCTACTGTCTGCAACTGCCACTGTTAGCCTCTTCAATGCTTCAAAAACTGTCTACTTGTGTAATACCACCTTGTATAGGTCTTCCCCTTCATTACCCCGTTTTTCAGTTATCCCTTTATCTCCGTACTGACACTTGTTTTGCCATTAGCCTCTCTCTCTGCTGCTACTGCACATAACCCAAACACTAGTTTTATCACATGCTGTCAACACATTAGCTCATTCACAAATCTCACTCAACTTCAGGAACACGAAAGTCAAATTAAGCACATTTGAGAGTCTGTAGGATGGTGATAATATATGATTAGCTATGGCTTAATGTCAGGCTGATAAAAAACTCTTCTTGATCTTTTATTGCAATACAACAAACTGAGCATCTACAGACACCAAATCTTTCCAACACAATCAAGGTCTTTCAGCAAAAAACATCTTTTTAATTAAAAAAGGCAGTACCAGCAGATTAACCTATCTGAATTATCTTAATTATTACATAACCTTTTGGCTCAGGAGCCATGAAACGGAAACAACAGTATTCACTATTACCTTGCTTTGTAGACAGAGTCACAGTTCTCACTACTGTCCGTACATTTTCCTTTTCTGGCACAGGAATAGTCCGAGATTGGAGTGGATGAACAGAAACTCCTGAAGGACCTTCTGATCAGAGCAAGCAAAACAGAAGGATGTTTAGGGAAAAAAACTCAACTAAACAAACCAGAAAAACTGTAACAAAGACCAAAACCATTAGTTATTCATTATTGTCAAACATAAAATGACCAGTGCATGTAAATAAGAGAGATGAGCAATTTCTCTCTGATTTGCCATTAGAATTCCAATCTAGAACACCGGCTGTTTAAGACAACAGATTGCATGCCAAAGTAGCACAAGGCCCCCAGCTAAACACGGAAGTCTGTCCCTCAAGCAGTTCTCAGCTGCAATCATCCCCCAGTCTGAACCCAATAGTGCAAAAAAAATGTCCTTTCTTTTGCAAATAATTGTATTCACCAATGCACAGCAAGCTACCCTGGTATTATCAGAAGAAGGAAAAAAAAAAAAAAAAGAAGGTGAACAGAAGGCAGAAGGATAGGCAAGTAGGGGACATTAACTCACCACCTTGTTTTTTTGTTTTTTCCTTTAGTTTCTTCAATTTGATTTCTTCAAGTGTTTTTATTCCAAAATTTAAATTGTCATCTGAAAACACGAAGTGGTTAATGAAACTGAGGCTCAGAGGCACATGTTGAAGATCCTCAAGCTTCTTACAGCTCAGAAGCTTTCAAAAGTATTTTGAATAAACCCTGCCAATACTCCCCACAATAAAAAAAAAGCACTATTGAATGGATGGTATTTTGGTAAGCAATTGGCACCTTTCTTCACCCCTCCTCCTACCCTTCAGGGTAAAACCTATAGATTTAAGCATTTTAATCCATCTACCTGATATCATTAGACATGGCTTTGCACAATGTTTGAAAGGACACATTTGTAGGCATTTAAACTCCACTCTGTGGCTCTATTTTGTTCTACAAAAGTAACCAAGGAGGAGTTTACCTGTCTGACTCAAGGGACACACGACATTATCAGACAGGAATGAGCTCATGGAAATAACTGACCCTATCCAGCTACCCTATGCTCTATTGTATTTTTAGAACATATTGCTTTCAAGTTAATTGTCAAATTCTCCTTCCAATCCATCCTACTACAGCTGTTAGAATACCTTGTTTTGTATTAGCATTGGATTTCCTAGTGGAAATCATCCGCAATCCATTATGGGCTTCTGTAGTTGGTTGCTGGACAGGTGTTTTAGTTTCATCTCCTTCTTCAGAAAGTTGGTCTGAAAGGCAAAAATAAACCTATTTATTTATGCAGTAGGGAGCAGACAAGATTCTTCATCTTTATGTAGCTCATATAATGACATTTCAGTCCATGTTTCATATTGTTTGTATTCTTAACTACAAATGCTTATAGAAGTTTTTAAAACTGCTGTATTGACTTGATGAACACTTAAGTATTCTGTGATTTATACTGTCACTTACAGTAGAAATACCTTCAACAGGTAAAAAATGCTCACCATCATCGTCTTCATCATCATCTGCAGCATTGATTACAACCGGAGGATGTGTAGGACTTGGGACATTTTCAGAATTTTCCACTTTCATCACCCCCCTCAGCTGTGGAGAGGGATTTGACTGGACAGAAAGTTTGTTTTGCTGCAGTGACATCTGAGCCATTTTCGCATCGTCTTCTGCAGACTCAGGTGGACTTGGAAGCGTAGCTAGAGGAAGAGGAGGATCATCTGTAATTTGGCCATTTAAAACTTGGACGTCAATGTTGCCCTCAATGCATAGATATGGTAGATAAGGAGGTAACCCACCTGACTACTGAATTTAGAGTCTCCTACTCCCTACCACTAGTTACGCTACAAACAATGGCTTTCCCTTCACACACAAATCTCACCATCCTACCACCCCAAAAGGATTAAATGAGGGGAAAGCAACCTGAAAGGCAACAATCACATAAAGCACAGAGAAGCTAAGCATGAAAGAAAAAATTAAATACTAGAATTACATTCCGTTTAGCTGAGAGCCTATGACTGCAGACTTCTCCCTGCACTCATAAATGAACAGTTACTTGATGTCTTCTATGGTATTGTACCCACTCATAAATAATATTCAAAGTAATTCTTTAATACTAAAGAAAAAGGACTTAAACTCACTTTTGCTTGGCGGTAAGAAGAGTCCATCAACATAACGTCCTTTTGTGTGATGAAAAGCACAGTTGGATTTTTGACAACCTACTGGCTGATTCTCCCAGTAGCAAGGAATCTCACTGCGTTTTTTCTGAAGACAGAAAAAAATAAAAGCTCATGGTAACACTCTCTTTAGATTTGCAAAGAGACATAGCTTCACATCATGCCAGAGACAGGACTATTGCAATGCAGTGCTGAAACATCATTCCAAAGGTGGAAATACACTAAAAGTATTTCAGGGCACATACACATACTTTGCAGAAGCTGTAACAACCACATATAATCTAGCTTTCCTATCATTTGGTTTGATAAAACAGGCACACTCACACATCAGTTCAGGCTGGGTTAAACTAATACAAGGTGCAAAATACTGGGATTAAGTCAGAGGGAAAACTGCCTTCAGTTGGCTAGGTTAAATCCATCTGAATTTATCTTTCAGAGCCTTAGTTCCTTCCCACCTTTTCTCTCCCCACCCTGTACTACCCCAAGAGGTCAGAACAACGTTATCTGAAGAAATCCAGGACAGAAGACACCCGACAGGCCATTACCAAGTCTAGCTCTCAGGAGGGTAGAGCAGGCTTTTTACTGCCACCCTGCTCCAGTACATTTATGTAGTCTGATCAATGTGGTTGCTTCTGCCTCTATTAAAAAAAATAATGTCAGCACCTAATACAAAAATTTCTTGCTGAGATATACTTAAGAAATTGATTTTTCTTCCCACAACTTCCTCCCATCCTCCACCTAGTAATAGAAACCAGTATCATTTTAAAGCAAGTAAATCTATCATGTAAAAGCACATTCAGCCCACCTACAGGAATGAAAAATGCTTTCGGTGATTTAGTTTGAGAACACATCTTTAGGCAAACACTCACATCGATTTCCATGTGTCTGAATCTGCAGATATTCCTGAAACAGCGACCCTCCTGCCAGAGCGTGCAGACTGTTTCATTCCCCAGAGCAGCTTCGCAGTGGCGGAAGGAACAGCTGTCTCCCTGTAACCAAAAGGAAATCAACAAAAAGCAAAATAAAATTATACAGCCTAAAAAATAGGTCCATGCTATTGGAATTGGAAGCAGAATCTAATTGCTTATTACGTTAACAGAAATCTGTATATCTCCTCCCGTTCTTCCCCCACCTCTCTTAAAAACAAAAAAGGAAAAAACCAAACCCTAAAGCAAAGAACCCCAAACATGCCTTGTTACAAGTGGAATAGAAATAGAAGTAGCAGTCATCTCCTTGGTTAGACATAATGGACAAATTCCTAGAACAGGTTCTAAGGGTTCACTCAACAGGGACTTCCTCCAGTCTTGGCAAGAGCTGGCTTCACTCTTTCTTGAATGAAAGTCTTCTACTGGCTTGATCAGTGAAATCTTCTTTTTAAAAGTAACCCTATCAATAAGTGAAAAATAATTAAGTAATAACCATTTTTTTTTTTACAGCTGCTTTCTGTTAATCAAATTAGTCTCAAGGGGGGCAATGTCTTGAAATAAAACTATCCCAGTACTAAGTCAAATTTCTGTAAAACTGCATGGGTTTTGTTAGCAAGTGTTCTCTTTTGTGTCCTTAGCAATAGTTATGTGTCTTGGAGCACAGAAAAAAATACTGCGTGTGGCTGTAAGCCCAATGAGAGCACCACTTCTTAAAAAAAGTGGTCATCCATTTGAGTTATCAATCAGTGATTAACTGTGGGTACTAAAAATTTCTGTAACATACAATTGACACGTTAAACATTATTTTCCAATCACCATGGATCTTCAAGTTCACATACCTGGACAACTTCAGCAAACATATTGATCTTCAAAGACTTCCAGTTAACTTCTCCTGTAGGCCGAACCAACACTGAATCCGTGAATTAATAATAAAGGGGTAGAAAGAATTTTCCTCCTCACATTGCCAAGGGAACCTCTCATCCACAATTCAAACATAGGATGTGCTTTTAAACATCTTACAACTAATGGAGGAAGCAAGTCCATTTGAGTACTGTCAGACTGGAGACAGCCAGGGTTAGTTAGCTCTTCAAAAAAACAAAAAACCAAAAAAAACCAAAAACAAAAAAAAAAAACAACAAAAAAACCCAGTGCATTTAAAGATGAACTTGTGATTCAAAGTGGCTGCAAAAATGAGGATCCATCTTCCACAGCCGGACAATTTTAATTTTTTTTTTTTTTAATTTAAAATTCAATAAGTTGCTGGTCTTCAAGATTTCTTCACCTATTAAGAAAACACAAAAACCTTCCCCCATCTTTATTACCTGTACAGCAGAAACATACTTGCATGTATAAATACACAAATATGTATATACATACACATATGTGTTTATACACACACCAAGAGTGAGTGATAATAAAGTCAGCAAGAGTGATAGCAAAAATTAGAATTTTTGGCTATTTGCCACATAAGACTGCATAAAAAGTCTCTCTTTTTGAGGGAACTGGCAAAAAATGAAAGATCTACATAATATTTTGATGAATGTGCCTTCAAGGCTGATGCTTCATAACATGAGTGATTTTGGGGCCAGCACACAAATATGCATACATATGTACATGCATACAGTATAACATATCTATACACACAAGCGTGCACAGTATATGTTGTATGAGATCCGTACCAAGAACAACTTTTAGCCCTGATCAGACACGGAGAGTTGCAATCAATTAACAGCAGGAAGACAGCAGATCAAGGATACGGCAAGCTTTGAGGCAAGGAAATGCTCACTTTGCAAGTGGCATGGCTGCATGATACCAAGAATTTTGAATTATTTTGATTTTTGGAAATAATTTGTTTTCTTTTTGCATCAGAGCAAATACTACAAGTTTGCCATCACATGCTGTTCCCTAATCCATATATGCATCATTATCCATTGCTGCAAGATCACAGAAGGTTTGAAAAGATGGCTCAGGTCCAATTCAACAGCAGATGATTTTTTGGTGCCACTGGAGCTGAAACTGATTTTATTTATCCACAAGCAGTTTGTGTTTTTTTGTTTTTGTTTTTTGTTTTTTTTTTAAAATGTGAAGTCACATACTTTGATGCTTTTTTTTTTTTCCAAATTACTATAAACCTGCAACCAGACCAGATAAAGTTCAAATTAAAGTGATTCTGACCCCTTTCATTAAAATGCTGCACATTTCTGTGCCAAGTTTTTCTGACTCTTTTGGACAAAACCAAATGAAATAGTTCTTACAAATCAATAATAAAAGGTTGGAACCTTTTACTCACACAAACACTAGTGAATTTTCCAGGGTATTTTTTTTTGGCAGGGAATTTTCCCAAATCTAAAATAAAGAGAGGAAAAGTTGGGTTCTCATATTAGTTATTGTTTTTTGATTGCTTGACAAAGGGAATAAGAACAGTAGTTAAGTGCAAGGTTTTCTTCCCTTCTTCTGTATCAATGTGACCATTCACTTTTGACCTTTAGCACCTTCAAAACCAGAATTTTTGTCATGCAGATTCCTACGCATCTACTTTAAAAATTACTGGTGCTCCTTCACGTAGAAGTTTGACAATAAACATTTTTCCAAATGTGTTACCAATACCATTGACAGTTAAAATAAATTTCAAGCACGGGTTTCTTCAGTTTGCACAATCCAGCACTTAAATAGATGGCAATTAAGGACCACTGCTTTGCTGAGCAGAGGCATTCAAATACAAATCAAAAGGAATCAATGGTCTAGAAGGTGGCATTTCTTTTTCCTAGGAAGTGAGAGATCTGTATAATTACTATATCCACCACCACGGGGAGAAAAAAGTCCCCTCAGATTTAGCTCTTTTGAATGCCCAAGCAGCTCAGTAGTTTGCTTGCTGCCTTCCATGTTCCTGAGCAGACTTCAAGAGCTGTTCAGAATTTGAATGGATCTTGTTTAAGGAATAGGAAAAAAATAAAACTTTAAAACAAAACAAAGAAAAACAAACAAAACCGCCAAAAACCCTCATAGTTCTAAACTCCATGAAAGTTCTTTTGTTTTAAAAAAAAGGTTAACTCAAAAACTTTTTTTTCCACTGGTATCAGTTAACATGGCAATCTGAGTGCTAAACAGAATTCAGCTGAACTAACCCCTGAAAGTCTGAATAAAAATGAGTAACTCTGGTGCACTCAGCAGGTCTCTAATGGAAGTTGATAAGAATTTTAAATACTTTTTTTTCCTCCAGAACTCTAGTCAAGTTTTTGTATTAAGAGATTTTGAATTCATTTTGTGGGGAAAAAACAACAACAACAAATTACAGATGCAGTAGCAAGGGGTCAAGAAAAACATGCCAACAAGTGCCATAAACTTTACCTTTGCTTAGGGAAGAGAAATAGTACAATGACAGTCTGTCTAGTTTGTTTTACAAGCTTGTTTTTCTGAAGCTGCTCGTACTGAAGAAACAGCCCTATTCCCTGCTCTAACTTTCCAGCTTGCTGACCTGCCTTTGTCCTGTACTGAAGAGCAAGAAGGGAACAAAATTGTGTTTGCATCTCAACAAATGCATAAGAGAAATATTATTGCACCTACCTATGAGTTCTTTTTGGTTATAAGGCATAAAGTATTTCACTTAGTCTCTCTTGCTGGTCTACTTCGTGCCTTTAATTTCTTAATATTAAAGATGCTTAACACCCCTGTTTATTAGGACAGTAAGATGACAGGGAAGGAAGAGCACCAGGCACTCCATGTTCTAACGCTCCCTTTCAATCGGTCAGCGTTACCCTAACTGCAAAACTGGAGGCTGAAAGCACAGTGTGCACTAGGTGTCAGAAATGACATATAGAACAGTGCAACAGAAGTAACTCTTGCTAACACAGCTCATTCTCTGTATGAAAATCCAAAGCTAAGCTGTCCAAAGTTGAAGCAGAATAGTTGTATTTTCTACTCTTTACACTCCTTTTAGTCAATCTGAGCTGTTAAATACTGTCTAAACATAGACTGGGGGCATGTCCTAAGACTGGGGGTTACAGCACTCAAGACCTTCTCAAAGACTGCAAGGTTGCCAGCCAAGAAGACAAAGGTTAAAGCAGATGATCGTCTCAGCTTCCTCCACCCGTGAGCTGGGGTCACCTTTCACTGTGATCTATGAGAGTCAGAGCCACGAGTTACCACAACCACCACAGCCTGTCCCTTGCTGGTTGTGAGCGACTTTTTGAAGATGTGCCACTTCAAGGACCTCAATTAGGACATTCTTCCTCAAAACAAGAGGCAAATCAATCTGTTCCTGAAAGGGCTGATTGGCCTGGTGTTTCTGTAACTGTCAAAGAATAACCTTGTACTGAAGCACTCATCAGATAAGACACTGATTCAGTACAGATTTCTCTTTAGCTTGACACATCAAGACTCAGGAGAAGGAATTCTTCAAAGCAACCTTTACAGCAGGGATCTACTAAAGTGGCCAAGACAAAGAGTTCAGATCTGAGTGCATAAGTCTGCAGAAAATCAGCTTCAAGCCTAAGATATTTCATGCATCTCACAGTTCAAGAGCGACAGCGACACCTTTAATTTGAAAGCCTCTCCACGTGCTCTGCAAAGGCAGAAGAACATGACCGATGGTAGCACTTGACTAAGAACTGCGGTCCCCTCCACCTGCAGGCCAAGAGTGTTGCACCCACTGAACATCTGGGACCACTGGAATGAGCCGAGAATAGCCCCATTCTCCCTTCTCTGCTCCACCTTCTGCTGTTTCAAAGTCACTTTAACATATGAAAGGTAGAGAGAGGTTCACTGAGCAGCTATTTCCTGCTACAAGTGATCCTGTGGAAGATGGTTTGAATGCTGGAGCTCCTGAAGAATTTGATAGGCCTTAGCAGAATGAGTAAGTACATCTCTTAAGCACCTGCTAATGTGGTCTCAGTGCTCCTAGGTCACAGAGTAAGTCCTGAATTATTAATTTTAAAATATAAGTAGAACATGGGAGCTGGCACCTAGCACTGTGCACACAACATTGGCAATGTTGTCGGAAGCTGGAAAGCCAGGGTGAGGGGATTAAGGGAAAGCCACACACCAATTTGGTTACTCGGTTCTTGCAGGACACCTGCCGCTACAGAACTCTTACCAAAGCCAGTGGGAGGCAGCTGCCTGTTTTCTAAAAGGGGACTTCTGCTGGTGCAGCGTATCGAAAGACATCCAGTGGGCCATCACTGTGAGGTAGTCCGTGGTTGGTTCAGGGTCCACACATCAATAGTTAAATCCGTATTTTTTGTGTTGTGCTTTCTCCAAAAGCCACGAAGAATGTTTCTTCTACAATGCTGTATAGTCACACGTTGTAAGCGGAAACTGTCTAGTGTCACAACCTGTATGAGCTTCTAATAAGTTGGCATTGAGAAAAAGTGTCTTCAGTAATCAATTTTATAATAGCTCTGTTTATCAGTTATTTAAGTGCATTGTCATACTTGAGTTTCTTCACAACATTAAGTAGTCGAGAGTCTCTGAGTCCCATGGTTAAAATTTATGTCCTTTCCCCTAACAAGTATGTGCTCAATAGGCAGACGGACCAGGAACACCTAAGCCTGGAGCTGTTAAACCACAACTGGCTCTAAGCCTATCTGCTGAAAAGAAATAGCTCAATACATCACCTTCATGGTGCAAAAATTCATGCGGAACAGTAGAAAAATCCAGAAGCGCTTCCTGAGCTTCAGGTTACCATCACGTTTAGGCCCTGGCCCAGTGTGCAGGGTGTGTGGTCTGCAAGCGTTGTCGCAACATGGAAGCACCAAGGCGAGTCCCTGCCGTGCCCCACGCTTTTTAAACATTGCAGGGAGTGTGCCAGGTATACTGAGGGTCAACTGAGAAGTTCTGGACAACAGATGTTTTTGTCCTAATTTCTGACATCACAAGGCTTTTGACAGTATTGCTTCCATGAAGAAAATTCCATCTTCTCCAGATGCTTCAGAATCCACTATTGCTGCAGCTGTAATCGCTGCACCAGCATGACATGCATCTGTAGCAAATCTCTTTGACAGCTCTTGTTTACCCAGGCACGTTTGCAGTGCAGTCCTCCTCTTCCAGCTGAAAAAAACAGCTCACTGGCTCTGCCACACCATCACTGCTGACCTGAGAGCTGGGAAAATATGTCAACCTCACACTGCTAGAACCAGTGTCTGAGGAGATGGCTGGCACAGACACGTCACAGGCACATTCACCATCCCTTGCATCTCTTACAGCCGTGACCCCTGGCTGTTAGCCACAGCCAAACGTACACAACGCTCTGCTTGAGATGTCACCAAATAGTCAGTGTCCCCAGATGAGCACCTGGCTTGCCATGGCTGATTTTTTTTTTTAAACATATGCTGGATATGGCACACCAGGTGAACCACAGATCTGAAATTCCACACAAGGGAAGTCTTTGCTCTTCTTCTAGGCAACAGGTGTAGCAGTACCTGCAGGTCCCAAATCCTTGACAGATTTTTAGATAGCACCAATTTTTAATGTAGTGGCTTTCCCTTAATGCATAACCCCTTCTTTCCTATATTTTTAGTGGGTGTCTCTCCTCTATTGCTTTCTCGGTCTACCAGCTTTCCCTCCTTGGTGTCCAAATGAGCATCGGGAATCAATTCCAAACTAAGAGGACTGCTAAAGCTGCTACATCTACTCTTGGGTGAGACAGGGATACTTAAAAGACCCTCATTCTTTTTCTATTTCTGCAATCAATACCACAGCCTGGCAGCCATTTACTATGACGATTCATCTTCCTCACTGAATGTTTTATTAGATCTCAAAAAGAGTCAATTTCCCCTGGAAGAAAGCATTTGGAAGGGTGCCATTTTAGATAAGAAGCGACAGCAAGAGGAAGTTTTCTCTAGACTAGCTTTTCTCTTGAAAAGCCTGGTCATACAGCAACAAATTCAGCTTATCTGTTCAGCCTGATCAGTTTAATGCACGTCTCATTCAACCACGTGCCACAGTGGTGGTTCTGATATCATTTCAAAATCCCCTATCCCTAGAAGATCTCTTGGTTTTTTTTTGTTTGTTTGTTTGTTTTTACAATCAACTAACACAGTGCTCTGTTTTGAAAGTATGGCCCAGAGCTCAAACTCTGAGCGTGCACCCCGAAGCACCAGTTCTGGGAACAATCTGTAGGCTCCACATACTGATCCCTGCAACAGTAAAAATCACCTTTGCATTTTCATTATCAACATCAATGTAAGAAAACAGAAACCTCTGAGATCCAATTATTGAGAAACAAAACCAAACGTCACCCAATTGGGTTGTTTTAAACAACCTAAAGCAGAAATTAAGATGACAACCGGGTGCATCCAGAGTTAGTCAGATCCTGAAGGCAGTCCCTTTGGGGAACGCAGGAGCAATTTGGCAGATGACTACATTACAGCACGCCCCTTATACGCATTGCTACAAAAGGAAGGCACAAGGTTTTAACTGAAAATAACAGATACTCATAAAGCACCTGCACTGGGATCTTCAATTTGCCCACCCGAACCTCTCCAGCGCCTGCCCAAGGGACTCGGTGTCCCCGGGGAACCACCGGGACGCCGGGGGGGGTAGGGGGTAGCCAAGCGCCATGGAACGGCTAAGGGCCGGGGGGAGGGCAGGGGCGAGCAACGGGAGAGCTGCGCTCCGGGCTGCGGCCCTGCAACCGGGGGCAGAGGGGACCTTGGGCCTACCTCGGGCAGCTCCCCTTCTCTAAAAGTCCCGGGGCGCCGAGGAGAACACCTCAGCCCCACCACCGCCCTCGGAGGGCCCGCACGGCCCCAGCGGCCTCCCCCCCCCTCCCGCCCCGGTAGCTACGGACAGGCCGGTGGGGAGAGCTCGGGGACGCGGCCTGGGCCGCCCGCCCCGCCGGGCGCAGGGGACGCGGCCTGCTTCCCCCGAGGGGAGCGGAGGGGACCCGGGCCTGGCGAGAAGCCATTCCCCCGCCCCTGCGGCCTACGAACGGCTCTAGTTACCGGCGAGCTGGGAACTTTACCGAACCCCCGGGACCGCCGCCGCTGCCGCCACCGTGCCGCCTCGATCCGCCAGGGCCGCCGCTCAAGCCGTCGCCTTCCCCGCTGCCAGCCTCAAAGATGGCGCCTAACATACGGGCAACCTCAGCTCGCCCGTTGCCAAGATGGCGGGCGGAACGGCTTCACCAAGGTCCACTTCCGCCCGTTGAACAGGCGGGGGGCGGGGCTCCGCAGGTGGGCGGCATCGCCCACCGGAGCGACAAAAGCGGGGCGGGCGGAGCCCGTAAACAAAGCGGGCGGGCGGTTTTTCTGCCTTTTACCTCCTCCGAGGGGTCCCGCCAGCGCCTCTAACCCCGGACAAAGCCCTTCCCTGGGGGGCAAACAGGAGGATGGCCCCTTCCCATCCACCTCCGCCCGGCTGCGGTGCCCCACGCCCACCTTCCCATCGAGGCGCGTGTCCCTGCTCACCGTGGTGCCAGGCCTCAGCCCCTTGGGGTGCACGTCGCCTCCCTCACGCTACTGGGCACAGCCTCGGGGTTACGTTTTCCAAGCTGGAAGCTATTTTATGTTTTCAACCTGGCTTCCCGGGATGGCAGGCGCTTGCCATGGGGTTTGGGGCACCTCTGGGCACGCTGTGCCCAGGGAGCGAGGCCTGGGAGCAGCCGTTTCTCTGTCAGGGTGGCATGAGCCCAGTAAGGCTTCATGGCAGACCATAGAGCTAAACCTACACACAGCCCTTTTCCCCATTAAATGGCTAAAATTCCTGTGATTTGTTTCTTTCTCTGCATCCAGCCTGGATTGTTTAAAAAAAAACAAAACCAAAACCAAGCAGTTGCGGCTGTTCTGTTGAATTAAGAGCCAGAGGATGCTGTCGGCGCAGACACCTCCCCAAGAAGGCAGCAAAGAGGGCGACGCTCCACCATAAAGAAGCTTTTACACCCCGTTCGTATCACTCGGCATCAGCTCCAAAGGTCAGACGCTGGGCTGAGGAGTTTGAGATTGAATTCTCTCACTGACGGACTCACCCAGCTCAATCTTCTCATCACGGCTTGGCCCCGGAGTTATTAAACACCCAGAGAAGCAACCGCCTCTCCACCGAAGCCAGGGAGTTAAACAGCTCCGGTGCAATCAACCTGCTTGGCAATGAGAGTTATTTCAGTTGCTTTTCTCTCCCGTTGTCTTTCTTGTCTGGGCAAAGTGCCTCTGTGGAGGCAAACCAGTGTCGGTGCAGAGGGAGGACACGGCTCGGAGGCAGTCCGCAGGAGATGGAGGTCACAACCTCCCCCATGCGTCACCTCCGAGGCACCACAGACACACGGCATCGGGGACAAGGGAGGATCTTTGCTCCAGGGCAGCTTGACACAGCCCAGGAGCACTGGTTCCGATGGCATTTGACAGCCAGTTCTGGATTTTGCTTGGAGATGGAAGAAGCCACGCTTGAGACAAAGCACTGGGTGCAAGCAGCCAGCCCCCGCCCCTCAATAGCGAGGCTTACACAGAGAGAAAACCTGTGCCAAGAGGTGCTTTTGTAGTGGTGGGGTCACTTTTAATCCCCATCCCTCTTTCCACCCCGCAGGCCCCACTTTTACGCTCCGGCTTGCTCCGACGGGAAGCCCAGCCGTTCATCCAGCACGAGGAGAGGATGCAGGATTGATTTCACAAGCTGGTGGACACACTGAGGACGTCACAGTTACATGTGGGCACATTTTATTCTCTGGATGCACTTGCGCATTGTTTCTGCTCAACAGCCAAAGCTTTATTGATTCAAAACCATTACCCTTCTCCTCCACCCCCAGCACGCTTTATTTTTTTGCTATGTACCCCCTTTCCCCCCCCCCCAACCGCTCTTCTGCTTCCACTTTGAGTATTAGCTCTGCTTGGAGTCTGTTTTCTCAGAAGAAGCCAACTGACAATTCATTCAAAAATTTTTTTTCTCCCAAGAACCATATAAATTACATGCAAAACATTGTACATAGAGATTAATATCAAAATGCAATACAGATCAGGTGCACTTTAAGCTGGACTCTAGGATATGGCAAACACACCAGGGTACATATTGCTTTGAAACCACCATTTTTTTTTTTAATTGTCATGCATACCACATAATATTCAGTCTTTTGTTTTGTATTTTTTTCTGTTTTTATACAAAAATACCAGTGCTTATTATACTTAGTTACTGGAAAAGAAAAACTCAGATCTGCGTGCCCTCTTCAAAAGAAAGTTTTGTTGTGAGAGCATTGGATAAATATATATACACACACAAACGTTGGTTTAATACTGTATATATATATATTTATTTAAGGGGAGGAAATAAACTAAAGGCAGTTTTAGCCATGGGCTTTGCTGAATGAAAATTGTATTTTTTTTGTTGAGCAGGAGAATATCAGAGGCAGGACAGCCAGAGATCAGCCAGTCTCAGTGGCAGGGGACAGCCTTGGCAGAGATGCTGGAGAGGAACAAGCCAGGTGCCCAGAAACACGCTGGTGTTGCCCCCACAGCCTTGCTGTTTGGGGCAGGAGCAGGAGAGCAGCACCCCAACATCACCGTGCCCCAATGGGGAGAGCTGAGTTTGCAGGAGGGACGTTGTACGGGTTGTGCGCTCCACGGATTGATGAACTTGTAGGAGCTGGACCCAGTGGTGAGGAGCGATGGCAGGCAGGTACACGCGTCCTTCCCCTGAGAGGTAACAAAAGCCCGCAGGGACTCTTCTCGGAGGTGCTTGGTCCCTGCAGTCACAGAGGGCAACAGGAGTTGGCAATGGCAGCTTGGAGATGCCCTCCCTGGATCTGGGATGGGGCTTTTCCATTCACCCCAACGTCACGTCACCCCGAGAAGCATTTCTAAAGGGGCTGAGCACTACAGGACACCTGCTCCTCCGCTGGGGAAAGCCTAAGGCTGCCCATGCTAAAATTTGGTTTAGTTTTTTTCCTTCTTGAGATTGTTTCAAAATTTTCCTCAAAGCTTATTGCACAAAACTTTTAAAATTAAGTATAACCCCTGTGCAAATCAAAGGAAACCTTATCACATATGCAAATGCCTAAAAATGCCTGTTCAGCAATGCACACAGGACATGGTGTAATGTCTTTGGTACCAATCTGCCAATTTATTTCACAGAAAACCACCACCACCACCAGAGACCCTACTGTTATTAAGAACTGGATGCAAAATTATGTTCAGAGTGTTTTAATAACAAAGCATTCCAAGGCAAGTTAACACGTATCACAGGGTATGACTTCGGTTCCTGTCTGGCATGGCACTCTCCCCCGTGCACACTTGTGGCAGTTCAAACAAAGCAAAAAAATAAAATATTTATCTCCCCCTCTTTCAAGGCATGTTGCAGAGAGTCCCCAGAAGTTCGTGCCGCCGATCATGCCTTTCAGCGTAGAGCACCAATCTCCCCCAACTCTTTTGTAATGTCCTCAATAACTTAACCCAATAGTCATCTGCTGCAAGTATATCACTGAAACTAAATAGAAAAAAAAATACTTTACAGAAAAGATGTATGCACAATAAACGTTTATACTTTAAGCAACCAGCCATACCAACATAATTTATATAAAAAAACCCCATTTGTGTCATCCAACTAACATCTAAGTATAAAGATGGCTGCTCAGAGAAAAGGAAGCTGACTGGCATCCGATGGCTGATACGCTGAATTAATTACCTGTCACTTTGAACTGCCGTCACACAGTCACACGCCGTTGCAGACGCGGGACTCAAGATTTATTTTTTTTTTCTTTAAACAAAATACATATGGCTGACGTAAAAATATCAGTTTCTGATCTAAAGAAAACTATATTTTTTTTGCATAATATTTATATATAATTATTTCTCCCCCTCCTAATATGGAAACTAGAACAACAAAAATATATCAACTAAAGAACAACCAGACCCTTGTGGCAACCTGCCAGTCACAGATTTCTGGGAGTGACTTTGAGAGCCTCCAAAGTTGGCTTTTTGTTGGTTTAAGTTTTTTTTTTTTTTTTTTTTTATTTTAAACAGGTCTGAGGTAATAAAAAAATATCAAAAGAAAAAAGAAAAATCGGTGTATCCCCCCCAAAGTATTTAATAAATATTTATGTAAGCTTGTAAGAACACCATATTTTCTTTTTTTTTTTTTTTGCAAGTATTTAAAATAGAAAAAGTGATCTTTTAAGCAATGTTACCTTTAGTACAGAACCAAACCCCACAACCACCCCTTTTTGTCTTTCCTGTCACCATTTGCGTATAACCCAAGACAACACCCCCCAACCCCCCGGTCCTGCCCAAGGTATTTTTTCAGCTCGCGTGAAGAAGGGACAGGGAGGGCAGCGATGGGTTTATCCGCACGGGGGGCTTTGACACTGAATTTGCAATTGAGATGGGCAGTGGTGGCAATTTCTTCTTGCTGTTGGCAGTGTACGGAGCCCAGCCTTCATCCCCAGCACCGAGGCAGGAGACCTGGGAGAGGGACCCTTCCTCGGCTACCTGGGGCAGGAATGGGGCAAGCTCGTCCTTCCTTCCTTCCTTCCTCCCACCCTAAGGAAGGGACGAGTCGGTGCTGGGCTGGAAACAAAACAAAGACACTTGGTTTGTGTTGTCATTTAAGGAACACTTATTTCTTGGCAAAGTACTGGGCCCTCGCGTGGCAGGCGGTGCTGCAGGCAGTGCTCGGAGAAGGCACGGGAGATTCTGCTGTGCGTTCTTAAAGGAAAAAAAAAAAAA
>VXBL01006371.1:122195-167364 GCA_013400195.1 Aramus guarauna
AAAAAAAAAAAAAGAAGAAACCAGCCAGCCCACCCTGTTGCTAAAACCTCTCTGCTTCCAGGGATGGAGGCTGGGCAAAAAGACGATGACATTGTACAGCCAGTTACAACCAGGTTCTCTCTGCTTCCAACCAAGCCAAACAGGACAATGGAAAGAAGGCAGCAGAGCTTCCCCCAGCCCTGCCCGGGGCCAGTAACCAGGGGTGCACCAGCAAGAGCCCACAGGGAAGAAACTAAGCCCAAGCAAAGCAAACTCCTGCCTCCAGCTCTGTCCCATGGCTTCACAGAGGGTCAGTTCAGAGCCAACTTGCCCAGGACACCTGGGGCCTCTGCTCCAAAAACCCAGGACTCTCACCAAATGGTTACAAGAGACTGAGGTGAGACAGGACTTGAAGTGAAGAGATGACCTTCAAAAAAATCAGCAAATGAGGCAAAGCCTCCGTGCAGCCCCTTCTCTGGAAGCCCTGCAGCCAACCAATCTGCCACCTCTGCGGGAATCGCCTCTGCTGGCAAATCAGCTCCAGAAGTGCTATAGAAATGAAGGGTCCTCCCATCAGCCACGGAGCCTCCCTCCCTTCCATCAGCTAAAGAGACAACCTGACTCATCCCTTCCATGATTTAGGTGTTGACCCACTGTCAATAACCCGATGCTTGTTCTCCGTTCAGCCTGCTAATGCTTTGGCAGCAATACGCAGAGCTGGTGGACACAGCTGGAGCATCCTCTGGGGTTCCTCAGCAGTTAACCGGAGTTTGTACACCAAGGCTGAAGGATTATTTAACCCAACAGTACAGACAAGCCAGAATGGGCAAAAGTTCCTCTTCTCCTGATGGCAAGAGCCGTTAAACCTTTGCAAGGCTCTCACCAGAAGTTTTACAGCTGTTCAAGAGCACAAGAGATGCATCTCTTAAGACTCCCCAGGATAGAGCCCCGTTTCTCACAGCCATGAGGTTTTTCTTCACCACCCTTCCACTGCCAGTTCACCTCCACCTCGCTTTGTAGAAAAATCAGAATCTTTTACATCCAGCAAGGTTACAGCCAAGTCACTTGTTCCTTGTCTACCAATTACTGCTTTGGAAACAGAGAAAAAAGTGTGTGCACACACAGAGGAGGGACTGTAAAGGCTAGGTACCATTTTTCAAGGTGGAAGACTGGTGTACATCCCTGTATCTATCAAGCTGTGAGTAAACACCTTCCCCCAGCTGAGTTTTTTGTTTGTTTGTTTATTTTTAAATTTTTGCACTAGAGTGCTAACTCCCCCACTTTCCACTGTGAAGTTACTGGGGGCAAATCCCACAAGCTAAGAACAAACCCCAACATTAGAAGAAAACCCTAAAAACCACAAGTGGAAAAAAAAAATAAAGTCACAAGTGCACCCCAGCCCTCAGGCTGAGAGCGTGCATGTAAGACTACAACAATTTGAACTTTTCTTTGAACATGCATTCTTCAAAGTGAAAACCCCCAACAGACGCATGGAGCCCAACTCTTGGAGAGGAAATAACCTGGCTGCTTCACTTGGGCGAGTACCACTGAAAATTAGGGATGGAGATGCACAATTTTGGCTTGGCCTCTCTCCCAACACCCAGCATCGTGGTACTCTGGTTCCCTCTGCTAAATAATGGTTAAAAAAAAAAAAAAAAAAAAAAAAAAAAAAAAAAAAAACAAAACAAAAAAAAAAAACAAAAAAATAANAAAACCAACCCAAAAACAAAACACCAAAATTATATACGTATGAGCAGTTTGACACGAAGTGACCGCAGTGTGTGATCAGTTACTGGTGCCAATATCACACAGGGCGAGGGGCGAAGGTGAAGGAGGAGGAGGGGTTCCAAGTTCTAAGGTCAAACCGATGTCTCCAAGCTGTGTAAGGGGCTTTCAGGCTCCGGGACGGTGACCTCGGCTTGATCGCTGTCCACTGCATTGTTATTTCTGTTGAGGGATGTAGATCCACCCAGGCTACCCCCACCTCGCTTTTTGAGTCCGTCAGTCTCGGGGTCGTCTTCAGCGCCATCAAGGAATGGTGTTCGAGGCTCATCTTCCTCCAGGATGAACTCTGGGTGAGTCATGAAGTTATGGATGGAGCTTCTGGATTCGGGTTTCTCGAGGCCTTCGTACAAGGAGCTACGGAACGCATTCACCACTTTGATCTGGCAGGAGGCGAGGAGCGTGGGGGGATAAACAAAAGAGAGGTTAGTAGCAGCTACGAGAGGCCAGAGCTCCCGGGAGAAAGTAAAAATAAAAACACAATAAAACAAAAAGCACAACAACAACAACAACAACAGTCACCACCACTGAACAGACAGCTAAGTCAAAATGAGAGATCTATGGTGAACTAGGAGGGCCAACATGGATCAGACTCAGGCACTAGGTGTGTGATGGGGAATCAACCGACTATGGGGCGACTTCAGAAGCTGCAAGAAAAGACACAAAAAAACTCAAAAAACCAGATCACTTTGAATGAATGGAAGCCAAAATGCATTAGTTGTCATTATGTGTGCGCACGCGTATCTGTGTATACAAACGAGGACAAAAAAGTGGAACTACAACTTGAAAAAGAGGTGGGTTAGACAAACAGTGGGTTCACTTCAAGGCAAAAAAAACTCTACTGTGGGAGCAATGCGTGGGTTTGTTCTATTTTTAGACCTATAGCAAGGAATGGGCTTTAAAAAGGTGGCACAAACTTTTCAAGCCCATGTGAAGCAGTAGGTAGGTCCAAGTGGATGCCATGACCAGTAAAACCGGACCCAGCTAAACATGCAAGAAGGAAGCCAGATCTGTGCGAGCTTCCCCGCACAGCCGCCACCTGGATCCCAGGCTGGAGCTCTGGATCCTTCCCTACACCGACATGCTGAAGACAACCAGTGGTTTCCAAAGGCAGCTATTCTTTTGGATGCTCTGCACAAAAAAAACCAAATCTCAAACTTTGCTAGAAAGCCTGGGCACGCACCGCTCCTGTGAAACCCACAGGCTGTCAGCACTGCCAAAAGCCAGGCTCAACGTGTTCCAAGCAGGAGATCCAGAGCCCGGTTTGGACAACCAGGGTATGGCTCTGCTACCTCCGTTGCACTGGAAGGGAGAGGTCTGGAAACAAGCTGGAGGGTGGCTAGCAGTGAATTCACTGCTCCCTCTAGTTCCTCTGGAAATCCAGCCTCGAGCCCTTCCAGCTCTCACCCTCCCTCACAGCCAAGTCACAGTTGTTCGGTCAGATGGGTGACAAGCGTCAGATCCAGCGAACAAAGGGGCAGGAGGTGGCAGCGCCGTGGGGCTGCAAGCAGACCTCTCCACCCAGTGCGGATGCTGGCATGCGTGAAACAACCAACACACGCACCTTGGGCGCGGTAGAGCGCTCCGACTCTCATGGATGACTTGGGGCTATAACCACTCGAAAGATGTCAAACTGAAGGAGGGTGATGCAATATGTGGGCTTTTCAAGCAGAGCCAACAAACCGAGCACAGCTGGAGGTCTCGCAAGTCTTGGAGGATCAGGTGAAATCACGCACATGGCTTTGCCTTTTACTGCAAAGCCAAGAGGTACCCACCATATGGTGCCCTCCAAAGCATCCATTGGGTTGCTCCACTGTGTCTTACACTGATGTTCTCCCCACCAGACTCTTTCAGGCCAGAGCCAGCAAGTTGCCTCTCCAAAAGTCCCCCATCCTGCTGCAGCAGGTCACACCAGCACTCCACTGGCTTGTGGCACCCTCCCAGTCACCCGGGAACTGGGCCATCTCCTCCCTTTAGAGAGGAGGAACCTACTGACAAAAGTTGTCAGCAGAGACCAAGCATCTTACACAAGCTCTCGCATGTTTTATGGAAGCAATAGAAGTCTTTGCTCTGTTAAGGGACAAGGAGATCTGCACAATTCTTCCTCTCCAAAGGAAATACCTCCAGACCACCATGAGACTTTGTTCAGCAACGTTGGGTGCAGCGGGGAAGTCAGTAACACCTCCCTGTAGCTGTGCC
Source organism: Aramus guarauna (assembly GCA_013400195.1). Classification (NCBI taxonomy): domain Eukaryota; kingdom Metazoa; phylum Chordata; class Aves; order Gruiformes; family Aramidae; genus Aramus; species Aramus guarauna. The sequence continues at coordinate 126,156 of VXBL01006371.1, forward strand.
AGGCATCCTGCTCTGTCTCCTGCCCCATGGAAGCAGCATTGCTGCTCAGAGCTACCTTCCCCTGCTCCCAGCACCCGAGGAACCCAGTCCCCACCCACGTCCCCTGCCTGCCCTTGTGGTGTCCCTGTGGGCCAAAGCTGGGGCACTAAAGGGAGGAGATCCACCGATCCCACAAAAGGGGTGCTCCTCCGCAGCATCCCTGTGCTACACCCTGAGACCCTCTCTGTCACTCAGCCGCTGGCCAAGGGAGTGGAGAGCGCGCAGAGCTGAAGGGAGAGTGGTTCAGATATCCCCTTGCAAGCTGATGAGACAAAGATAGATGTGTGTTCTGCCACTTCTTTGCAAATGGGCTGCAGATCTGGTGGGCAAACAGAGATGACCCCCCCTCTTCCTGCTGAGAGGAGCTGGGTTGAACTATCCCCCTCGGTCTGGTGCACGGGCAGGCTAGGAGGAAAGTCACCAACCAGCACAGCCAGTGAGAGCCTCCTAGAGATCTTTGGTCTCAGCACAAACAGCACTCTCAAAACCAGAGCAGAAGAGTCTCATGCCTGGAATCCTGGGGATTTTACCTGCAAGATGTTCCAGGGTTCCCCTCTCGCAAGGGATGCCCTTCTGAGTCCGCTCTCCATCTGGCTCAGAAAGATGGTGCTGCACCACACGGGGCAGCAACGTGGCATTCCCCCAGCACGGGCTCAGCACATCCTGGCTAGAAACGAACAAGCCAGCTCTTGCACACACACACGGACCGGCACACACACACGAGCTGGATGACAGACACTTGTGAGGAGATGAGTGTGGGCCAGGTACCCCCCCATGATGCCGGAGCACCAGCTGGCCTGCAAAAATTGAAAGTTTACGTAGGTGGGAACTGAAATTCAAAGCTGTGTTTGCTGCACTAACAACCACAGTAACATCCTGGATAAATTCCGTGTTTAGCGTGAATGCACAGGACAAGGGAGACCACCAAGCAGGCCACCTTCTACCATGACTGATAATCTGTCACATCATCAACATCTTGAGAACAGCAACTGCAAGCATCAACAAAAGCACTGACCCCTAAAACGCAGCGTGCAAAACCAACTATACCAAGTATAACCAACCTGAACAAGCTAACGAGAGCCCAGGCGACTGCCAAAGTAACTAGCTGGTGGGTCTAGTACAAGCTCAGAAGTAGGAGTCACTTCACAGAAGCCCCCCCTGCTCCACCACCTCCAGCATTGGTGAGTTCAGACCCTATCTACCACATCGCTGCTTTCAGCTCCACCAATAAACTTCTGTTGCTGCTTTCCTCAGATTATCTTACTTTGATTTAACCATCTCGGTCAGAAACTGCTGAGAAATTAATTCAGCTGTTGCCTTATAAAAGGAACAGCAAGGAAATGTGTTTTGAACAAACCAGGCAGAGCAAACAAAAATGAAATCCTCCCCGACCAAGCTGAAAGGCCACCTCCCTCCTGCCCGTGGTCGGGCTCACGCCTCCTCTCCACCCAAAACCTTTGCAACCTGCGTAACCTCCAAGCTTGGAATTTATTCTCAGTTCACACCATCATGCAGCACTGCAACGTGCTGGGCAAACCCCACTGCTCACATGGAGATGGAAATTACATCTGCATGAAGCCAGCATCAGCTCCACCACCAACCCCTGGCTTGCTCTCCCCCAGATCAGGGCAAAACCCCCGAGGGAGACCAGCCCAGCTCTGCAAACCACGTCCTGAGGGTCATTCCCGAGACCTCCCTCTCCTCCACCACCCCAAGAGGGGCCACAGCAGGCAGGGCTGCCGAGGTCCAACCGTGGAGAACTCATCCCACAGAAGTGCAGTGGAAGAGAGAGGGACACCATTAATCTGTATGGAGGGAAATGGAGCTTTGAGAGAGAGGGAAGGGAAGCAGCAGAGGGAAAGAGAGAAGTCTAGGCAGAAAACAGAGGGAAGACTTAGCGACCTGGGTTAGCTTCTGGTAAAGTTGTTTGCTGCCTGGAAGGGCACAAGCTAGCCAAGTTATCCATTCCCTTGCTGCAAATCAGGGAGAACATTAATCCACAGACTGCAAAAAACCTGCGTTTTGGTCTTGGCCACCCAAGCCCACTACCCTGAGACCCCTCTAAGCAGGTTTTCTTCTGATTAGAAAGTCTTGGTGGTGCACAGATGCAGTTGGGAACAGAAGGCAGCTGCACTGCTTCGGAAACACTGGGGTTAAGCAAAATAAAATTCAAGCTTCAGTGTCAGCTAAATAAGAGAGAAACAAAATTATCAGAAATTCTCTCTTCTCTCCCACAGTGCACAAACAGTGGAGACTGAAAGCTATTCAAAAAGTCACCAAGGGTATTTCTTTAATAAGAAGAGAACACAGAAAATGACTGTGCAATAAAAAAAGCCAATTATCTGGGAAAGATACACTACCTACTCATAGCCTGGCACAGCCCTGCAGAGAGAATTCACGCTCACGTGCTCACAAGCCCATATACGCAGCTCACAACGAACACGGAGAGGGGTACTGCACCAGAGAGGGCTTTTCTTTGGACTGCACACCCCCAGCTAGATCCAGGATCCAGCTTTGCCACTGATTGTCAGCAGGACCGCGTTTTCCATCTCCGTTTGCATGCAGAGAGTCGCATTTCTCTGCGGACACTGCGATCCAGCGTGTGCAGAACAAGCTGGGCACCGATGAGCCGCTGCAATGGGGCAGCGATGCTCTGGCTATGACAGGGGACCAGTGCAGCCCCGTGCTGTCCCTGCAGAGCTCCAGGGCAGCAAAGGGCACGCTTACGTGCGTGGGCTCGCTCAGCTCTGTCTCGCACGGCATGCAAGTTCACAGGCGGGACAGGGAAGGCTGCTTGTCTTACAAGCCAGCTCTGAAACAGCGGGCTGAGCTGCAGGTGAGTAGCTCTGAGCAGCTCCGACGTATCACCGCTGGCCAGCCGAGCCACGATAAACGGCTGCTGTCACGCACCATCCAGCCTCCCAACGGAGGCAGGAGCAAACACCTCTTCTCACACACGTGCATGGGCAGAGAGCGTACAGGCAGCCCGTTACCGCAGCTCAGCCGACCCCGGTAGCAAACTAACTGCTGTGGGAAGGTCCAAGCGGCCACTTTGCCTCCAAACAGATTGATAGCTTTGGTAAAGCAACGCCTCTGCCCATCCCTGCCCTCCTGGGGCATCCCGGGGAAGGGCAGAGCCGCATTGGAAAGAAATGGCAGCTTTTGGGCGCAGCGTACCCTTTTCACAGCAATGCTTTTAGTTGCTCATGGACACATGGTTCTTTTAACAAGAACCGCCTGTTTTTGCACCCCTCAGGAGGGTGGACTCATACATCAGTCCTGCAAAGGAAGAGAAGAGGTAAAAATGGAGGAAGCAACAAGGAATGGGGGGGAAGGACCAGAAAGTATCGGAAACTTGTTAAAAGATGCAACAGCATAAACACTATTTTTTTTTTTTTTTTTTTTTAAACGCTCTCCCGCCCCATCCTTCATTTTGGAAATCAGTGTGCGAGTCAAGGTTTACAGGGAGAGAGAACAGGCTGGGTTAGGTTGGTGCAGGTGCTCTCTGTGGTTATTAGAAGTCATGCATTGTAATAGACTATCACTCACTGCCCGCAGGAGGAGATGCAGCAGCAGCAGCAACAGCAGAAGTGGTGGGAGTGGAATTGACGGAGGAAAGAGCTACATGGGTTGGGCTAGAAACATTTTTTACATCGTGGTGCTGGCTCACGATGGAAGGCTGTCTCCTGAGGGCTCCCTGCAAAGAGGAGGCGCCGGTCTGGAATGTGTAAACTACGTCCATCTGCAAAGAACCAGAGAGTGAGATAGCGTCGCCCCGGCCAGAGACAGGGAGAGGGGTCAGGGATGGAGGGGAGCAGGGAGGTTGGGCAGACACACACGGACAGGAAGGAAGAAGGAGGACGGAGAGGTGGGGAGGAGGGAAGAGAGAGCCCCCCCAAGCCCACGCTCCAATGAACCCGCACCGGGTTCGGCTGGCGTTTCTGGGAGCAGAGGAGAGGTCAGCTTCCAGCCTCTGCCCTGTATTGCAGGCGTGAGAGGGGCAAGGTTTATCCCACCACCAAGAAAGAGACCATGGTGGGAGGGAACGACAGAGGAAACACCTGGGGTTATCCTGACAATCTGCAGGAGGAGCAGAGGAAGAGAGAGGGTGGGCAGAGGTGCGAGCTGGCAGGCGGTGGTCCAGAAAACTGCACTGGGAAAGGGTTTCTGACCCCTCAGCCCCATGGGACGTAGAATTGAGGGGCTGAATCCTGGGACACACCACGCACCCGCAGCCAGCATGGCTGGCTGCCGTGGGAGAAGACGTTTCAGCCTCTCCCCTGGGATCACAGCTCAACAGAGGGCTCAGAAGTGGAGCTGGCAGGGGCGGGCAGGGATGCAGAAGGAAGCACCAGCCACGGTGGTGGGCCCCAGCTGCTCTGTGGATGCGCACCGAGGCCAGAGGAACCGAGCAGCAGCCAGGGCCCACTGCGGCTTCCCAGACACTTTGCAGCTGGACTGTTCCCGGCCCCGTGCCAGCCACGCCGTGCACAGCCCTGTGCCACCCCGGCTGCACAGCTCCTCGGAAGGGGCACGTGCTCCAGACCCAGTGCAGCTCTAGAGGCTTTTTTTACACACTGCAGGTTGGTCTCCCTCCATGGAGGGACCCCTCTTTTCCCCAGTGCACGGGGAAGAGCTCTGTGCTCTCGCTTAAACCACACTGAGTCGGGAGCCCCCAAGACGGCTGGTTTGGACCTGCTGGCTGCTCTGCTCGACGTGCAGGGCACTGCAGCCAGGAAAGGAGTCACCAGAGAGGCTCCAGGATGCGCCAACATCCAGGAGCATTCGTCACGTTGCAAGAGCGAGAGCTCGTTTCAGCCCAGGTCTGAACCACGGCTGCAGGCAGGGATATCTCGGAGGCTCTGGGCTCAGCCCCAGCGGCACACCTGGCCGCTGGTGCTGCAGCCGTTCGTACCTACCAGGCCTCCAACACATCTGGACCATTTCTGAAACAGCGTGGTGCTCCCAGCACATCTGTCGCACGAATGAGCCAGCCCAAGCCGGCAGCTCAGCCCCGTGCAGCATCAGGGACCAGATGAGCCTGGTGCCCCTCACCACTCACAGCGGGCAGGGGGTCAAAGCTGAACCTCACCTTGAAACCATCAAGGCAACGTCTCACAGAGGAGAGCCAAAGTTAACATGGCACAACACGGCTGCTGTGCTTGCTCCGGTCCCTGTGTCTGGGCCATTTTAGTTATCTCCATCTTCCCGAGGGCCAGAGGAAGAGGAACGAAATGTAACACAGCAGCCCTGAGTGCCAGGGGCCGCTGGGGACCTGCTACTTTCTTCCATGGAGCAGCTCTGCCCAGGCCTCAAGGAAAGGTGAGGGGCAGTGACCTCGCTGCAGGGAGCTCTCCCTGCCCAGCCAGCAGTCCGGGGGGAAAACCACCTTTCAGGAAAGCCTGAGTCAGGGAGAAACAGCAGATGTAAAAACCGTATGAACAGATAGATTCTCCTCCCTTTCTGTGCTGCGGGGCCAAGAGCTCCAGGCAAGGAGCCCGGAGGGCTGGCAGGGAGGGGTGGCAAGAGCCCTTGGCCAAAGGGCCGTTGGGAAGGACCGAGAGCAGCAGCAGAGTGAGACTGGAGAGGGTCTCGTGCAGGCAGATCCCTCCCGGGCATGATCCCCACTGGGAACAGCATCCCAGCAACGACCAAGAGCAGCTTCAACACTGACCTGCTCACTGCACAATGTGGTAGGAGCCCGGGCGGCTCCATGGCCGCCCTGCAGCTTCCGAGCGGCCTCCTCTGCTGCGTGAGGTGCCCAGCAGCAGCACGTCCAGCCTCCTGCAGGCCAGCCTGGCCGCAGGACACTGCGCTCTGCATCAGAACAGGCCGGTGCCACCCCCTGCCCCGAGCCATCCCCAAAAGCCAGGCTGTCCTGGTTCCGCAACCAGGGCGGACCCAGAAAGGCACAGGTGGTGGGAGAAGTCTAGCCCAGGAGGCGAAGGCATCCTCCGAGCAGCAGCCGAAGACTCTTTCCAGACAGAGCCCCTGGAGAGAAAGAAAGAAAGAGAAAGAAAGAGAAGGGAGAGCCCCACAGGACCCGCTCCCCCACAGTACCTGTGTCTGTATCCTGTTGAGACCCCTGAACCACAGGATCTGCCCACGTCGCAGCTCCATTTCAGCATGGTCGATCTCATCCACGTCTTCAGGCAGCTCCTCCTCTGGGATCTCCTCCTTCGTGATGCCGTGCCCAGCTTCCTTCAGGAACTTCAGGTGGCTGGTTGGGACAGTGCAGATCAGCTGGGGAGAGGCAGGAGAGAGCAGCTCCTTAGCCTGCGGGCTACGGCAGCACAGAGCCCACCACCAGCCTCGACCAAAGGGGAGCATCCTGCTCAGCCAAGAGATAGCAGGGTACAGCCAAGAGATGCCAGCGCTGGATGTGCCCCACTGCAAGCAGGGTGGGAACAAGGAGGAGATGATTTTCTTTTCACAGAAAGGGTTGTCAGGCACTGGAATGGGCTGCCCAGGGAGGTGGTTGAGTCCCCGTCCCTGNCTCCTTAGCCTGCGGGCTACGGCAGCACAGAGCCCACCACCAGCCTCGACCAAAGGGGAGCATCCTGCTCAGCCAAGAGATAGCAGGGTACAGCCAAGAGATGCCAGCGCTGGATGTGCCCCACTGCAAGCAGGGTGGGAACAAGGAGGAGATGATTTTCTTTTCACAGAAAGGGTTGTCAGGCACTGGAATGGGCTGCCCAGGGAGGGGGTTGAGTCCCCGTCCCTGGACGTATTTAAAAGAAGGATAGATGAGGTACTTGAGGACATGGTTTAGTGGTTATGGGATGGCAAGGTTAGGTTAGTGGTTGGACTTGATGATCTTAAAGGTCTTTTCCAACCGAGATGATTCTATGATTCTATGAGATTAGCAACCTCTCCTTGCTGCTGGCATGGTACTGGAATGGAGCATCATCCCCTTCCAAAGCTGCCTTGAATAAATACTGGGGAGAACAAGGGCTGTGAGGCAGCAGGAAGGAGAGGCAGGCTGGGCTGCGAGCACACCGCGGCACGGAGGCACGTGGCACGTTTTTCAGACTGGGTCTTACCTGGCCCCAGAGGAGCTCTCCCACTCCGATAAAAATACACCAGAACCACTGGCTCAGGGTGAGCCCGGAGCAACTGAACGGCTTCCCACCAAACTCCACAATGATGATCTACAGCACAGGAGAGAACCAGTCACGCACCAGGGAGCTCCAAGGGCTGCATGGCACAGCCACGGGATGACAAGGTCCCCTAGAGCCACACATCTTTCCCCTCCCTCCCCAGGATCATGAGAGGAGCAAGGACCTCACATCTAGGCTAGTAACTTTACAGGACACCAGAGGTGCGCTGGCTGGCCGGCCCTGGCACCTCCCAACACACTCTAGACCCCAATACTCGGGTTTTGTGTCACCAAGAAGCTGCTGGAGAAGAAAAAGGGGACAGGACAGAGCTGTGGGCAGTGACTGCAGCAGACAGAGGTCCTGCCTGCATCATGGTCCCTTCCCAGCCCCACCATCTTATTCCCACGCTGTTCCCGCAGCTTCACCTGAGCTGCAAATGTTCCCAGCACCACTGTGCAGAAGATGGGGTTGCGGTAGATGGACTCGAAGACATTCCTTTCCCCATGGATCTTGCGTGCATTGATCTCGTTGAACAACTGCATCATGACAAAGGTGTTGAAGACAATGGTGTAGTGCTCAGTGGGTGGGGAGTGGAGCGGGGCGTTTCGGCCACTGTCGATGTCAAAAAACTTCTCCCCTGAGCAGACAAGGGGGTTTGGGGAGGGGATGGGGAAGGGCAGAAAAGGGAGGAGAAAATGAGATCCTGCTTCTTACTTCTGCTCTGCACTGGTGGAGGTGGAATTAGGATCCCAGGCTCTTGCTGAAGATCCCTTGACCCAGCTGGAGTCCCCCACATTAACCCCACTGAACCCTTATTTCCCTGAAAATGTTGAAAAGCTGCTGCCCTGGATAAAACTGTCTCTGCACCCAGCGAGGCCTTGAGCAGACGCACGCCCTCAATGTAAATCCTCTCCCTTAACACCCCTCCGCTTCCCATCCATTATTAAATAAGCTCTGTCCTGGCCAACATGGGGTCACAAAGAACAAGGGTCCCCACCACTGGTGAGGAAAGGCGAATCACGAGGCAGCGCTGGGACTCTGCCCCTTTCCTTTTCCCCCCACTGCTTCTTGGGGCCTTGCAGCTCACCCGCAAAAAGCAGCGTGAAAATGATGGTTAGCTGGTACACCGCGTGCCCCAGGATGTTCTTCATCATGGTGCGGGAGATGAGCGGTTTGTTGCGGCCATACGGCTTGCGCAGCAGCAGGGATTCGGATGGGGGCTCTGTGGCCAGGGCTAAGGAGGCGAAGGTGTCCATGATCAGGTTCACCCACAGCATCTGGACAGCCTTCAGGGGAGAGTCCTGCAGAGAGGGGAGAGAACACGTCACACCACCAAAACCACCCTCTCTTCACTCTGTTTTGCAGGAACCTTCGCTCTCCTTCTGCTGAGCCCAGCAGCCCCATACCTGCGTGATGCAGGCGCCTGTGAAGGCCACGATGACGGCCACGACGTTAACTGTCAGCTGGAACTGCAGGAACTTGGAGATGCTGTCATAGACATTGCGTCCCCACATCACGGCCTTGACGATGCTGGTGAAATTATCATCCGTCAGGATGATGTCTGAAGCCTCCTTCGCCACGTCCGTGCCTGCGATGCCCTTGAGGACCAGGGAGAAAGCGACGGGGTGAGTCATGGAGCAAGCTCCATGCTTGCCGACCAGCCGGCTCTGCTTACTTCCCAGAAACAACCCCAAGAGAAAAATCCACTGGAGCCAGAGGAAACAGTTTCAGTCCTGCATTTGACAGCAAGTCCTGCTGTGGCTGCGCCAACGCACCCAGGAGAGCAGAGGCTCCGAAGCAACAAAGCCTTCAAGGGACAGACACTGGCTTGGCTCCCGAACAGGGCTCTGTGTCAGCGCAGCTTTACAGCCGGTGGCTCTGAGTGCGCCAGACAGGGGCCACAGCGCAGCAAAGCTGGAAAATAACTCCTAAGTGCAGCTTCCTCCTTATGCCAGGGGACACAGGGATCCCTGGCTGGGCATCTCTGCTGCGAGTGAGGATTGGGCCCCCCCCAAACGAGAGAGGGCTCGGCAGCCCAAAGCCCCAGCCCACCTTCCTGGTGCCCTCTGCCCCGTCCAGGCAAGCAGGGCTGCCCACAGCCTGCCAGCAGTCACCTGCAGCATCCCAGAAGGACACAGCTTGCTCTGCAGGAGCTGGGCTCGCTGCGTTTCTCACCGCTGGCACACAGAGGCGCTCGCTTTGCGGTAATTAAGTGCACCAAAGTGATGCCAGTAATGAGCCGGTTCCGTGGTGCTTTCCTGAAGAAGCTCTCCTGAGATTTGCAAGACCCGTCTCAGACAGGAACCCCCCCCGGCTGTTGCAGGGCATGAGCTTCGGAGCCAACTGGACAGACGGCTCCGAAGTGCCGATTGATCTCCGTGCTCTGGAGCCCGGAGGGCAGCACAGCCCCAGTGCCTCACCCCCAGCAAAGCCCGTGCCTGGCCAGGGTCTGATCCTGCCCATGGGGGCAGAGAGCCCCCTGCGTGGGCCCCAAGAGAAGACAGACTACCTCCTGCTGTTCATCCCAAAGGCTCCAGAATTGACCTGGACATTTAACACCTTCCTAAAAACACCTACTCCCAAGAAATTTCTCATTTGCTCAAAGCTCCCTACATGGGCTCACATAAGGCTCCACCCAGCAGCTGACTCCTGCTAACGTACCTAAACAAAGAATTTACAGGAAACCTGTTAAAACTGACAGGTTTATTTTCTTGCTTCTTTTGGACACGGCAAAGAAAAGGAGCAAGCCAGGAGATAAAAGAGTTCTTCACCACAAATAAATTCCCAAAGTCGGTGTCAGCACCACACTCAGAGCCTGGGTGAAGAACTGCAGGGATAAACCCCGTCACGTTGAGCTGCTGGGCTCCCATGGCTCTCCTGGACCCCCCAGCTCCGAAACCAGGGTCCCTGCTCTGGGTGCTCTGCAAGCGCTGTGTCACCTTCAGCTTGACACGGTCCCTCCAGCTGGGACAGAGGAGCCCACCCCTAAGCCAGGGTCTAAGAGGATTGCTTCCCATCAACCTTTTGCTAACAGTCCTATAAAGCTCACAAGAATTAAATCAAACCTCCAAAGAAAGTTTCTTTTTTTCTTTTTAAACCACCCTGTAGACTTGGAAAAGAGTTCCACTGGTCCAGAAATAATTTCAGTGTTGAGTATAACCAAGTGTGCCATTAGTTTCTCACCCCAGAGAGGGAGGGCCGCCCCCGGGATAAACCCACCGCCTGTCCATACCATGGCAAACCCAACGTCGGCTTTCTTCAAAGCCGGGCCATCGTTGGTCCCGTCCCCGGTCACGGCCACCACCTGCCTCTGCTCACCAACGGTGCTGTCGATAATTCCTGAAACGGAGGCAAGCAGTTCAGAGAAAAATAACACCCAAGGGCTGGTTCCCAGCATGGATTATGCTGCAAAAGCATCTGGGCAGAGCAGGATGAGACACCTTGGTGAGGTGGCAGCTGGGGGAGCTGGCAGGCGCTCACCTTTCACAAGCGTGTGCTTATCTGTTGGGGAGGAGCGAGCCAGCACACGCAGCTTGGGCCAGATCTTATCCAGCTGCTCCTGTTCTACCTGCAGGACAAGGCACGTGTGAGAAAGGGAAGGGATCCCCCAAAGAAACCTTCTGCCCCACCGGAGAGCAAACCCCAGTCGGGATAGGACAGCACCTTCGCCTCCCAGCTCATGGGCACGGCACTGGCTGAGGATCCTGGCTGGCAGAGGGACCAGCCACATTTATCCAAGGAGAGGAGGAAAACCTCCGGGATTCAGCAGCTCCTGCTGCCGGAGAGGCCACCCACACCCACCGCAGGGCAGGACCCGGGGCTCCCACCTCTCCCTTCTCGTTGCGGATGAGCCGGTTGAACTCCTTCCCCTCCAGGCACAAGAAGTCCTCCCCTGGCAGCAGGATGCCACACTTGGTGGCGATGGCACGGGCGGTGTTGATGTTGTCCCCTGTCACCATCCGGACGGTGATCCCTGCACGCTGGCACTTCAGGATGGCGTCCGGCACCTGGGGGACAAGGACAGAGTTGAGGGGAAAGAGGCAGGGCAGGGGAGAGCGCTCAGATTTAGCGCTGGGTATCACGGGAGAGCCAGGCAGCTCCTCTCCCATCCTCCCTAAACGGATCTGGAAAAGGCCCCAGTGGGATCACGAACCAGCAGCCACCTGCGGCTCAGCTTGGTGCTCGCATTGGGGATAAGATACTGAACCAAAAACTTCCCCCCCCCACAGAACCAGCTCAGCCATTTCTCCCTGGGGCGCAGGGGATCAGAGAGGATGCCAGCCCCTGCCCTGCAGCCTCCTGACCCGGCCGCAGCTCCAGCCAGACTCGCCTGCAGGTCCGGAGCAGCCCCCCAGCACAGACAGCACGAGATCTCCCAGCCCCTGCCCCAAGGGGAAGGCAGCCTCACTGCCTCCTCCCCGGCACACCGCGGTGCCGGGCGCCAGGACCTGGCCCGGTAATCCATCATGACGGGGGCATTTTGTCTGCCCCACCACTCTGGCAGCACGTTGCTGCTTTAATGGGTTTATCTATTACGGAGCAATGGGGGAAGAGGATATTAGTGAGAAATTAGCAAATTAAATCAACGGCCTCCAGAGCCGGTGCAGACGGGGCATCTGTAATGCAATTCCCAGACCCAGATACTTGAACATCTAATCAGGAAAGATGCAAGCAAGGCAGGAGCACAGGGGCAAGCTCCGAAATGTAATCAAGAGGCAGGTATCGGAGGGCTGATTGCATTAGCCCAGCTGCCTGCCCGTCATCCCCGCAAGCTGTGAGGGAGGAACCAGCTGGATCAGCCCTGTCCCTCTCCAACGCCCCTCTGTCACCCCTACCCGGCGTCTCCGTACCGCATGTGGAACCAGTCTGGCTTGTGCACAGACCCCGGCAGCAGCTGGGGGGAAGGTTTGGGTGGAAGCAGCCTGCCACCAGGTCATTTTGTCCAGGTATGGGGGAGAAGTGCCGGCAGCAGGGAACTGATAGCGTGGGGCACTTCAGGAATGGATGCAGAGGAGTTGCTTGTGCTTTCATGAGGGGCTTGTGGTCCTGAGCAGCAGGGAAGGGGCTCCTGGCCCAGGAACAGGGCTGGGGTGGAGGACAGCCAGGGCAGAGCTGGGGTTCAGTACCTCTGGCCGCACAGGGTCCTCTATCCCAACCACAGCGATGCAGGTCAGGTCAGATAGGATCTCGTTCTCGCTGTCCCAGTCCGGCTCAGCATCAGCAGAGAAGTCACGGAAGGCCAGGCAGATGGTGCGCAGCCCATGGCAGGCCATGGGCTCTATCACCTTCTTCACCATCTCATCCCGGTCCTTCACCTTGAACACCCGGGGGTCACCGTTCTTGTCCAGGATCCTGGTGCACCTAACGCAGGACCAGGATGGAGAGTGAGGGAGACCAGCAGTGGCACGTGCTGCCAGCTCAGCAATCTGCTCCCCATCACCCAGGTTCCCCATCCGCAGAACAGGGGCATCCCCCCTACCTGCAGCTCCCCACAGCTTTACCAAAGCCACCCTAAAAGAGTTAAACACTTTGCATGGCAGCACCTCCCAACAGTCACCTCCCCGCTGGCACCCTTCACCCACAGCCCCCCAAAACAGCTCCGCAGTGCACTGAGACCCTAAAGCCCGTGGGACAGGGAGAGGACAACTGAGCGAGGGAGGACAGTTACTTGCGGAGGATGATCTCCGAGGCTCCTTTGCTGTACATGCGGAAGCCGCCGTTGCCATTCTTCAGTACTGTGCTCATGGACTTGCGCACTGAGTTGAAGGTGTAGACCTTGTAGAGCTTCTCCTCCGGCACCTCGTTCCGCACAGCCTGGTAATCCTGCTTCAGGTCCAGCACGAAACCCAGGAGGGCGCATTCGGTCTTGTTCCCCACTTGCCGTGGCAGCCCCCCTTCCTTCTCAGGTGGCTGGAGAGGAAAAAAGGAAAAGCAATGCCAAACCTGTGTACGGCAGGGCAGGAGCTACACGGGTGGCCAACGGTCGCAAGACCAGAGGACAAAAGGCTGTGGTTCTCCAACTCACCAGGATCTTGGACGTGTAGGCAGAGTTGATGGCGACACCGTTGACTATGAGGTCCAGGATCTTGGGCAGGATGGCTTCAGGGTCAGGGATCTGGCGGTAGTGGGTGTCCCCCACGTAGGCCTGCACCACGGTCATGCGGTTCATGGTGAGTGTGCCTGTCTTGTCCGAGCAGATGGCAGTGGCATTGCCCATGGTCTCACACGCGTCCAGGTGTCTTACAAGATTGTTGTCCTTCATCATTTTCTGCAACAAGCACCGTGACCAAGAAGGTCAGAACCAAAAGCGTGAATTTCCCCACCATACCCCCAGCAACCCCGCTCCATCGTGGTCTCACCTTCACAGAGTAGGCCAGGGAGATGGTGACCGCCAGCGGGAGCCCTTCAGGCACAGCCACCACCAAGACTGTGACACCGATGATGAAGAACTTAACGAAGTACTGGATGTAAATGGGGGTGCACTCCGCCAGCCAAGGCCGCCCTTGCACCCCAAACGTGTCGATCACAAAGTACAGCACCAAGATGATGACTGTGATGGCCGACATGATCAGCCCTGGGGAAAGAAATGGCAGAGCGGCAGGTGAGGGGGCGCAGGGGAAGGGGACAGCCCCTTCTCCCCGTGCCACTTCCAGCGAGAGCTCTGGAATGACAGCTCATGCTGGGTCCTCGCTACTCACCCGCCTTCCCGATCTGGACTGCCAGGCGCGTGAGCTTCCCTTGCAGCACAGACTTCTCCTTCTTGGGCACCTTCACCTTCTTCTTCTCCTTCTCCTCATTTTCCACCCCTTCCTGACTCTTCAGGGGCTGGATCTCTAAGGCCACACCATCCTGAGTTTTAGCTACAGCCCAAGGCAAAATAAGACACCACGTGTGAATAGGAGAGAGACCGGGAAAACCTGTAGGACACCACTGAGAAAGATGGTGGTGGGAGAGAGAGAAAACCCAGAACAAGAACCATTCCCAACGACACACGCATCCGAGCACACGGCAACCTCGTGTCCCAGGGCCCTGCCACCTCTCTATGGGGCAGTTTTCTGCCATCTACCTCAGCCCCACGGATAAAGGGCCCTCAGAGCTGACACTGGCGATGTGACCCCTGCACCGGTCACACCTCTACAGCAACGCTGCAAGAAAACCTCTGGCCAGGCTTTGGGGTGGAGGCAGGTCTCTTCTGGCCTCCTCTGCGGGCTGCTGTACACCCTGCAGCAGATGGGGAGCGCTTTGGGCTGACCCCACAGAGGCTCCGTTCTGCCCCCCCCGGTCCCCTGAGGAGGATCCCCACTCCCTCCCGGTGCCACCTCTGCAGTGCCCTGGGGGCAGCTCAGCAGGAACCACTTGCCAGGGGAGCGACTGAGGGGGTGAGATGGAGGGGGACGGTTAGAAATTCGGATGGAGATTGAAGAGGAGTGGTGAGCCAAGCTCCTTGAATCCCAGCCCTGAGCCATCCATCATGTTTTTAGGACTTGAGACAGCCAGGCTTTCAGTTGCTGTAACTGGTCTGGTCCAGCTGAAGGTCTGCACCAGGGAGACCCAGGTCAGCTGGAAGTTTTGGAGAGGAAGAGGGTGGGACCCCCCATCCTGTCAGGGCTGGAGGAGCAGCAGTGGCCCCATAGCTGCCCGCAGACGCCCCAGGACCTGTCCCCTCCCGGCTGCTGCTGCTCGATGGCTCAAGACACCCCAGAGCTCATGGCAGCTCCACATCGGACACCTCCACGGTTACAACAGACCCGACACGGACAAAACAAGCACCCGGACACAGTCTGACGGGAAGGAGGGAAACTCAAACTGCTGAGAGGAGAGAGAAAGAGAGAGAAAGAGGTGGAGAGAGAGGTGCAGAAATGGGCTTCCTCCACAGCCTGCAAAGAACAGTGTGAGAAACACTGGCGAGGAGACGCTCACGGAGTCGAGGCCATGGAAGGAGAGGGTGCAACCGTCGCGTTGGCCAGGCCCCGTGGGACATTTCATCCCAAGAACAGCAGGAGGGGACCCACATCTCTCCCCCAGCTATGCCCAAACACAAGCCCTGCAAAGGGACGGCTTCTGATGGGCACAAGGGCTTCAGAGCCACCAGGTCACGGCTGCAGCTCACATCAATGTGGATGAAGTTTGCTCTGAGAAAGGGATGCTCTGCCAATGGTCCAGGCTGTTGGAAGAGCCTTGTCCTCCCTGCACAAAGTCTTTGTTTGCACCATGCAGGTACAACGTGGCCACGGGGGAAGCCGGCCAGCCACATTCCAGCTACGCACGGCCCCGTGGTGGGGTGCCCGAAGGCACCGCAATGCCTTGCCGGGGCCACTGGCCGTGGGACCGTTGCACCCTCTCCCAGGACAACGAGGCGAGAGTCCCGCCGGAGCAGCAAAGAGCACAGACTGATGAGAAGAAGGAAGGAAGGAAGGAGGAATGCTCAGTAGTTAGTGTGGTGCTGGTTCAAAGGATGGAGAGGCTGGTTACCTTTGTTGCGATTTTCGGGGGCTCCGGTTTTTTTACCTGTTCAAAGAGAGAAAGGGTGGAGGGCTGAGCACACGGACTCACGTTCACCATCTGGCTGGTGGGACAGCCCTGCTCCGAGGGGCCACACACCGCTGCAGCGGCATCTGTGCACAGGGCTCAGCACCCTGTGGTCACCCTCCAGACACCACACATGCCTTGGTCCACGGCTTGTGGGACCGGGACAGCTCCAGAGCTTGCTGGCTTCCCCAGGCACCCTGTCCCCAAGGCTTCAGACTTCCCCACCTGCAAAGCACCCGCTACAACCCCTGTCAGTGCTTCAAAGGGTGCCAGCGGTGTCTCAGACCTTCGGGGAGCAAAAACCATATAGCAGAGCTTGACCTCCATGCAGTATGTGCCCAGCGCCGCTGCTCCCGACCTCCCACTGCCGTCAGGTGCGAGCAGACGTGCCGACGAGGCACAGACTTGTCCGCCACTGTGGGCAGCACTACACCCATAGTGGGGGGCTCTGCCCCCCGTGTCTGTGGCGGACAAGGTCTGCGTGAGGGGGTCCCCAACGTACCGCCACAATGGAGGCTGCTGCAGTCTAAATAAGCCTGGAGTGATAAGGGGTTTCCACACCTTCCCCCCGTCATCCCCCAGCACCGTGGTGGGGATGAGCTGGCAAAGCCCCCTGCCCCACCTTGCTCCCAAATCGAGGGCTGCAAGGCACAGAGCTGCATTTGCTGCGGGGCTGAGTGACAGAGCATGAAGGCTGGGAAAAACCGAGCACTGTACTTGGGCGCCTGGCGAGCTGCTGCTCAGCGCCGACAGCAGTGCCGTTCCCATACTCCCACCTCCAAGCTGGCAGCTACACCCCAAGAGCCCCACAGCCACCCAGCCCCAGCGACACGAGCCAGCTGCCCGCCCTGGCTGAGCGGAGCTGGAGAAACCCAGCGTAGATGCAGCCCAGAGCTGAAACGGCTGCCAGAAGAGCCCCGGCCAGCCTCTCCCCGCCTGGCATCACCTCCCAGGAAGGGCTCCCCGGCGCAGGGACGCCAGCCGGCAGCTCCCCCCTGCCAGCTCCCTGCACCTCACATCTGCTCCCAGTGAGCCCAGACCTGCTGAACAGGGCTGCGGGGACACGGGGCAGAGCAGAAGCTTCCCAAGCCTGGTTTGTACTGATGCTGGTTTTAAAGCTGGTATCGGAGCTGGCACAGAGCAGGGGAATAAGCAGCAAGATGTGAGAGCTGAGGCAGGAAAGCATTGAAGTTTCAGCATGAGCAGGAAGACATCAGCCTGCCGGGCTGCTCTCCTACCCTCCACCCCCCAGCACACAACCCCTCCTCTCCCTCCTGCCATCCTCTGCGCCTTGTCTCCATCCCCAGGGAGCTCAGGGGGTGCCAGCAGAGACCTTCAGCAAAGTCCTCAAGGTTCTGGATGGGCTGCTAACATCCTGTGGACAACCAGGACTCACCTTCCCACCATGGAGCGGGCAATGAGCACAATGAGCACTGCAGGGCATCGCTCTCAGCCGCTTTTCCCTCTGAGCCTTGCCCCCCCCACCCACCCTGCAACTCGGCTGGAGAAGAGATTTTGAAGCATGTCCAAAAGAGCTGAGGGGTGGGTGCACGGGAGCTTTCCTCAGGCAGCACGATCCCCACGCTGCGGGCGAAGGGGCAGCAGGGAGAGTTCCCCCCCTCCAGCGCCTTGAGAGCTCACCGTACCTGCCTGGGTCACGGCACTAACACACAGCCACATCCCACCGATGTGGGTGCAGCTTGTTGCACACCAGTGGATGCTTCCCAGGAAGGGGAGAAAGGCAAAAGGAGGTAAAAAGTAAGTTCAGTGGATCTCCTTACCTTTCTTCACCTTCTTTTCTTCATCTCCTTCTCCCGCACCCAAGAGAGTGAAGATGATTCCTGTCTGGGAGTTGATACCCACAGCAGTCACCACCATCCTGCCGGAGCCCTCCATCACGTGGGTACCTGGCGCAGTAGGAAGCGCAGGGTGAGACAGGACACTGGCACACAGTTCCCATTTCTTCCCCAACACCAGGACACGGGACCTGGGACACCGTATTTCTCCATCACGGCACAAACCCATCCCAGCCCTGCACCCACCACGGGTTCCTCACCCGACAGCAGCATGGGGTCTTTATCCAGCGATTTCTTGACTTGGTCTGACTCCCCGGTCAGTGAGCTCTCATCTATCTTCAGGTCATTGCCCTGGATCAGGATCCCGTCTGCTGGCAAGAGATCCCCTAGGAGAGGAGCAGAGAAGGGGGTCAGCCCCAGCCCGGGCAGCCGCAGCTCACCCCTGCCTGCCCCAGCCCAGGAGGAGGCTTCATGTGTCAGAAAAAGGACTCAAAACTCAGTCTCAGACCAAGTCTGGAGGGAGAAGCAGCAGCAGATGGATATTGTAAGACAGGTGGGTATTATAAGATGATATCCAATAGCTCCAAAATCTTCACTCATGTATGAAAGTGTTTGTTGTGAGGACTTTTGCTTAATCAGAGAGCGTTTCCCCCATCTGGTTTTACAGAATCAATACCACATCCTTCCCAAAGCCTCCTGATACATCCAAACCTTTATACGATCCCGTCATCTACCTGCCGAGGAAGGAAAAAAACATGAACACCATGTTGGACCAATCTCCTTCCTGACAGGAGCTGCATGGGATGAGCATACCCCCCGGTAAAGAAGGAGCAGGATCTAGTTTAGCTCAAGGGCAACATCTCTTTGCTAAGGAGACGTTCACCAACAAGGACACAGTTGGGAAAATGAATCATTTTTGAGACCAACAGACAGCTAAAACAACCCAAAGTTGTGTGCAGAGCCTGGCTTAGCTCTGCCAGCTCAGCTGCAGCAAAGTGAGCAGAGCTCCATCACCTGCACAGGAGCATCTCCCACCGCTCCCGGCCATGGGATGCTG
Source organism: Aramus guarauna (assembly GCA_013400195.1). Classification (NCBI taxonomy): domain Eukaryota; kingdom Metazoa; phylum Chordata; class Aves; order Gruiformes; family Aramidae; genus Aramus; species Aramus guarauna. The sequence goes on from VXBL01006371.1 coordinate 144,677, forward strand.
CAGACAGAGTAACCGGAGGAGCCACACTTCCCCTCAAGGCAAAAAAGGGAGAGGAGGAACCCCCAGGCTCCCATGCAGAGGGACAGATGCCAGCCACCGCCACTCACCGTACTTGATCTGTGCGATGTCTCCCACCACGATCTCGGCCACTGGGATCTGAATCACCTGCCCTTTGCGGATGACCGTGAACTTCTGCTCCTGCTCGATGCGGCTCTGGAGGCCCCGGAATTGCTTCTCCTTGCTCCAGTCATTGAAAGCGGTCACCAGCACCACGATGATCACCGAAAACAAGATAGCCGCCCCCTCGATCCAGCCAGCCTGCGACTCGCCCTCGTCCTCCACACCACCTGTCGACTGGCCGCACACTGCGGTCGGACAGAGAAAACTCGTTTGTACAAGGAGACACCCAAGTAACACGTGCAGAGCAGAGCCTGGAAGACAGCTACTCCTCCCTGAGCTGGTCCAAGGGCTTCCCCTGCTCTCAGAAGAGGGTTTTTACATCCCTGGAGGCATTTGTTGGGTTGGGTTTTTTCCCCCCACTCTTTTCACTTTTCATTTTTGGCAGAGGTTGGGCTGAGAGAGCCTGGGTAGGAGCTGGGACAACTGGCTTCTATTTCCAGCTGCAGCACCCAGCCCTCCCTCCGCTGCGTGACCCTCGAGTGAGTCACCGTCTCCCTGCATCTCCAGATCCCTGCCCCTGCTCCGCTCCAACAATACCAGAGCCAGGGAGCAGACACTCACCCAACACCGGTGCTGAGCCGCAAGTGGGGTATCACGGCTGGGGAGAGCACTCCCTGGTTGGGGGAGGTACCAGGGACATGCTCAAACCAAAAGAGAAGCCCCACAGGACTTGGGAAGACGGACCACTCGGTCTTTCAGCATCTTTTGGGGGAGCAGCAAGGAGCAGCTCTAAGCCGTGCAGTGGTGCCAGCTGCACCCAGACACGACCTTCAGTGCAGGTCCCTGGACATGGGTGGGACTGTGCCAAGGACCCCAAGAATAGGGAGAAGCCACCACCTAAAGGGTGAGCAGAAATAAGTCCATCTGCACCGGGGTGGAGGGACCCACAGGGTGACCCTCCAGAGACAGCACCTGTCCCAGAGCCCGGCTCCCCCGCAGCTGGGCACAGCAGCTCCCATGGGTCCCCCGTCCAGCACCCCACCGCGCTGCGGGGACCCCAGGGACTCACGTTCATTGTCACCGCCTGGAGGGTGGTAGAAGGACAGGCCCAGGGAGATTATGGCTGCGATTTCCAAGATGATCAGCGTGACGTCCTGGAGTGCCTCCCACACTAACTGCAGGAACGTCTTGGCCTTTTTGGGAGGAATGAAGTTCTGGCCGAAGACCTGCCGCCTCTTCTCCAGGTCGGTCGGGTTCCCGGACAGGCCTGAAGAAAGGAGAGAAGGAGATGAGGGCAAACCCCACTCCCACCCCCACCAGCACTGGTGGGACCCCCTCAAGGAGCAGCTCCCTGCCTGCACGTGGGGGGCACGAGGCGCAGGCGGGGGGGAGCCGAGGCAGGGCTCTGCTCCTGTCACCCACGGGGCAGGTGACATCCAGCCGGTGGGGCAGGACGCTGCCGGAGCCACGGGGCAGGAGAGCCGGGGGGTGAGGGGGGCCGGGGCGAGCAGGCCGAGCCGCCTCTCCCTGGTGCTGCAGCCTCCCGAAGCGCCCGAGTGCCAGTTAATGCCAGTTGGCACTGGCCGGCTTGTTTACATGCTGCATCAAATTAGCCGTAAATCTGGCACTGCGAGCGGCGCTCGGAGCTGTCGGAGCCACCTGATCCCTCTTCTCCTGCCAGCTTGGAGGAGCAGCCGCCACGGAGAGCGACTCGGCGCAGCAGGACCGTCTCCGAGCTCGGCCGAGCCCCACAGACGCCTCATGGCCGCAGAGGCTGGGGCAGCGTGGCTGGGCCAGCTCCCGCGAGGAGGTGCTGGAGGAGACACGGGGTGGCTTCTGCTGAACGAGGGGTGGTGGGAGCGAGGAAAGGGGCAGGACAGCCCCGAGCCGGGCTGCTGCTCCCGTCTGGCTGCACACAGCACCCCCGGAGAAAGGGGAGCCCCGGAGGCCTGCGGCACAGCAGCCGTCACAGCCCTCCCGCCCCGGGCAGGGGCCAGGAACGGCAGATCGCAATTTGCCCCGCTGCCTCCCCAGTCATCCCCTGCGTTAAGGCCACCAAAAAGCTGATGGGGACCAAGGCAAGGACAGCCTCCCCTGCCCAGCACCACCTTAACCGAGCCCTGCGCTGAGCCCCCCCTGCTCTCCACCTTAAGATGGCCTGTGGGGCTGCTGCCAGCTCCCGAGATGCACCGGGCAGGCGGCTGGAACGGGCAGGCGGCTGTAACGCCCGGCCCCGGACACCCCCGGTGCTTGGAGCAGCCTGGCAGCAATGCCCTCCCGGGGCGTACCCAGCCCTCCCACTCAGGGGACACCTCCCCACCAGCTCCACTGCATCCCAGCTGGGAGGAAGCAGCAGGATGAATCCCATTCCCCCCTCCCACGCACCCCCCCTTTCTGCTTTGGCTACACCCCATGGCTGCGGGGAGGGGACTCGCTGGCACAGCAGCCCGGGTGTCCCACCCAGCTGTGACGGGGCAGCAGGATCCTGGGATCTCCCGGCCCTGACAACCTCCCCAAGCCCAACCCATGCAGGAATGCTTCCCGCCCAACGTCTCCGGCAGGACGGATGGAAAATATGGCTAACCGCCGCGGTTTGACTCATGCCGGTGCCAGGGCCGGGGAGGCATGGCGTGTGCCGCAGGCAGGCGTGCCGGACACACGTGCGCTCCTGCACAAGGATGAAGGATGCTGCCACGGGGCACAGGAGGCTGCACGCGTGGCTCCTCCAAAGCCCATGTCTCACCCATGGGCAAAAGTCCCTAGAGCTGCCCCCCACCCTCCTGGGGCAACTGGGGGAGAAGGGAGCTTTCAATTAATCTGCGCTGACACAGGGAGGAGGGTTCCAAAGAGCAGAAGCTGCGGGCAGGGACCCCAGGCACACACCACGGGGCCGGGCTGCCCCCAAACCTCTCCTGGCCAGGGCTGGCGCAGGGCTTGGGGGGGGGGAAGCGATTAGTGGTGGAGTGGATTAGAAATTTTGGATGGAGGCCACAAGCGACAGCAGGAGAACAAAACCCTGTGCAGTGCAGTCACTGGTTCCTGATGAGAGGGGAGGCACTGTAGCCGGGGAAAGCTGCTTTTGGGTAGCAAAGCCCTCACGCAAGGAGCCCCCAGGGCAGGTTCCCAGCCCTGGCTCCAGAAGGAGGTGGCAGCCCCGGAGCCGCTGCTGACAGCGGGTGAATCAGGGTGGTGTTTGCTGACACTCGTCACCCCGGGGAGACCAGGAAGGGAGACGCTCTAATCCGTGACTCACCGCAGCCGCTTGTGCTTCGCCACCATCGCTCTGCTCCCCTTCCCACCCGACCCAGGGACGGGGCTGATGGAGGGGGAGGAGGAAAGCCAGTGCCTGGCAGCGAGCCACCCCATCACCAAGCCCCTTTAGGAGGAGCCCTAAGGGGTCGGGGTCCACTGATACCGTGTGGAGCCAGAGCAGCAGGTCCCAGCAGACCCCCACCCTGATGCTGGAGAGACCCTCGCTGCAGAGAGAACCCACCCTACGAGAACAAACCACCCAAGGGCCCCTCGGGGTGAAGCCGAGCCCTCGGGGGATTCCCCGGGCAGGCTCCGCTGTGCCTGTGACACCCAGGAAAAGCACAGAGCCACGTGCTCCCTACCTGCACGCGCGGGAGCTGCGCACCATCCCAGCGGGATAACGAGCAGAGGGATAACGAGCACGGGGCTGGGCACAGCCATCTGCATGGGGTTGCCTATTGCAACACAGAGCTGGGACATGCACCCATCTCGTGCCCATGGGTCCAGAGAAATTCCGGGACTTTGGCTGGGCAGTGCCAGCTCGGGAGGGGTGTGCAGGCAGAGGGGGGCTCGGGGTCAGGTCTGAGTCAGCCCCAGCTCTCCGCAAAGGGCTTCCCAGAGGGAAACAGCCCCACACCACACATGCCAACACATAGCCAGCATTCCCCAGATTGTATATCTGTCACTAGACCTCGGCCAGGCTGCCTTGGGCTTTGCTCTTCCTAAAAATCCCAACTTGTAGGAAATAACCTTTCTTTGCTCTCTGTGCTCAGCAGGACGGGGTTTGGGACAGGCAAGGCTCACCTCCAGAGCAGGGGGTTGAGGCAGGGATATGCTGGGGGCACCAGATACAGCAGCACTCGGGACTGAAGCTCAGCCCTTTGCCTCACCCTCAGCAAGAGCCGTCGGGCCAAGGCAGAGCCTTTCGGGTTCACTTCCCCCCCTCCCCTCCCACCCCCAAAGGAGCGTGCTCCCAGTTTGGCAGGGCCAAACACATTGTTTTGTGACCTGGACTTGGTATTTCCACCGGGACTCCCCCCCTTCTCTAATGACATCCCGATATTGTCTCCCCTTCCCGGTCCCACTCACAGCTGGGAAACACGCTAATCCCCAGCTTACGGCACTAATAATAACCCGCAGGTTTTCAGAGCCGAGGCGCAGCCACGTCCCCCATCCCACACAGCCACCACGGGGCTGCATCCTGCCCGTGCTGTTCCCAGCCCCAGGTAAATCCTTGACACTGTAAGCAGGGGGTCTCTCCCACTGTCCCCCTTTTAATGCCAAGGACGGGGTGCATCACCGTGCAAAGGCACCCACAGCCACCCCACGCTGGGAGCACCCAGTGCCTACCCCTCAATACTGGGGCCCCCGAAAGGCCATCCCAGACCGTGGGGAGGAGAGGTGACATCCTTACACCAAAGCCTCCCAGAAGTGACCTGTCACCTGCAGGAAAGCATCGCTGCCACTGCTCAAAGCTGTGATGCTCAGAAGCACCCGACCAGGTTTTACGCTCCATAGCTGCTCAAGAAGCCCTACAGATCAGGGGCAGAGCCGGGTGCATCTCCCCATCCCCAGCAGTGATCCCTTCTGGGGACGCGCTGCCCGTCCCTTGGCTCAGACGCTGACACCCTGAGATGGAAAGCNAACCTTTACACTCTCCTTCACCCGCACCCCACGCAGCCCTGCCGTTAGCACGGTAAATTATTAAACAGGGGAAAGGCTGGTGCTGACCTACGGGGCAGCAGCTGGGCTGCTGAGAGGAGCCCCCCCACACCCCTCACCCCTGCCCGCATCCCACCTCCGCTCCATCCTCCCAAGGGACACGGGGCTCCGGGCTATGCCTCGGGGAACCCCCAGGGAAGATGCTTCTCTTTCTTTATCCTTCTCTACCTTAAATGATGATTGTATTAAGACGCAGGGAGCCATCTCCTGCAAGGCTGGCGATGGATGATGCCTGGTGCAGCGGGACCACGCTTTGAGCTCAGCCACAAGAGTTATTTGAGCCACGAGCTCGAACCTCACATGGCTCCAGTCCAGACCCGAGCACTCAGCTTCACCTTGCAGACCACAGGATGGCCACTTACCTTCAACTGGCGACGTCTTCAACCTCTTGCAGACATTCTGCACGCCACCATAGGAGTCATTGAGCCGGGCGACTGCCTCGGCACTCCTTAGCTCCATGAGGTTCCTGAGCTCCACCATGGAGCAACCAAAGTCCCCCTCATGGTTGCCTTCAGCAACCGAGTTCCCGGGGTGGTGGTCTGCCACGTTGTTCGTCATCTTGCCGGCGCAGTGGCGGCAACGCCGGCTCGCTGCTCCTGCGACGCCCTCCCTCGAGGGTCCGGCGGGGGGATGCTCGGCACAGCCCCTTCCCTGGGGGCAGCCCGGTGAAGCGGGTGCCTCTAACCGAGCCCAACTTCTCCGGATAAAGGTGTAAACAGGATGTGCATGTTACCGCGGAGGCGACCTTAGCAACGACCAGCGTGCATCTCCCGCAGAAGGAGGAGGGCTCCCTGGATACCACAGCAACTGGAGCTGCAAAAACAAGGATGGGAAACAAAAATATCGGCATTAGGAGACCTACTAATAAATGCACGTGCCCCACGGGACAGGCGAGAGGGAGCAATGGTACCTGAGGGTGGGCACCCACCAGAAATAACACGGTTTGCTCACCCGGCCCTGGGAATTAGCACGATTTGAGCAAAAAACCTGGAGGAGCAGAAGTTGATCTCAGAGGGAGCTCAGACAGGCTCAGCACTGACCGGGGCGTTTCACGGGCTCTCGGCCACGCCACGGGGAAAACCGGCGGCAGCACACGGGGCCGGGCAGGAAGGGCGCCCAGGTGGTTCTTTGCTCAACCCCCAGCTGCCCGGCCCAGAAAAAACGCTCCCATTCAGTTCAGTTTAAAAATACATCTCGGCAGTGGAAAACAGCTGCTTCCTCCGCAGGCTGGCGTCCCGGGGCGGGAGCACCGGCTTACCGCACCGCCAGCAGGTAAGCCAAAGCGTTCCACCAAGCTAGCCAGCACCGACGGAAAGGGGCTCGCAGCACCCAGCGGACTTTTAATCAGCCGAGAGACTCGGCAGGAACCCGAGAAGCTACTAAAGCCCACATGCTTCTCTAAAATGAAGAGGCTTTTGCATTAACGATCCTTTCAGGCCCGTGTCTTGGGACATTCTGCTTGCAAGCTTTCACGCCGTCCCCACGAAGGCAGCGAGCGGGCTCTCAGCCTCGGCTCTTGAACCCCAAACTGCTGCCAGCCAGGTTACACCCCAGCCCTGCCAGCGAGGGCAGGCAAGCCCCAAACCCTCTTCAACCCGCGAGACCCAAGCGCTGCGGCCAGGCAGGGACTGCGAGCATCCCACAGCTCCCCCCTTCCCCGAGGGTTTGGGGTCTGGGGTGCCCCAAGGGCATCCCGGGCAGAGAGGAGGGGTGCTGGGCTCAGCTAGGGACACAGAGGGAGAGACTTTCTCTCACCCAAGGCACCGTCCAGCTCTGCTCCCGAGCTCAGCCGCCAGCAGCGATGCCCCCAGACACCCCTCCAGCACTACAGAGGCAAAAAGCCTGCAAAAGAGGCTTTTTATGGAGCGAAAATAAAGTCTGTCCTAGAGCAATATAAATGAGTAACAGCAGGGGAACGGCCACTAAGGCAGCATCAGCACTTAGTGAGACAGAAGCCCAGAGGTGGCAGAGTAAGCGGCCAGAGAAGCCAAACAGCTGGATGAGAATGGGAGGAAGAAGGGAAAATGCCCATTGCTGCTTCCCGGGACACATCACCCCTGCAAACCCAACAGACAGGCTCCAGACCATCACAGGGCTGTCCCAGCATCACCCCACAGCAAATGACCCCAATTCCAGCCCTGGTCATGCCAGCTTTGCAACCCCAGGGCAGCAAGACCCCCAAAAAGCAAACCAGCCCTCCCTGCACACCCAACCCAGGGCTTGGCCCCACCAGCAGCTCCCCTCCCCACCAGCAATGCCCGTGGCGGCTGCCGGTGTTATCAGGAGGCACCAGGCACCAACCGAACCTCAGGGAAGCCACCGCCATGGGAAGGTCCCGTCCACCAGACGCAGCCAGCGAAGGGCTGGGGAGCACAGGGATACGTTCCCCCCGCAGCACTGCTGCGGCTCCAGGGGCACCCAAACTTGCACCCCGGGGACAAAACTTTGCTGCTGCCCCATAAAGCGCCAGCTGGGGCACCAGCATCCCTGCCCAGCATCCCTGCCCGTGTCCAGCCTGGTCACCCCACAGCTCCTTGGGGAGCTGAGCTCATCTATCATTTAAAGGCATGAAAGGTGCCGGCAGCGGGAGGTAGGAGCTGGCAGGTCCAATTAAGCAGAATCCTGCTGATCAAGAAAAAAAAAAAAAAAGATAATTCTCCCCACCTCAACACACTATTTTTTTCCTTTTTCATAGCAACTAACATCTTCTGAGGAGAGCTCAGAGGTTAAGAGAAAGATAGTTAATTAATACTGTAACGGCTTAGTCCATAATTACCCCTGAAGGAGCCCACAGGGCACCGATCATCACCAGCCCGTGCCCAGCCACGAGGCTCCTTCCCACCAGCAGCACCGGCCCCAGGGACTCGCTCCATCGCTCAAGAAGAAAGGAGAGACCGTGGCGGGGGAAGGCTCCTGCCGTCTGCTTTGAGCATCCTCGTCCAGCCCCAGTTTGGGGTGGGAGCCCCATTCCTGGCTTGTCTCTGCCCCATCCCACCGGCACAGGACAGGCTCCCTAGCCAGGCTGGGAAGGATCCGTCCTAGGCAAGTGGAGAGCTGCGCTCAGGCTTCCCTAACAGTTAACGCTCTAACGAGCTCCTAATGACTCCAGCAGCATTCAGCAGGCTGTCCCCAACTCTAATAATTCGTAGGAAGACGTGGTCCCCAAGGGTCCCCCGGCACGCAGGGCAAGAAAACAGCCCGGGTGGGAAAGCCGGAGCAGAAGCCCGACTGCCCAGCCCTGCGCGGGAACCGGCTGCACAGGACCCCCGAGCCGCGGCAGTGCTACAGCACCTCCTAAATAGCGTCCCCGAGCAGGACGAGCCACAGAGGGGTTTGGGGGTGACAGTGGCGAAGGACATGGACCCTCTCAACCCGTGGGCCAGGGTGTGTGAGCAAGGGCAAGGAGCATGCACGCTCCGGGAAGGAGGGAGCGGCTGGCGAGGAGCGGTGAAGCCAATGCGGTGCTGCAGACAAACCTGCCCAGAATAATAAACGGCTGCATTACACCTCCGTCCTGTCTGGGGCGAGCGGCCGCAGGCCAGCGCCGGAGCCGGAGCAGCCCTCTGCATCTGCCCGCCCTGGGCAGCGGAGCGGCTGCTGGCACAAGGAGATGAACCTGCTGGCTTTTAAGCATGGGGGAAAAGAAAGTCGGCTGCTCAGAGGGATAAGAAAAAAAATAAAAAAAAAAAATAAAAAAAAGATCAGCTGGACATGTCACACGTGACACCTTCAGCCAAGCCGCGAGTGGTCTCACTGCACCGGGCAAGAGCACCGAACCTCCCTGCTCAGCTCAGCGCGCTCGGACCGGACCCCGGCCGGCAGACGTGAGCACCACCCTGGCACGTGACCGGAGATGGAACAAGCCCTGACCAAGCTCAGGTGGTGGTTTGGTTTTTTGGTTTGGTTGTTATTTTGGGGGGTTTTGTTTGTTTGTTTGGGTTTTTTTACCCAAGAAGGAATGGGAAATCCACATCCCAGTTCATCTCCCCCTGCATCTCGTTCCAGCCTGGACATCTCCCACCATCCAGGGCAGAAAGCACCAGGCCGAGGAAAAGCAACGCCGGCCGCTGCCTGCCCTGCCCAGAGCCACAAACCCCGCTGGGCCGGCAGGGCAGCTCGGCCAGGCAGGATCAGGCCCATTGAGCAAACCTCAGGCCATTTGGATCAAGGTTTATCACGTTCCCCGAGCGCCTGCCCAGCTGCGCTGGTACAGGGGCTGCCCGTACCCCAGCCCCACATGCTGCCCCTCGCCCAGGGGCCATCCTGCCCCTTGGGCAGCACCCACCGGGGTTGGTCTCCTCTCCCACTTCGGGGATGGGGTGTTGGAAACACTTGGCTGCTGTATGTTGCCATGGCAAACTCAATGTAAAGCTGTCAGGGATGCTGTTTATGTTGCCAAGTGGGGAGAAAGAAAAAAAAAAGAAACCAAACAAAAAGCAAACCCACAAACCCCTGAGATTACCCTTCTTGGCCTGTGTTTAAGAATTTTCTGTTCGGAAATTAAAAGCTGAGCTCCATCCCCAGCAGAGAGGCTGTGCTGAGTCCCGGAGCACAGCCACACGTGGCCAGACCGACTCTGCAGACGAACACACGGGCTCCAAAAGCCAAAGCAGCCAATTAAAGCAGAAAAACGGGCCTTTCACTGCCGGCTCACTGGGAAGCGTCCTGGGAGAGACCGTGCAGCTCTCCCAGCTCGCCTTCCCACTGCACGGACCCCACTGCCGCTCAGCACCCACCGTCCGCTGCTGGGAGCTGTGGTCCCACAGGGGAGTAACGCTCTGATCGGAGAGGGAGCTGAAAAGCAGCTGGAACGGCTGTATCTGCCGAGAAAAATCACCCGGAGAGACGCGTTAAGCACTGCTGCTGTCAAGAGGATGTTTCGGAGGGGAAGGGACCCCTCTGGGAAGCGGCTGCAGCTCCTCGCAGCAGGGAAGGAGCACGCGCGTGGGGAAACACTGGGCAGCGCGCAGGGCTCCCTGCACCGAGGTGTCCGTACCGGGACCTTCGCACAACACACCCTGCCTGGTTTCACAGACGAGTCCCAGGCAGATGCTGCCCTTGGCCGGCGTGGGGAGCACGGGGAGGGTGCAGCTCCCCACCCCGCTGCCGGCCGGGGCTGAGCTGGGTGCATCTCCCGTGGTGGGGGCACAACCGAGATGAAGTGACGCGTCCAGGGCAATGTGGAACAAGAAGCGGTCCCCAGACCACGGCAGCACCCATGCCTGGTGGATTCTGAGCAGCAGCAGAGCTCCCCCCCCTGCCCCCAAGTCCTCCAGCTCCCACCCTGCGCTGCAGCGGAGCCCCCACCTTTCCCCACGGAGCAGGGGGCCACGGGTGCTGGGGAGCAGGGGCCCCTCCCCTGCACACTCACCAAATCGCAATGTGCAGATGGCAGCATGCACGCTCCCTCCTTCCCAGCAACACCCATGGCGAGCCTTCCCCGCTCGCCTGCCGCGCGATTAACCCCTCCCGTGCCGGGGGGGGCCGGGGCACCCCGAGGAGCACACCCAGAGAGGACACCCGGAGAGCCACGGGGCGTTGTCACCTCCTCGAGAGGGAGATGGGTGGAAGGAGAAGAGACGGTGGCTCAGGGTGGCAAACCGCATGCTCCGGAGGGGCAGGGCCAGCTCCCGAGGGGCAGGGGTGCAGCACGACGGTGCATCCCAGGGAGGATTTTCACCCTCAGGACCAAGTGCTTCCCCCAGCCCTCAGCCAAGAAGGAAGGAGGTGCAGGATTGCAGCCGTCAGAGCGGGCAGCGAAGGTCACGGTGCGGGAACCTGCACCCTCCGCCCCGAAGAGGGGCTGTGCCCCAAGCAGGGGAGGGTGGAAGAGACAAGGAGGGGACAAGGACACCCTGAAACACCCCGCACAGACCTCTCCAGGCACGAGCTCCACTCACGGCACCCTGCGTCAGCACCCATGCAGCAAGGGAGCAGGATCTGTCCCTCTTCCCCCAGTATCGCCAGCATCCACCTCTCTTTGCTCCTTCCCCTGGGACCTGGGTGCCGAGACCAAACGTCATCCCTGGCCGGGGGGTCCCCTGGGCGGGCACCTGCGTCGCCCACGGGACCTTACCAGCGCCTCCTCCCACCACGGCATCCGCTTCCTTCGCCGCAGCCGTGCTGCCTCGGGGTGGGCTGTGCAGCACCCCAGGGGAGGGAACGGTGGCATTTCCCTCCCCAGCGGGGCCACCCCAGTGCCCGCCCGCGGAAAAACCCCAGCGACACCCACCCCACAGCTGCTGCACCCCAGGGTGATGCATGTGGGGACGGGGTGTAAACACAAGAGCTGCAACCCCGGGATGGGGGAGACCCCACCGACTGCAAGACCCTCTCATTTCCCTTGCCATGCAGCGGGGGAAGAAGCTCCCAGCCTTCATCTTGCAAGAGTGGGGGCACTAAACGTGCTCCCCCAGGGCACTGCAGCTGGAAAAGGAGCCAGCAAAACATCCAGGAAGTGCTGGGGCCTCGCACAGCCCCGGCGGAGCTCGGAGGCAGCAACATCGCACCGGGGGAAACCGAGTCACGGTGCAGAAGTGACTTGGTCCACAGTGCAGGGCTGATGCTGCAGCCCAGGAACACCAACTCTGGTGGAAACCCGCTGCAGGGTCAGAAGGAGCTCAGGGTTTCTCCTACGCTAACCTGCCAGCAGCCCCCGTGGCAGCACCCCGGGAAAGGCAGCACCTCCTCCCGCATCCCCGCAGGGCGAACCGCCAGCCCCGCAGGCGCAGCAGCAGCTCCGCAACACAGCAAGTTAAAATTCCCGAACTCCCACGCGGTGCCGACTCCTACACACCTCACCGTCTGCGAGCTGGGACGCCGGAGGTGACACGAGGGTGGTGGTGGGGACACACAAAAAAGCACCCGGTTACCGTAGGCAACGTGTCACGCTGTCACGCGCGGTCACTGGTTCGGAGTGACACGTGTTGTCAGCGGCGCGGGAAGGAGCTGCCGGCCCCGAGATGTCACCACCACCAGCCCCAGCTCCTCGCCCTCCCCTGCCGCCGGAGCATGAATTGCACCAGCCCACGGACGGCAGAGCCCGTAGTATTTCTCCCACGCACTCTGCCGAGACACACGCTTCCCTTCCCCGCTGACGGGAGCGGGGCGAACGCTCGTTCGGGTGCCAAGAGCGCAGCTAGTGTGCACAGCGTGCTCCGCGTGCACAGCGACCGCCAGCACACGCACCGAGGGCTGGCACCGGCAAGGGCACAAGTCAGGGCTCACGTCCCCAAACAAGCTGTCACCCCCCCCCGGCCGGGTTTGCACACTCGTCCCCACGCAGGGTGCACAGTGCACGAACACCAGCACCGACGTGACCATGGAAGGGGAAGGAACCAGAGCATCATTCCACCCCAAGCACCAGCCTCCTCCTCCTCTCCTGCCTCCCGCCAGGCTGTGGGGACCGAAAGGGAGGATGGCAGCTCTGAGCCACGCACCGGGGCCGAGGTTACGGGGACAGCACAGGAGAGAGGCAGGCAGAGGCGACCTGCTCCCAAAGCGCATCTCTCTTTGCAGGCCACTCCACAGGGGACGCGAGCGGCTGCTGTCAGCCCACTAATCGCAGCCGCTGCGGCTCCGGGTTTTTTGCGAGTATTTCGCCTCCTGTTAACGAAGGTAGGAAAACTGTTGGGGTTTTTTTTTGCGTGCCCAAGGCAGCAATTAGCTCTTGCGAAAGGAGGGAAGAGGCTGGAGGCAGGAGAGCACCGGGTGCGCTGCAGAGGCGTGGAACAAGCACGGATGCAGCGATCCATGACGTGGCTCCCCAAAACCTGCTGCCCCATGCCAGCCCAGGGCCAGGGCAGCCCCCGGCTCCTGCTGCCCGAGCCCTGGCACGACGCATCCATGACGCATCCACGTGCAAAAGTCACCGGCACAGCTGCCGGAGTCTCGGGTGCCAGGGGCTCAGGAATGTCCCTGCACCCCTGGGCTTCCCTATGCAGAAGGGCGCAGCCGCCCAGGAATTTCGGGGGGGTGGAAAAAAAGAAAAAGAAAAAGGAGGGAGTCTCCAGGCAAGCTGTCAAGGGGAATGTTTCCATCTAAGGCCTTGGTATTTCTCTCCCGGCGCCTGTACTAAATCACCCCAGCTCCTCTCATTATTCTTTTGTGCTTTACAAGGTAGCGCAGACGGTGCAGGAATGCAGAAGTATGCAGACAGCAAACCCCAGCCTCCCCTGCACCAGCAAATACCTGCAGCTCTCGAGGCTTCAGCCTTCGGAGGGGCACAGCATCCCCCCCCAGCACCCCTCCGCCAGCGCCGGGCACCTCGCCCAGGCAGAGGCAGTTGGTGCCCGGGGAGCTGGCGCGTTGCAGAGCCCCAGGGCACCCGGTGCTGACGGATCGGGGGGCTGCGCTGGACCCCAGCACGAGGCTTCGTCCGCCCCTCTCCCTCCCAGCCAGCACTGGGGAGCAGGTTCCTCCTGCCTCAGCTCGGGGGGCACCCGGCACCCGCTGCTGGTGATAGGGCATCAGCCGGCACGTTTTGGGCAACTCCTTACTCCAGCTCACTTTTTCTTCCCTCCAGCTGAATCCATTTTGCAATGCCCTGGTGGGGAGGGGTCCGGGGCAGACAGCTCCCACCAGGCTGCCCCCCCCCACCCCTTGCAGGGGTTGACCTCTCCTCCCATGCTTCAGCCCCACCACAGTCCCGGTCCTGAGCTCGTCTTAGTGCTGTTTTACAGCCTACAGCAAACAAGCAAGTCCAAAGAAACGCAGGGAAAGAGTTTGGGATTCAGCTGACTTTGAAACCGAGGAGCAGGACATGGGGATAGAAATAACGCATCGGACCAGGTCCGGGGCTCTGCAACGGCTCCGTCTCTCACACTCCTCCGGCAGCACCACCGCCCCGGCTGGGCCGCTCCCGGGACGGACGTGGAGCAACGGTCTCATCCCAGCGCTGCGCTCAGATGGACCTGGATCCCCCCGGCTCACGGCATGCCTGGACACCCGCCGGTCTCAGCACCCCGCTGCAGAAGGGAGATGACACCCACTGATCCTGTTGCGGCGGGGGGGCAGCCAGGGGTCCCATCCCCGGGGAGACGCCGTGTCCCCACGCAGCTTCACCCAGCTCCCGCGTGGCACAGGGATGCTGGGGCTCTCCCGGCCGGCCCCTGCGGAGCAGAAGTGCTGATGCACGGAGCACGGCTGGGAGCAGCCGGCTGGAGGAGGGGGCATGGGCCACAGGGACAGGATTAAACCTGAGGACTTGTGCAAAAAGCAAGACGGGGCGAGCCGAGAGCCCTGCCTCGAGGGACGGGTGCTCCCTGCTCCAGAGCCCCCCACGAGCAGTTCCGGGGGCAGAGGCACAGCCGGAGGGCACCGGCACTTTGGCAGGAGCTCAGGCAGGGCTGAGCCTGACCCAGCAGCCACCAGCCCTCGCTGCCAGCCCAGCACCCGGGGCGGCAAGGGGAGAGGCAGGGATGCTCCGGGTGGCTCAGCCCAGCCCCGGTACATTCAGCCGTGCCCATCGGATGGGGCAGCTCACGAGCACTGGGTGCAGATGCTTCTGGCAGGCACAGGACTTGGCTCCCTGCACATCCCTCCACCTTATACCAACGGGGAAACTGAGGCAGCGACACACCTGAGCACAGCATCAACCTTCTCCCAGCCCCTGAGCAGGTAGGAGATCCCGGCTGTCCTGACTCCCACCTTTCTACATCCCATTCAGGAAGCAAAGGAACAACTTAGCTTAAAATAAAGCAAAAACCAGCAGGCAAGCACCGACCTACAGAGCATGAGGGAGTTTCACAAGCAAAACAACACCCAAAGAACAAGAGAGCTATCGGCCAGGACACATGGGTACAGCCATGTTATTTTTAGCAGTATTACACAGGGACAGGGGATTCCTACCCCGAAGATCCCCGGGGGCTTAAAATAGGTCCCGTCACTTCCTCCCAGCAGCGGCTGGGAGAAGCATCTGCTTCTTCTGGAAGCCACGAGGAGAGGTTGAGCCCTTGGGTCTCGGGGCACCGCGGGGCACCCTGAGACCCATGGAGGCATCCGGGTGAGCGCAGCACTAACCTTCGCCGCCGGAGCACCGCGATGAGCCGCCTCCTCCTGCCCCGCTCGGTGAAGAGAGAAAACCCGTGCAAAAAAATACTCCTCTCATTCACAGCAAGGGAAACTGAGGCAGGGGAAGCAGAGCTTGTTTGACACCACAGGGAAAGTCGGTGGCTTTCTGGGTTGCACAGCCTGCCCAGTGAGCAGGAGGTGCCCCAAAGCGGGGATGCACTGGAGGGGAACCCCAACAAGTCCAGCTGCCCCACAGCAGCCCCCCCCTGGAATGGGCTGGGACAGCAGGAGGGACAACCCAACACTCGGATCCTGACCCCAAGACTGGCAGCAGCCCTGGGGACACGGTGACGGGCTGGGGACAGAAACAGCCCTCCTGCTGCTCTCGTCACACGGGCAAGGTGACGGGATGGGTGCCCCTGGATTGGGGGTCTGGCACCCACAGCTCCCAACCGTCTCGGCTCTGAGTGCTCCCACGCAGTCCCACTCCAGATCACATCCCATCCAGACAGCGTGCCGGGGACAGCGTAACTCCTCCAGTCCCAGCTAGCAGGTATCCCTCATGCTGGAACACGCCAGTGGCAAATCCATGTTTTTTTCATTTCAAAGTCCAAGCAGAGAGGGAATTTTCCAGGCAAAGGGGAAGAGTAAGCAACCAGGGGGGCTGTGAGCCCCCTCCTCGCTCCAAAGGGTTAAAAAATAAAGCCGGCAAAAGTGTGTCTGCGATAGGAAAAACACACGCGCTCCCAGGGAGAGCGCGCCGGCTGCTCGCCGTTTCCCTTCCCGACATGCCCCGCTCCTGGGAAAGTGTAGGCTGTTTTCCATATATAACTGCAAACTGTTCCATGCAGTAAGAAGTCTAATTAAAGGGAGGGAGGGAGAGCGGGAGAGACGCAGAAGACCGAAAGGCAATATTTATACGAGGGAAGAAAGCCTGCATCCCGGGCACCAAATTAGACCCTTGCAGAGCAAAGCCCGGGGTATCATCGGGAGATCAAATCTGGGCAGAGCGGCAGCTTTGCAGAAGAGGCAAATCAGAGCCTGGAAAATATGTCCCAATAAATAAGAGGAGAGAGCCAGATGGGCCAGGAGAACACGGGGAGGGGCAGGGGAAGGAAAAGCTAATCCAAGCCAGTTGCTGGGATAAGGCAGAGTGCCACGGGAGGGTGCACACATCCCCGGCCCCCCGCAATGCTCCCGGGGTCCCCACTCCCCGTCCCCCACTGCCCTGTGCGTCCCGCGGCTGGAGAACCAGTTACTTAAGTAAATAGCAGGAATCTGCTTGAAAAACTAATGTCAAAGTGAAGCTGCACACGCAGGAACAGGGCTGGGGGACGTGAAATGCCAGAGAGGAGAGCGGCACGCTGGCACGGCACAGGACCCAGCTGCCCGGCGGGTGGGGAGAGGTTGCAGGCGAGGGGACACCCATCCCAGGCACCCACCCCACGCAAGGGGTGACCCACACGGCACCCAGTCCTCGCCCCACTTAGACACGCCAGCCCTGGCTCTCCCACCCACAGGAGGCTGCATCCCACCGCCCCGACGCTTTGGGGGCACCCCCTTCCCCAGCACCCCCCTCCCAGTCAGGGCAGGAGGGTGCAGGGGGAGGCACGCTGGGCTGGACTGGGAAAACGCACACCCGATCAAAGCCTCTTTGTTAGAGCTGCACTTCCCACAAGCGCCAGCCGCAGCCCCAAAGTAATCCACAGCCAGCTAACACATTCCCAGCGTTATTAGGTCCTCTGCTACACTAGGTGTCAATGCATTCTAAAACCGTTAACGTGCTTTAATTAAGTGCCCGTATATTTAAAAGTCGCCCTACCTAGGCTGAGCCCTTGCGGAGAGGCTGGCTTACCCCCGGACGCAGGGTGAGCTGCATCACCCTGTGCCAGCACCATCACCAGCATCCTGACAGGCACCTCACGCTTTGCTCCCAACAGCGGCTGGGGACCGTCCTCACTGCACCCCAAAACCGGACCCGACCCCAACCCACCACTGCGCTGCTGCCACCCCGATCTGGCGGCAGAGCCCCGGTGTGCTGGCACCGCCATTCCCAGCACCGCCATTCCCAGCACCGCCATTCCCAGCACCGCCCCGTCCCCACCTCTGCACACACACACACACCTTTGCGCCCCAGGCTCCCAGCACCGTCCTGACCTGCCATCCTGTTTATGCAGCGTCTGGAACCCCACGCGCTCCCTCCCCCCTGTGCTTCGGGCAACGCCCCAGAGGCTCCCAGCTGCACCAGTAACCCAGAGAAACTGGGATATCCCTTTCCTCAAGTGCCAGCATGAAGTCGCTGGCGAGGCTCCCACCTCCTGCATCCTTCCAGGTGGGACGGTGCCTTCCAGCCCCTCCGGCGCCGACCCACACCCCAAACTTTGTTACTTCACACGTCCTTTGCGCCCATAAATTGCACCCCATGGCGCTGGAGAAAGACAGCTCGCAGCCCCCGCACACCCCAAAAAAAACCTGCTGTTGAACCTGCAACGATGCCGAGAGTCCCAAGCTTGGGTTAAGCTCTACTTCAAGCAGAGACGCTGCAGGGCCAGGTCAAGATGCAACGGGTACAAGGACACCCGGCTGCACGGGAGAGGGAGCTCACACCGCCCAGCACCCCCACCCCAGTGAGCAATGCCCCCCACTAGCGCAGACCAGCCCCAAAGCCCCGCAGCCTCTGCCCAGCCTCCAAGCAGGAGGAACAAACCAGTCCCGCACGGCACAGCCGAGCCGGCACGGCCCCGAGGTCACCCGAGGTGACTCCCAGCCACCGGCCACTTGTACTGGCTGGACCTGGAGGCACAGTAGCTGTGGGAGGCTTCATAACAGTGCCTGCCTATCACCCGCATTTATACAGGTGGGTATCTAAGCACCAGCACTAATCTGGGGATAATAGCAGCTTTAGCAGCGATAGGGCAGAGATTACTGCCGCAATCCGGGCGTTAGGGGCGTTTCGTTGGCAGTAAGCAGCGCAGCAGGCAGGCAGACGGAGCAAGGCAATCCACGGGGAATAAAGCGAGCGGCCAGCGCTGCAACCCAGCTCCCAGCAGCTCCCCAGCGACACCGGAGCCCAGCGCCGGGCCCGTACTGGGGTACGGGAGGCAGACATCCTGGCCCATGGCTGGGGGGAAACACCGTCCACGGTGAGCCTGCTCACCACCCAGCCGGAAAAATGCAACACCCACTGAGTGCTGGGGGTTTTGTGCGGTCAGGATTCCCCAGCCTCCTGCCCCAGCCATCCTCCCCAGGATGGCTCAGCGTGCTGTGATCCCTCTGCTCCCAAGGCTCTGGCTCCTCTGCTCTGCTCCCACATTTCCCGGCTGTCCCGCGCACCCGGAGGCAGCTGCCCGCAGGAGCCGGGTCCTTCATCACCTTCTCCTTTTGCACCATCCTCTGACCCTCCGCAGGGTCAGGGCAGGTGGGTTCGGTCTCTGCATAACAAGGACAGTGGGAATGCAAAAAGCAAGTCTCACTGCCAGGGAAGCCTGCTTGTTTCAGGGTCTCCCAGCACCATTCGGGGTCCCCCAGCACCACCTGGGCTTGTTCTGCCTGGGGATCACCCTGCTCCCACACAGCCCCCCCCGAGGGGAGGCAGCCGGATGAGTCCGGAGTGAGAAGGCTGAGATTAGGGGATGCCCCTCCCCTCTCCACCCTCTTTTCTGGGTCCCCTCTTGGCGATGCTCTGCCCAAACCGATCACCTCGAGCGGGGATGCAGCACAGCGAGGTCTCAGGGGCTGAGAAACAGCGAGGCCGGTCTGCGCAGGCAGCTGCGTCCGGGGGAGCGGGAGGAGGAAGGGAGGATCCTTCATTGTCCTTTCCAAAGGGAAAAGGGACAGTCCCCTGAATGGAGTGCCAGGCAGGGCAGGAAACACCTCCAGCCTCCTCGCTCCGGGCTGCATCTGCCCACGGAGAGCGGCGGACACCTGCACGCAGCACAAGTCCCCCCAGTACTGCAGAAGCATGATCTGCAACATCTTGCAAGGATTTGATGCATTTCACGTTCAACTGCAGGAGCGAGAGGATCCCCTGGCTGCTGCCCTGCGGAGGAACACCCAGATGCTGCGGGGAAGGGAGAGGAGGAGGAAGGGAAAGGAGGAGGAAGGACCATTCCTGCACCAAGCACTGGGTAAAGGCGGTGCAGGAAGCCTGAGCTGGTGCCCAGAGAGGTGAGACCAGGCGCGCAGAAGATAGCAGGCGCGGATAGACCAGGCGTCCACAGATGGCAGGCACGGATGAGGAGAGATGGAAAGAGTGGGAAAACAATGCCAAGAAGGGAATCAACGAATGGAAAGAGATGAAAGGCAGCGGGTCAGGAGTTAGCACAACAGAATTTAGCGGCGGACATGGAGCTGGAGCACGCTGCAAAGGATTTTGGCTCACCAGAGCCTGGCCCATGGCTTCACCCAGGGGACCAGCTGCACCCAGCCCTCGAGCATCTGCTGGGTACCAGAGCAGCCACCTCTCCATCACCGCCCCCCCCCGACAAGTCTCCCCCAAAACAGGAACCTCCAGAGCAACATCTCAGCACCCTGACCCACGGCTCCAGGCTCTTCCCCCAGCAGGCAAAGCAGCCGTCTCCTCCGGGAGCCGCGATCGGCTGCCTTTGGCACCCAGCACACACCGAGTAATTCAAGCTGCCCCTGGGAAGATCAGCCCGCGGATTTAATACTCCACCGAGCAGACGAGTGTTTGCAAGGCCGGCTCCCAGGGGCACAGCGTATCCCTGGGGATGCCGAAAGCAGGTAGCGGGGTGAGGTTACGCTGCTGGATTTTTCTCCACAGGGAGGTGAGCAGGTCTTGCCTGCTTGCTTTTTCTTTTCCTCCCCCCAGGAGATCTCCTGCTCGCTCGGGAAACACCCCCGGGTGCCCTGCAGCTCTCCGGGGAGGAAACGCTGCCCAAACAGAGTCAGCTGTTTCGGTCCTTCCCTTCGGTTTTGGGCAGTCCATTCGGGGTCAGATTTAAGAGCAATTCGTCACTTGGGAAATAACACCACTTCAGGCCTCCTCCCTCAAATAAACCTCAAAAGACATCATTTAGGCGAGCTTAATTTGGACAACTAAAAATAGCCGGCACTAGTCACACTGGAAAATGCAGGCTGAGGAGCTTCACACTTTCGCAGCTCGAGCCGGGACACGGGGGGTTTCTGGCTACGGGGAGGGTCCCCCCGGCTCCACAGACGTGTCCCTGGGGGACGAGCACAGCCCGGCTCCCACGGGAATGGGTGGGCACAGCGGGACCCTTCAGAGACCCATCCCCGGGGCCACCAGCACCCTGCACCGCTGCTCCGATGAAAGTTTTGCGTCCCCACACTTTCCCAAGCAGGATGCGGTGACTCACAGCCACGTCTGCACCAGGACACCCAGGAAAGATCAGCCGTGCTTTCAGCTTTTCCGCAGCCAAGCCAAGTTTCTGGTCCTGGCTCCTTGTGGCTGATTCACCCTCGCTTCCCCCAGCGTCCCCAGGCAAACGCAGGCAGGCCTCTCTGCCAGCTCTGCCCGCGCTCGGGATAAATCCCCTGCACTGAGTAATGCGTAGAGGCGGGTTGTTATTAGAGCTTTCCTCCTGCTCTGTGGCAGCGGAGCTGTCACAAGCGACACGACCCTCGCGAAGGACGGTTCAAGCCTTGCTGCAGCCCATCCCACCGGCGCCTCAAGCTCCTTCATCGCCAGCCCAGCTTTTCCGACCGCCGGCATCACCCAGCCACGAATCCAGCCTGCCCTCGGTTCCCTGCCATCCCCCTCCTCGCACCAGCCTCCCCGCTCCAGAGGCGGGAATAATATTTAACTCGGGTTCACGCTGGAGCACAAGCTCCCTCCCAGCCTGGGTCACCCCCAGGCTGTCTCCATCACGGAGGCCACGCCAGATCCGTGCTGCCGGCACGGCCACGTGCCCACAGGAGAGCCCAGCGCCGGCAGAAAGCCCCTCTGGAGCGGGCAGCGCCGGGCCGGGAACCCCGGGGAAGCTCAGCACCACGCGCTGCTGCTTGCCAGCTGCGGCGATATGTCAGAGCGTGGTTGTGTATGCAGCTGGGGCGGCTCTCCCGGCACGCGAGACCGGCAGGCGGGCTGTACAGGTGCCACGCTGATCCAAGAGCCTCACACAGGGGAAGAAAAGAAAAGAAAAAAAAAAAAGAGACACACTGTCCTGAATTTTACAGCCAGATCACGCCTGGAACTGTCCTCCTCCTCCCTGGGGGTACAGTCCAGCTCAGCCTGCAAAGCCAGTGATAAAGCGGGGGCTTCAGCCCCTACAGAAAGGGGATGAGACGGGAAGATGCTCGAGGACCGAGCCATCTTCTCGCTTGTCCTCGTGTCCCTTGGCTGCCTGCAGCAGCGACAGCCTGCGAGATGGCACGGGTAGGAACGCAGCTTTCCCACCACCAGTTAAAAAGCATCCGCGCAGCCCGAGATCTGCCAAGTGCTCGAGCAACCTGGGGTTACTTTTAAGTAGCTGGTGAGAAGGTGAGAAGAGAGATGAAGAGCCGGAACGCGGTGATGCCGTGCCACTAAGCCTCTGGGAGGGCTGAAGCAGAGAGAGATGAAGCATTAGCATTTCCGAGCAGGAACAAAGGGCGAGAAGAGAAAAGCAGAGGGCATGCCATGGGGCCAGCCGGGGCGACCGGCACCTCCCGGGCAAGCAGGGGGTGGAGAAGGGACGGCGAAGCTGTCCTTAATTAGCATCTTAGGAAACCAAGTTGAAAATCAGACACCTTCTGTCCGAAATCTGAGCCCGGACTTGAAAATCCGATCGCTGGATCCGATGCTCAAAGAGCAAAGGTCACAGCGAGTCCCGGGCAGGCCCTTGCAAACCCCGTGCAGGGCTGAGCTGCCCGCGGTCCCCTCCGGCTTCACCCCCACCCCGGCAGGAGCAGAGGCAGCACCGCGAGGGCCGGCTGCTTATTTTTAGCCTGGGGAAGGCAGAAGCCCACAACCAGCCCTCCCGGCTCTTGCCCTTGGCACGGGGCACGCTGCTTTCACTGCTGAAGCGAGTGCCTTGGGCCTCAGCCCACCCCGCTGCCCCCCAGGCTCTGTGGCACTGGATTCGGCCCCCGGCTGGCATCGCTGACCAGCCCAAGCCCTCCCCTGGCACGAATCCCTTCTCTGCCCAGGGAGGAGGAGGATGCTGAGATCAGCCCAGGAGCCAGCGGCTGCCGCAGCCCCGCGGCAGAAGGATCCGACTTATTTACAGCTCCTTAACGGACCGCGGCGAGTTAGGCAGGGCTGACCTTTCCGTGTCTGAGACAAAGAGGAGATGTCAGCAGCCGCGGCAGTGGAGGAGTTGCAGGATCGGCGGCGGAGCCCTCCCCTGCCAGCCGGGACAGAGCAGGAGGCCAGATCCGCGCAGGGGGCTCAGGAGCGGGGAGCCGGCCGGGGCCACGGGAAGCAAAGTGCGCTGGGATCCCAGCCTGGGAAAAGGAGGGATCGGATTCCTCCCTCCCCGTCCCCGCCGGACAAACTCTTCCGGGTAGGGACTCCTACGCACTGCGCTCTGCCCAGGCACACCAGCAGCTTGCTGCTCCCTGCAGACCCTAGCTGCTTTATAGGGGGAAAAATACAGGGATATTGCAGAAAATTAAAAAAA
>VXBL01006371.1:172588-206453 GCA_013400195.1 Aramus guarauna
GCGGCGAGCAGAGCGGTCCCGGAGCTAGCGGGAGAAAATGCTTGTCATGGCAACCCGTGCCGTGCCGAGCCGTGCACAGCCGAGCCGAGGAGGGCTCGCCCCAGCCCGCCGGGGGAGGGGCTCTCTTAAGGTGGCGGCCCGCCCCGTCGGCTGCTTAAGGGGGACGGGAGGGAGCGGGAGGGGTCCGTACCCCCACCAGGCACAACCGTGCGTGCACCCCCTGGCAGCACGAGGACCCACGGGGCAGGGTGGTGCGTGCACCCCCAAACAGCGTGGGGACCCCCCCGGGGTGCACCGTGCATGCATCTCTGGGCAGCATGGGCACTCCCCGGGCAGGGTGGTGTGTGCACCCCCAGGTAATGTGGGGACCCCTCTGGGCAGCGTGAGGACCCCCAGGGCAGTGCACCCCCAGGCAGCATGGGGACCCCCTGTGCATGCACCCCTCAGCCAGCGTGGGATGCTCCCCACAGCACTGCAGCATGTACCCCCCTGGGCAGCGTGGGACCCTCCCCACGGCAGTGAGGTGCATGCACCCCCAAGCAGCAGGGACCCCCGCCCAGGGCAGTACAGGCACCCCGAGTAGTGTGTGTGGGGGTCCTCATGTACAAAGCCCCCCTGACTCCAGGCGTGGGGAAGGCAGATCGCCAGAGCACAGTGAACAGTGGCAAAATTGGGGTTCCTCATAGGCGCTGTGGTTTTGGGGTTCACCAGGAGCTGGCGTGTGCCCATTGGGGTGTGCCCAGACCTGCAAACCATGGGGCACGCTCCTCTGACGTCCCCTGAGAGCGACTGTCCCCTCGGGTGACAGCATCACTCGGGAGGGGTGCGCACACCCCGGGAGCTGCAGAGGGTTAAGCACAAACAACCGCCCCTTCGGCAGGGCAGATCCGACCCTCGCCCTTTTTTTCTGAAGCAAGCTGGAGAAAAATCTTCACTGAAACGTGCCCGAAGCGTGTGAAACGCTGCGGTTGTACTGAAAGCGCAGCGTGGCATCGGTGCAGCAACGCTGGGTGTAGGCAACCTTAAATCAGCGTTAATCCTGTCTGTATCCCCACGTTTGGGCACGCAACTTGGTTCAAGTTAAACCAGTGGAACATCTGTGCACGCACAAGCCCTAATTAGAGCTTGTAACGTTTTTCTTCCCCCCTCGAGGGCCTGCACCTCAATAATTTTGCATTCCTGAGCGGTCCTAGGGCAGCGTGGTGCTGCAGGAGGTGGGTTACGCCGGGAGAGCCGAGCCCTGCCGCGGAGCCCCTAGCAAACGCTTTGGGCCCTTTGCCGGGGGAATTCCTCCCGGGGCTTGGGAGAGCCGCTGTCAAAACGTGTGCTGGTAAAATCGCTTCCGTTCGGCTCCCAGAGGGTGGACCTGCCTGCTCAGGCGAGCTGGTTGTGGTACAGTTTTGGTGCACGAGCAGTTATTTGAAGTCAGCTGAATGCCTTCAGGGCTGCCAGTGCTGGACGGGATAAAGTCTCTGCCCCTTTCTGCAGTTTGCAGCACAGAAGGCATCAACCTGCTCCTGTGCTTTGCAGCGGAGAGGAGGAAAGGGGCCTGGGCTCCTAACTCCTTGCTCCTCTTCAGTTGGGGGGGGCCCTCTGGCATTTTCCTGGGGAGTTAGACAGGCTTACTCCTTCTTAGCATAGAAGTCTGCAGCGCTGGAGACTCTCCTGACTCGAGCAAACCTTGTATCTCAAAGCAAGCTCAGGCATCTCCCACTTCTGGGCTCCACGGCTTGTCCACTGCAGAAAGTGGGAATAAACACGCGGCTCTTAGCTGGAGCCTGGCTCCCCCTCCAGCAAAATAAAAAGCGACGACACCAACCACGTCGGGTCTAGGTGACTGCCCAACAGCATGAAAAATACATGGCGGTGCTGATGGCAGACAGTGCTTCCAGTGGGCTGGGATGCAAAACTGCTATTGAGACATAATAGCCTTTTAAAACAGGTTTTCTGAGCTTGGAAGGAATCTCTGACCATCTGGATTTGGACTCCTGAAAGGAAATCAGCCTTCCTGCCTCGGGGAACCTGTTGTTAACAGGGCAATTCACGCTCTCAGAAATGCTGAGAATTTGCAGCCTCCTTGGGCTTCAGCTGAAATGAGGAAAGGCAGATTTTACAGCCCGGGCACTTGCCGTTGAAGGAACTAGCCAAAATCCGTTTGAAAAACGTGCTTCCCATCCAGTGGCAGCCTGCAATTACAGAGCTGGTACTTAGCAGCTCCTGCCTGGTGTGTTTCCATTACAGCGAGAGCAACCATAAACAGTGAGGCTGCAAGCCTCTTCCATTTTACATTTAAGGAAAAGCACATGGAGGAAAAGTCAAAAGCCTGGCTTGAGCAGGAGCGGGAGCAGGACCATTGCAGCCAGACCCTGTTCGCACCGACGCGTCCCCACACACCACAGAAACGTGGGGCAGGGCAAGTGAAAAGTTCCTTTGTGGAGTATTTTGGGGTTGCACAGGCCCGTGGCTGATGCTGATCTAAACCTGCTCTGAAGACTCTTCGTGTGCCCCTGCTTCGCAGGATTGTCCCTCTGGTGCTCGCTGGTGCCACCCCTCCTGCTCCATCCCGTTCAGTCACAGCGTCACCCGCTCTCCTGCTGTTGGGAGACACGAGGCTTTGCCATCCCTGGAGAGGTGACAGGGGTGTCCCCACGCTGTTCTGCCAGGGGCACAGACGATGCTCCTGCACCCAGAAGAGGAGGGAGAAGGAATCGAGCCTTGAGCCAGCACCGCTCCCCACTTGTCTCCCACGAGGCCACCCCCGAGCTGCAGGAAGGGACCTCCCAGGATTAGCCAGGGCTCCGGCTGCTGCAGCCGCGGAGGTGGCAGCGGGGACAGGCTGCTTCTCCTTCGGCTCTTGGCCGGCGCTCACAGGCGAGCTCCAAGGGAGATGCTGGATCCTGCTGGCAAGTCTCCACAAGGGCTGCTCCACTGCTTTGTGCTTGTGCCTTTGGCCTCCTCGTTCGCCTTGGATGATGGCTGAATATTCAGTTGTTCCCTGTTCCTCCAGAACCAGCTCCAGCCACATATGCGGGACCAGCTCCGCACCAGGCGGGCGGCTGGAGGGAACGCGTCAGCCTTCACGGCTGGGATGCGGCCAGGAGAGGTCACGCTCTGCGCTCTGGGAGGGATGCACGGACCGATGCTCCTCGCTGCTCTCCCCTCTTTGCCAACACTCTGCACTCCACGTCCGTTGCACACAGGCAGGGCTGTGCCCGGAGAGGAGCCGGAGCCCTGTCCTAGCCCGGGCGGCATCTTCCTCCCGCACCTCTCTGCAGGTAATTGCTGCTGCTTCAGAAAAGGAGCAAAGACTGCCAGAGTGACCAGCAGCATCGGAACCCACCGTCAGGGACCTAAATGTGTGGGGGAGCCCCGCTGCGATGGGAACCTCAGCTGTGACCCATATTTTGGTACATCTTTTCTTTTCCAAATGCTTTTCTGCTGGGTGCTCCGCAAGCGAAGCAGACAGCAGTCCCTGGCCTAAGAGAGACCAGCAGCGACATAAAATAAATAACCTCAAAATAGACAAGATCAGTCCACCAGGGTCTTCTGTAAAAATCATGCTTAACTGATGATTTCCCTTTAAAACCAGTATGAAACTTCGTAATAATTTGCCTTTAATGTCTCCCAGGCTGGGAACTTGTAGGTGGAGTTTTAGCCCAAAATGAATTGAATCAGCCAAGTTGTATCAGCCAAGTTACAAACCCATCAAAACCCGAGGCCAGATCCTGATCTCATCCCCGTGGGTATAAATCCAGCGTCGCTCCGCTGGAATCAACGGGGAAGATTTTTGTCACGGTGCCGGATAGCAGAGAGCAGGATTGGACCCCCAGGGTTTCTAATGGAAACACTGACTGACTCTTAAGCACAAGGCAGAGTCGGGCGTCTGTAAAATCTCTCTCCATTCAAGGGCTAAATATAGGGAGAGAGCGCGCCAGCGATTCGGCTTTCAGTGCTCAGGGATAAATAAACCCCCGATCGCTGCGGCGGGAGAGGCTTTGTTGGAAATGCCAGGGGCTGACGGGGGGTCCCGCTGCTCCCAGGTCCCCTCCCACGGGGCAGGGCAGGGGGGCTGCAGGGTCCTGACGGGGCGGCAGGGCGGCCAAGATGCTCCCGGGTGACGCCCGCAGCTGGTGCAAAGGGGGTTTGGGGTTTTTTTTTTCTGCCTCTTCTCCCCCCTTTTCTCTTTCTGCTCAGCTCTGAGCACTGCTGAGCTTCAGCGCCCACAGATGCCTCTTTGCAAGGCTCAGACTCGTGCTCAAAGCAAGGAGAGCAGCCGGGTGCTGCCGGTGGGAAGGGTCCCATCACGGCCGCACCAGTTCCCCTCTCTGCCTTTTGCCTGCTTTGCCTTCCTTGGTTCTGGGTTTCCCCTTGCTCCGGGGCAGCTCCCCATGGCTTTGCAGCCCCAGAAATAACCCGCAGCCATGGGATTGCTAATAAACCCACTGCCACGCTATTGCTAATAAATCTCTCCCAGACCGTTTCTGCTCTCAATTACTCTAGCAGCCCTGTTAATTTCTAATTAAGCAGCTACTTCATTGAGGGAGGGGGGCTGGAAATAAAAAGTAAAATAGAAGAGGAGGGATTTGGGCCCAGTTTTGCTTTATGAATGTAATTAGGAGACAAAATTGTTCACTCACCTAAGAAATTCGTCACCAAACTGCCTGTGAGCTGACAGACACGCTGTGTTTTCCCCGGGAGCCCTCTGACTGACGGCACTTTTCCTTTCCCCACCCCTACACGTTCCCATTTGGAGCTAGAGCCATGACAGGCTTTAAATCTATTAGTGCCTGTTATTAAACCCCTAATATTTGTAACAGCTGAGGAAGAGCTTCTGAGCTGCTGCTTCTCAAGCACCCGTGGGCAGGGTGAGGGGGAACACCGTGTCACAGGGATGTGACGAAGCCTCACCAGGGCTGCTGGCACGGTGGAGCTCCTTCCTTCTCCGTGGAGCACCCCACCAAGGCACCCTGTGGTTAGGGCAATGCAAACGTCCCCACCTCGAGATGGGAAATAGCTAGATCGTCAGCTCCATCTCAAAATGAACATTTTTCCCTCCAGTTCTGACCTCGTTTCATTCCTCACATCAAGGAGAAACCTTGTACTCGGTGTTTGCATCACGGTAACACCTCCAGGACCTTAGTGGGACTGAGGAAAGTCCCTGCTGCCGGGAGTGACAACGCGGTGGGTAGTGCTGAAAGAGAGGAGAGAGAAGTGACAGCGCGGGAGAGCCGCTCTCCCATCACTCGCAAGCTGTCAGTCCCGGAGCTGGGGAGGTGGAGGAGTGCCTGGGCTCCCGAGTCCTACTTTGGTGCCTTCCTTCCAGAGATGGGGGGGAAAAAGCCAGGCTGGTGCCGGAGCTTCTCCCCCGGGGCCGGAGATGCTGCCTGAGCGCTGCGGTACCCGGCATGGTGATGCTGCAGAGCCCGTGCAGGACCGTGGTACCTGGACGCAGCGGGGATGGGGACCCCGCTGCAAAGGCAGGGTTAACCCCAGCAAGTCCCTTTCTGGGGGGCATTCGTGGCCTCTCGTCGCCCCTCCATAACACTGTGGGGTCCCCTCTGAGAGGAAGGTGCTTCCATCCAGCCCAGCTCACCCCGCTGCCCCCCAAAACCTGTTTTTGGAGCCTAAAGCACCGGTGAAAGCCCGGGGAGAGCAGCCACAGGTCACCGTGCAGACCGAGCCGACGTGCAGAGCCCGGGCAGGGCTGGCGGTGCCCCGGCAAAGCCACCCTGAGCCTGCAGACGTTCCCCTCCTCCGCTCCCACGTGCTTCACTGCACAAAGTCAGGCTTCCACACACCAGTACCCGACGGGCTAAGCCTCCCCCAGCCCTACGTTAAGGCTACCTGTTGGGCCTCTGGGCAATGTAATTAAGGGGCATCGCTGGTATTTTGCTGGTGTCAATGCCACAGGGCAAAGCTGGGGTGAGCTCAGCTCCTACAAACACCCACCGTGATGGGGAGAGAGGTGGCAAAGGCGGGTTGAAGAAGTAGAAGATGAAAAGGTGACCTCTTCCCAAAATGTCGAAAGAGGCAGAAGACAAAACCATAAACACCAGTAACTGCGTCCACAGGAAAACAAAAAGAAACGACTATTTTATTTGAATAATAACCATCAATAATACATTGCTAAGAAGCTGCAGATGACTGCAATTAAAAAAAGCATTGCATTCCCTGAGCAAAATCTAAATTATTCCTCACAGCTTCTCCGCTCACTGAGTTATATTAAAATGAAGCAGTTCCTGGTGCGGCATGGCTCAGCAGAGCTGGGGAGCCCGGGTGGAAGGCATAAAAGAAGAAAAAAGGCGAGGAGAAAGAAGAGCCCTAATGTAGGGGGTTATAAATATTTTACAGCCAAGGAGGAGTGGGGAGCCACGGATATAGATGCAATTGCGGGCGTCCGTGGTGGGAGGGAGGAATTAATCACATAAACGGACGAGAAACTTTTCTTGAGGAGCACATGCCCACACCCACAGCCAAAACTGCTCAGGAGGGTTCCGGGGTGCTGGGGACAGGCAGTTTCAGGTTTGCTCCAGAGGGTGCAAAGGTGACTTGGTGATGATGACCTACCTCTGCCGGTGCCGTGGGCAGCGTGCTGAGTCTGGGACAGGCACCATCCATTTCTCGGGAAATACAGAGTGCAAATATTTACTGGGAAAACCCCAAGAAACCCCCCAGGAGGAGCTGGAAATGCTCCCAGCTGAGAGCGTGCTGGCTCCTTGCTGGGGCAGAGCTTTACAGCCCGAGTGTCGCGCAGGGTCCTGCCTGGACAGCGTGAACAGCCCCGTGCTCGGGCTCCCTGCTGCGGGTGCTGGTCCGGGGGCTGAGGCACAACCTGCCTCCACGCCGGGGCCGCGGGAAGGGGGTGACCAGCTGCAGCAGCCTGGGACCAGCTGAGTCACGCTGCACCCCACAAATTCCCCTCCCAGCTGCCGGCGGGCAGGATCCTGTTGGGGGCGGGGGGGGCCGTGGCTGCCACGGCTGCCCGGGGAGCAGGATAACACCACCACGCCTCGCACCCCGACAATCACAGAGCCAACACGCAGAGCAAACACCAGCTGGCAACCTCTCCTATCGCTATCCAAACACTGACTCCGCTATCCAAAGAGGAGCAGACAGACCTGGGTGCTGGGCTTGCTGCACCTCACCCCCTCCCTCACCTCCTGCCCCCCTGCCCCTCCTCGCCCTGTTGGGGAGGGTGCGGGGAACCAGCCCTCCAGCAAACGTCACCCTCCATGGCTCTGCCAAGGCTGGGACAGCAAACCCACTATCTCCCTCGCAGAGAGCAAACACTTGCCCGGAGGCGGCTGCGTCACCTCCCCAGGAAAGAGCATCAGCGGAGCTGGAACCAAGGGAGGTCAAGGCCATTTGTGCAGCTGGAGCCATTCCCCACCCTCCACAAACTGCTCCGTCCCTGGAGCCGACCGAATCCAGCGTGGGAGTCTCTGGCTTATCAGAAACTGCAGCATGTGGCAGGACCAGGGGAATCCTCCCCAGGCCAGAATGTTTTCTCTCAGCCGGCGCTTCCCAGCCATTCCAGGCACTTCGCAGCGACAGGGACATCCCCGTCCCCTCTGCCTCCTTCCTCCGCGGGCTGAGCAGACGGACAATCCTGCAGCCAGCGTGGGACCCCGTTCCCAGCTCCAAGCCTTGTCCCCATCTACCACCTCTCTGTCCCAGCATGGTCCTGGGTGCGACTGCAGTGCTGCTCAGGACCATCGGCCCCAGCCATCTCTCCTCTCGTATCCCCATCCACACGGATTGGAAAAGCTCGGTAGCACCTGCTGGGAGCCTCTGCAGGTATTAAAACCTCCGCGCCTAAGAGTGCCTCTTTAAAAATTAAAGCCTCAGTGAGAAAGAAATGAGTCATGACGGGGAGAGATGAAGCTCACGGCATCTGCAAATCACTGAAGAAAGGAGAGCCAGCAGCAGGGCCGGGGCTGGCTGGAGCCGTGACCGTCTGATGCACCGGGCGAAAGGGTGGAGATTAAATGGAAAGCAGCCAAGGCATGGGACACCCAACGGGGCATGCTGGGGGAGCTGGATATTTGGGTGACAGCCACTGTACGGGTGAGGGCACCTTTGCTGGCCTTGTCTTGTGTGTCCCCAACAAGCTGAGAGCAGATCTTGTCTCTACAGCCCTGCAGACACCAAGTCCCAGCTCAGCATCCAGGCAGAGCGGACTCGGAAAGGGAGATCCCTGCCTCGTTCAGAAAGGCGACGGGGGCCTCCCACCCGCCTGCTGTGCAAGACACTGCCCTGACACAGGCACCGGCCATGGTCAGGCTCTAAATGCTCCGCCTGGATCTCAACCAGGCATCCTCGCCTGCCGCTGAGCTCCGTCCCCAAGCGCCCATGCGAGTGAGCAGCACGGTCGCGGTGGCACCGCAGCTGTAACACTGGGGTCCCCAAAGCCACGAGGATGCTGACGGCTCCGCTCCCCCCAAACCAGACCCAACCTCTTGGCCACCAACACTTTCTGCCCCACAAGGCAGCCGCCTGTGGGACAGAGGACAGGGTGCACTGGAATTCCATCAAATCCCGAATGCCAACAAACCTAACACTGCAATGCCTAATTCTAAGACACGAGCTGGAATAGCTTGTGCTGCAAGTATGGCACAGATGTATCTCTTCTGCAAGACGTGCATGTGTCTCACATCAGCGGTGACGCCAGCAACTTATTTCCCCGCTGACTGCTGAGACGGCTGATCTGCTCCTCAGCCGTGACGTGGGAACCTGCCCTTAATTTCCAGTGGCACCAATATGTTTTCTTCCTTCCCTCTTTTCTCTGCCAGCCCCAGTTTGCTCCATGTGGGTCACGACAGGCACTGATCCAGCACCCTGAGTGATGCTGGGAGGCCCAAAGGCTGGCACATCCCAGGCTCCCGGGGAGCAATTAGCTAACGGAGGCCAAGGGCTGGGCTGGCCTCACCAACCAGTAGTGTCCCTGGCAGCTCATCGTGAACCCGGGTCGTGCATGACACATCGCATACATAAAGGATGTGTATGTATGAGTCTAGAGCAGAGGCCCCAGAAAAAAATAGCGTTTGCTTTGGGGAGGGAAGCCAACAGGGTGTGTAGGCAGGAGGGTGAGTGTGCATCCTTCCCTAAGCCCAAGCATCCAGCTGCACCCCAGCCAAGGGGATTCTGGAGCAGACAGGACAAGGGATGAAGCTGCGTGCAGCGCTGGGATGCGGTGTATATATGGGTAAGGGTACGTATATCCAGGCCAGGCGTTCAGAGGCAGGGACACAAGGCCACGGCCAGGACACTTGTGTGCTCAGCTGACTGGTGCAGCAGTTGCCAGGGCTGTGTGCTGTGTGGTCTGGCAGCTGTGGAGCTTTGTACACATATTTGTAAATACATTAAGCCCATGGTTTGCAGGGGAAGATGTGAGCCAAGCGCCTGCAATTGTCTGCACAGGAGCGTAACCTTTGGAGAGCGGAGCCTTTGCTCTCTTTACTGAGCTCAACAGAAATTGTTCTGCTCTGCCAGGCTGGAAATTGGCTGCAGATACCATCACCCAGGCATCGGGTCTGAAGAATAGACTCTCCTTTCAGTCATTAGCTACGGGCAACACCACAAGCAGACGGGGAAGAGGAAAAGGACTGATGTGGTCCCCCGGGTCCACCACGGCAGCAGGCGTGGGCTCAAACCCAGCTGCAGGAAGGAACAAGGCAAGGAGATGTCTGCGCCGGGGAGAGGAGGCAACCACCGAGGGGGGCCTGGGAAGGCTTGAGCCCTCCAGCCCTGCCAGACTCACAGCCCCATCACTTGTCCTTTGTCCTGGTCCTCCTCTGACTAATTTCCTTCTTCTCCTTTGTCCTGCCCTGCTGCTTGCATCCCTGCCCGCAGCCCCAGCAATCAGCCTTTTCCTCCCCCGGCTGACCTGCGTGGGGAGTGGGAACGCGGCTTTCAACCCAAATCCGAGAGCAAACCAAAGAGAGACATAAGCAGCCGCAGGACTGAGATGACTCCCTCCGGCAGCCCAGGAGAGCGGGGTCCGGTTTTTGGGCAGATCGGATACTTTTTGTCATTCATCATCATCTGACAAACGGCACCGCAGCGTTGGGCAATGGAGCCAGAGGAATTGCAGCCTCGCCGGTAGCGTAATTCAGGCAATGCCTTTAAAGGGAAAGGGCTCCGCAGCGGCTGGAGAGGCCGTGGTGCAGGCAGCACTATCTGCCCGCAATGACTAACTCGCTCCCCAACACACCCTCTGCTCCGGGGCCGTGGCAGGAACCACTATCAGAAAGCAGAACCTGGTTCCTTCCCTCTTGCTCCCCACTAAGATTTTCCAGTGACCGATCGTTCTGCAGCGCTAACGGAAACTTGCCCAGTCCCCAGCCATTTCTTCTCCAGGGTATGTGTTTGGGGTGTGGGTTGCTTGGGGTTTTTTTTGTTTGGTTGGTTTTTTTTTCCAGCTGTCTCTCAGCATCATCTGCCCTGAATTGACCGCCCTCGGAGGACGAGCATCTTCTCTGGCATTGCAATATTGCCTCCAAGCAGGAGACTCGTTTCACTTTGCTCCAAGCATGCGCCAGCACAGGGGACCCTCAAGGACAAGTGCCCCATTCCCCTGTGCCCAGCTCGGACATGGGTCATCGGGGGTCCCCGGCAAAGGGGGCCCGGCCCCGGGCACACACAACCCACAGCCCACCATTGCGGCAGGGGCTGGCTCCAGCATTACGGGCACAGCTCTGCTGAGGACGGGCTCCAGAGACGCAGCCTAAGGGGAGCGGGGAGGAGGATGGATGCAGTAAGTCCCCCTCACCTGGGGTTTGTTGGGGTGAGCCAGGGATGGCAGCACAAGCTGCAGAGGAGGAGGAGGTGTCACCCAAGGGGACAGGCAGGCCCCCAGCACCCCAGCCTGAAGCACTCAAACATCCAGTTTTGGGAGTCTGAAAAGCAGCTGGCAAAAGCCTCACACCCTGGTGCTGGGGAGCCTTGTTCCAGCTCCAGACCTGCCCAACCGGGCACCCCGCAGCCCCCAGCCACCTTCACACCTTCTTTTCTGGCAGCAAAAAGACTCTCGGCCAGGCTGGATCCAGCCCAGCTTCTCGGCCGTAGCACCAACACAAACCACAGCAGCATCTCCAGCTCCACGACTCACCCTGACATCGAGCCCACTTCCTCCAGTGTGCTAACTCAGTCTTAATCAACTCCTCAATTATTAATTAAAAAGCCCCACAGACTGTAATCCCCAGTCCATGCTCAACTAGAGGCAACCAACAGCCAAAGAGCTCTCCTAGTGCTTGTTCCCTAAATCTGTTCCTAATTAGGAGTGGACTTACCCCTGCAATTAATTGCTGGAGTCATTCATTAGATATCACAGATGATCTGTTTGGAAAAGGAGGCAGCAGAGTAGCTAATCAGTTCATAATGAATGGAGAGAGCATCAAAGCCGTGGTAAAGCCTCTGTACCTAGCCAGGGGACAGCAGAGGCTGGTGGCTTCCAGCAGAAAGCTCCTGGCTTTGGAACAAGTAGATTTGGTTTGGGTTTTTCGGTTGTGGGTGGGTTTTTTTTTGTTTGGGGTTTTTTTTCTGGGTTTTTTTTTTTTTTTTGCATGGCTCTGGGAGAGCTGCAGTGACGATGCTCATGGGTGCTGCCAGCCCCAGGCGCTGTCACTGCAGACCAAGGAGCTGCACCCAGCGTGATGCAGAGTCAGTGTCCCGGCTTACCCCAGCCCACGTCCCCGGCTGCCGGCTCCTCACCACATCCAAGCCCCGAGGGGAGCTGGGACTGAAACAACCCTTCCAAAGCAATTACTCTGAACTAGCTGGTTTGACTCATCTCCAGGTATCAGCAAGCCTTTGGGAGAGCGCTCTGCCAGCACTGGGGTGCAGGAACCCCATTTTCTCCCAGGCTTCCCACGGGACACAGGGTTTTCCCATGGGCGCTCCGTGGACCTGGGAAGTCAGCTGGGTCAGCTCGTGTAACCCGGCATCAGGCAAGGACAGGGAATGTCTCCTGTCCTATGGCATCACCAGCCTCATAGGAGACTGCAGTGACACAGACGGGGTGTAAGGAGAGCACAAGCCCTTTCCTAACCCTTTCCTTAAAATAGGTTAAGATCTCCCGTGCCTCAGTTTCCCCAGCTCCCCACCACCCTCCTCTCCCGCACCACAGGGTGCGTAAGGCACGGGAAGCCTCTTGGCTGCAGTCACTGCTGAAAGCATTGGGTACTATTATTAGCTTTAAGGGAAGTGAAAGTGATTCTGTGCCTCAGCATTTACTTTTCCCTCTTAATACAATCTGCATGGAAACAAATTAACCCCCCTACACCCAGATCCACCCAGGAAATCACCGGCCTGCAGGTGAAAAGGTGGCAGGGCCATTCCCCAGGGCCAGGGAGCAGCAGCTTAAGGCTCCCAGCAGGTCAAGGCTGCAGTTACAGCTGGTTTTCAGCAGTTTTACCATCATCAGGCTGTTTTGGTGATGCACAAGCTCTGTGCTCTCTCCACCACCACCAGTCACAGCGAGGGACTGGAGCCCTTGGTGCCTTTGCTACCAAAGCAGCTCCGTGGTTTCTCAGATGATGATGCTTAGCAAAAAAAAAAAAAAAAGTGTTAAGTGATAAAGGAGTTGAGCTGCATTCTGGGCTAATGGCTGGTGAAATTACATTAAAAAATGGAGCAAAGCAAACCCTTGAAGGTAGATGACTGTAAACAGCAAGAGAAACTGGGACGCAAGCTCTAAGCAGGAGTAGCTGTGTGCTGCTGGTTGACAGGGGAAGCTTGGGTGACTCACGCTGGGGATGACCAAACGGTTGGTTCCAGCTCTCCTGGGGACTGGTTCGACTCAAGGCTGAGTGACTGGTGACCAGTGCCCCAGTGATGGGCTCTGTGACAATGGCTCTTGGCCCTGCTCTTAGTGGGGACAGAATTCCACATCAGGCAGCGGCTCCAAGCCTGGCCAGCCTCGCTAAACTGCGTTTCCCCCCAGCAGCTCATCAACATCCAAAAGCTTTCCAGCCACCATGAGCCAGGTCAGGGCTGAGCAGATCACTTGGGGGCAGATGGGCTCTGCAGTCCATCACGGAGTCCACGGGGAGCTCCAAAGGAGGGTTATTTGCTGCTTCTGTCTGGCAGCAGATAAGGCAGCTGGGGACAGTGAGGATACCCTGGAGAAAGCTTGGGAGAGCGCTCGGGCAGGGCAGCAGTGTCCCCTAAACACCCTCCTCAGCCCCACGCCAGCACCTGGGCAGGCAGATGGGGCTGAGATGGATAAATAGATGCGGCGAGGAAAGAAATGAATAATGAAGACAGTTGGGCTTAAGACAGACAAAAGTGGGCAGAATGACGGATGCGGAGGGACAGAGACAAGTTCATGGCCAGACAGACGGCTGCATGGCCAGAAAGGCGGTGGGTGCAGGATGCCCTGCGGATGGAGGGAAGAAGGATGGGCAGAGGCAGCCTGCAAGGTGCGTGCTTACCCGTGCTGCCTCCGCCGGAGAGAGCCACCTGATGAATAATAATAATGAATTATGATAACGGACAAGCACTGGGGCTCGGCTCTGCTTTCATGCCAGGCTTGCAGGGGCTGAGGGAGCAAGGTCTGCTGCAGCCCTGCCCGCCCTGGCCCCATGCCTCAGCCAGCCCTGAGGCCACCAGGACATTAACCCGCTTTTCCACCGGCAGCTGCCGGCCACGTCAGCCAGCTTTTAATTAGACAGAGCACTTCCGAGCATCCCCCGCAGCCCGTTTGGGAAGATCCGGGGGCTGGCAGAGCCCAGCCTTACGGCCAGAGCCTGCACCCGAGCAAAGGCAGCGCTCGGGACTCGTGGCAGCTCAGTGCCAGCTCTCCAGCTGCCTGCCACTCGTGCACCCCCAAACCTGCCCTGACCCCCTTCAGAGGATGTCCTCTCAACAACTGCTGCCTTCCCAGTGCTTCTGGGTGGTTGCTGCTCCCCCCACCCCGAGCTGGGACGGTGCCATGGCCCGCGGCTGGCTGTCGGAGGAGCCAAGCTGTGAGGAAATCTGGTGCATCTCCCAAAGCCTCCGCTCCCAGAGCCCTGTGATTATGGGGATTTCTCTTTCCTTTTCTTCACTTTAATTAGCAGCCTCTGTGGTTGCAGAGCTCTGCTCCTCCCGAGGGCAGCAGGTCCCTGGGAGGGAGGGGAAGGCACCCATCCTGCCAAGGCACAGACCCCAGTGCAGGGCTCAGCCCACACAG
Source organism: Aramus guarauna (assembly GCA_013400195.1). NCBI lineage: Eukaryota > Metazoa > Chordata > Aves > Gruiformes > Aramidae > Aramus > Aramus guarauna. The sequence continues at coordinate 186,762 of VXBL01006371.1, forward strand.
AGCACCCATTCCTCAACCCCCTCTGCAAACAGGACCCCCCCACACCCCAACCATCTATTTTCTGTGGCACGGGGCCACCCATGCCCAGCCCCATGTGCCTCTCGGGGGAACTTGGCAGCAGGTGCCCGCTCCTCACCAACTAATCCTGCTCGCTGGCACCAGCCGAGGGCTGACAGGAATAAACACATCCACGAGCGCACTCACAACATGCCTTTCCATAAGGGGAGCGAACCTGCCGGCACCGCACGCTGCTGGCGGAGGTGCTGCTCTCTCCCGGCTCTCTTCCAACCCAGCAGGACACCAGGGGCCAGGCAGGGAAGGGGCGGTGGGGGCTCCCACAGAGCCTGAACCCCGGTGTCTGCTGGGCACCCCTTGCAGGGTGCTCGGGGTGAGAGCCCACCCACAGCCCCCATCCTCCCAAACCCACCCCCCCATCCCAGCAGCACATCACCTGCGGTCACCACCCCGAATCCAGCAGCAAAGACTGACCTGCTGGTCACAGCACTGTGTGAGCTGAATGCAAAGAGGCCATTAAATAAACTAATGAACGAGAGTGTTAATTAGAGATGGGGAGGCTCTGGGAGAGCAGGTGGGAGGGAAAGGAGTTGGCTGATCTGTGTGGCCCTGGCAGAAGGGCAGCCCTGTCTGGGGGACCCCCTCCTGGGGAGCTCTTGCTGTGGTGGGGACGCAGCGGGGGGTGGGTGGTTGGAACCCCCACATGATGTAATGGGTTCCAGGTGCCACCTCACCCATCAACAGGGATCCCCCTGCTAAGGCAGTGTTCAAAGCATCACTTCCAATATCCATCTGTTTTCCCATCCTGCCACGGAGACGCCTCCTTATATAAACCCTGTTAAGTAGGACGGCCTTTTATATCTCTGCCATCGCTGCTGGTGGCTGTGGAGGCTCCAGGTCTCCGAGCCATCCCCACTGCCTGCTCGGCAGCCGAGGAGAAAAGCGATCGGAGTGTGTGCAGCTGGGCTGCCCTCGCACTCGGCCCCATGCCATGGCCATGCCAGCGCTGGAAGGAGCTGCTCCCAGTCCAGGCACCGGCCACCAGTGCCATCTGGGTGCATTCAACACCATGTCAGGTCCCAGAGAGCCCCGGGATGGTTTTGGGCCAGGAACAAGGGATGGGGAATAATCGAAGTGGCTGAGTTCATGTAACGTCCTCCCTGGGGCAGGGGATGCTGTAGCAGAGGAGATGAAGGGGGTGATGGCATCACCTTTTGATCCCCTCGTGCTCAGCAAGGGGGGCTCCGTCACCGGGGCAGCCCCCTGCCCAGCCCAGCTGCCCGTGGGACCATGGCATCCCATAATTCACAATCCTCTATGGCTCCCTCCGGCCAGAGCATGCCCTCCTCGCTGCCCCCTCCGTGCCTCCCCGCTGCCTTTTCTCCAGCCCTGTCAGACATCTAAAATGACAGCTTTAACAAGGGTAAATTTTTGATGAACAAGATATTAAATATTTGTGGCCGTTGCATGAGCTTTCAATTATTCAGCACGGAAGTGCAGGCAAGGTACAGGCAGCCCCGGCAGCAGTGTCCTTGGCTGCCGTGCTCTCCCTGCAGCAGCGAAGGAGGCGGTGGCTACGTGGGACATGGATGCGCTGGACATGGCTGGGGAGCCAGCCAGAAACCTTCCACCCCACACTGCGAGGAGAAACGTCCCCGGACAGAGCTGCTTCACCAGCAAAATCAGTTGAATTCCCAGGAAAACTTTCCCAGGGAGTGAGAGGCCACTCAAGCTGGGCAAAGCCTCGCTGGGAGGGAGGCAATGCTGCGACACCTTGCTGCAAACTTAAATTTGCTGCCTGGTTTCCACACTCCCATGTTTTTCACTGCTCCTTGGATTTGCTGCTTTGGCTGTGGAGTCGCTCCTGGCCGCACAGCTCTGGGCTCGCTGTGCGTCCTCATCCCCACGGCTTGCTTTGAGCGGGACCTGTGGGGACACCGACGGCCCCGCTCCCGAGGCTGGACAAGGTGAAGATTTCCATTGCTCCTGCCTCTGGGGCCGGGCCGGCAGAGCTGGCGGACTGGGCAGGGGTCTGAGCTGTCTGCGAGGAGAGCACAGACATCCCTGCTTGTGTACGGCCTGGGGGAGGGTTGGGAAAGGCAGGAAAAGCGGCAATAGCCGGACACTCAGAGGATGCTCGTTGTGTGCTCTGTATGCCCAAGGCCACGGTGACACGGGCTGCAGCTCATCAGGGCACTGGCCAAAGTCATCTCTGCCCCTCTGGCTCCTTCCTGCCCGGCAGGACGGGGTCTGGCACGACACTGTGCGGCAGCCAGTGTCACCCACCGGGACGGCAGCGGGCAGGTCCCTAAGGGGGGTACGTCTGGCCATCCTCAGGATGCCAGCAGCGCTGCTGGGTTCCCAGCTGAGGATCAAACCCTCAGCATTGTTTGAATCAAAATCACATTCTCAAATGCCACCGTTTCCCACAAAAGAGCGACGTGGAGCTGTGACCAGCTCGAGCCTGGGAACACCCCAGCGCCACGTTGTTTGCAGAGGCAGGAGCATCCCGCCCTGCCCTGGGCACGCTCCAGCTTGGGTGGTTCTTATTTCCCTACTGAAGCCACTGCTTGCATTTCATTCCTCTTGTGTGCAGAAACACCACTGAAGGATATCTAACAGCTCCACAGTCTCAGCCCTCCTCTGCGGGCTTCCAGCCTTCAGCAGAAGGATGTCAGCATCCATGGGGAGCACTGGGGAGGTGCAGAGTACCCCCAATCCCCCCCATCCCTTCCTGCAGCCAGCGGTCCCAGGGAGAGCTGCCGCTAAGCGCAAGTTTTGCTGCATTATCGAGGGAGCTCATTGTCACATTGGGTCTCCATCGGGGTGCTGCTCGTGAGCCAATGTTGGGGGCACGGACATCACCCAAACCCGCACCCCACTGAACTGGGGCACCCGCTGTCGTGGGGCTGCTCCCGCCTGGTGCGTCACAGTCGGCCGGTCCTGGAACATACCTGGGGGAAGCAGCCAAGAGGCATAAAATCCCTGCTGAGCCTCTGCCAGCCAGAGGAGCAGCAATTAAAACAAAATGATTAATCACAAACAGTGAGTGGCTATAAAACTTTCCAGTAATAGAAGAGTGGGATAAGCAGCTGAAGAGGCTCCTGGCTGTAGCAGGGGAGCGGCGCTGAGTTTTCAGCGGGGTTTAGGAGACGAGCGCTGCTCCTGCCGAGGGGAGGGACAGTCCCCAGGTGCTCACGAAATGCTGAGTTCCCTTTTGGCTTCAGAGAGACGAGCTACTTGGCTGGAGGTGTCCCCTTGGCCAAGAGACGGCGATGCTCGCTGGGCTGGATGCTCTTTGCCATGGTGCCCACCACATCGCCGTCTGCTTGTGCCGGGGCTGCGCTCGTTCAGCTGGGGTGAGGGGGAAGGCCAAGGGCAGGATTTGCCCAGGGTTTTGTTTCCACCGATAGCAGATGCTTGGGCAGGGCGTATTTCGGATTGCCTTTCTCTGAGCATCACGTTGGCTGCATCCACCCACAAGCTGCATCCCTGCTTGTGGTCTGCTCAGAGCTCGGGGAGCACCCAGAGCTTAACCCCAGGGCTGCACTCGGTCCTCCGTGACGGGGAAGGGACGTGGGCAGGGGGATGGTGCAAATAAATAACCAGCAATCACAAAGGGGAGGACTGGCCTTGGAATCCCATGCAGCCAGATTGCCCAGTGTTAAGTGGTAATGGAGACCAGAAGCGAGGTGCCCTCCCCCTCCTCGAGACGGATTCGGTTTGCATTTACTCCAGCGTGTGTGTGTGCACGCGTGGGAGGGCTGGCAGCACAGAGACTGAGCATCCCGCCGGGCTGCTCACGCCTGCGGTCAGGTATGCAAACTTTCTTCCCTTTGAAGAAAGGAAAACTAAGGATTAGCCCAGCTCTTTCATTGCCATGACAACCCTAAAACATTTATCAGAGATAATTGCCGAGAGGCCGGATCCTGATCTACTCTGAGCACAACGCTGCGGCAAGTTGCCTTCTGCCAGCCCGCTCCTCTTGTCTTTGAAACCTGCATCTTCTGAGCATCGCCATCCTGGTGCAGCTGGGCTGGAAGCTGCAAGCAGAGGCCGAGGACGACGTCCCCGACACCATCCTGTCCCTGGGAGGTGCTGGGAGGGCCGGGGCAGGGCTCCCGCGGGGATGGAGGGAGAGGGATGCCCTTTCCATTTGATACACTGCCTTAATACGAGGAGCATCCATTCTCCCGGAGAGCCTGCCCACAGCAATCGAGCTGCATCGTCATGGCGGGAAGCAGGATCCGTTTCCAACACTTTATTAGTCTTATTAATAACAATTTTTAAAAAATGCCTTAAAATGATGGTGCTGACCTTGGCACAAAGTGTGTGCTGGGACTCAGCACCACTTGGGGTAAATGGGATTTCTGGATTCATCTCAAGTCATTAACTCCTCCCAACCAGTCATTAATCCCCAGGAAATGCCCTGTGACTTGGATCTTTGCTGCTTAATTAATACAAACTCCCATCCCCAGGAGCCTGGGGCCAAATCCTGAAGTCATTCTGTGCAAAGCTTCCCCTTGGCTGCGGGAGCTGCTCCCCAAGCCCACGGTGGCTGTGGTGCCAGCAAGAACCGAGCTGATGCTGAAGGATGTGGGTGCTGCGGGATGTGGGTGCTCAGGATGTGGGTGCTGCAGGTGCTGGTGGGGCCAGCACGAAATTACCCACAGACTGGGGCCAGGGACAGCATTTTGTTGTGGGTTTGTACAACCCCAAGCACTGCGCCATGGCCAGGACAACCTCTCTGAGGCATGAGCATGACCCTGAGTGGTGCAATATATTATCCTAATAATGCAGACTCGTACGGAAAGCCTTCACACACGCTCGTGTTCCCGTCCCCAGCAAGGGATACGCAACAAACACTTGTTTCTTCCCCTCTCTCTTCAAACAGCTCTCATGCAATTAGCTTTATACCCCTTAACTCGTCAAAAATAGAAAATGCAACACCTCCTCTTCCCCGCTCTCGCCTGCCCTGGTCTTTTGTGATCCCTCTTCTTAAAAGAGAAATAAAACCTCATTCATCACAATAATGATTTTTATTTCCAAGCGTTGCTGGTGATTTATGGACCTGTTTCCCGAAGCCGCTCTCTCCCGCAGCAGAAATAGATGAATGTGTTCAGGGGTGGGCTGGGGGTGCCAGTGGGGGAATGGGGACGGGAAGGAGGGAGATGCAGGGACGCTGAAGGCAGGCACGTGCCAGCAAGTCCCACGGCAGCACGAGCTGGAAGAAAGGCTTAAAATAAAAGAGGTGGTCTGATACGAAAGGGAGGTGTCACCCATCCAACAGCCTGAAATGAGCCCCTGGTGCCGTGCGGATGCAGGAGCATCGCGGGATGCAGGAGCATCACAGGGCAGCCTGTGCCATCCTGACCGTGCCCCGTGGCACACGGTGTGGGCTGGGCAGCATCGCCCGACCCCGCTGGCATTTCAGGCCATGGTGACAAATGAGCCTGTAAAACCCTGAGTGATGCAGGGCCATAAATCCCCCACACGACTCCGGGTAGGAGCCACGTAGAACGCGCCGAGAAAGGTCATGCTGCTCGGCGTTTCCCACCGCGGTGATTACCGGTGGGCAGAGGCAATGAGGGGCTTAAATATCAGCAGGATTTTGGCTGGGATCAGTCGTGGTGCTGGGCAGCCAGGCAAAATCCCACCGATACCACCCCACAGGTAGTGCCACCGCCAGCCCTCACCCCCCCGGCCCCTGGAAACCTTTTGGGAAGATCCTTTACCAGCCCCACTGCAGACACTTCCGCAGCCTGGCCCTTCTCAGAATCACTCGGTGCTTTGCAAATTTAGGCTGCCTGTATATTTATTTTTGCCTGCATTTATTTGCCTGCATCTCTTTTTTTTTTTTTTTTTCCCTTGTTTGTCTGAAGTTATGGCTCAATTTCAGGAGTTAAAGAAAACTCAGTTTATAAATAGTTTGTTCAAAGCACCGCTTTCCAGAAACGACAGAAGTCAGCTCCCAGCGAGCGCTGCTTCCCCAGGGGAGGGTCGCTGCAAGGGGAGGGGGGATTTTCATCTTTCCCACATCATCTCAACAAACAACATCTAACCTTCCTGAGAAAGCTGGCGGGAGTATTTTGGGTGGCTGCTCCCCGGTGCTGGTATTGCTGCCAGCACATTTCCCTGCTCTGAGCACGACGGCAGAGCCATGGTGTCCAGGGACAGCCCGACCGGAGCAGCACCGGCCCCGCTCCGCACAGGTCACGTCACCCTGCTTTGAGCAGGGTAGATGCCCCCGAGCTGGCGTGTGATGCTGATGCTGGGAAAGAGATGGTGAAAGGAGAAAATTCTTGGGGAATTGTCACTGTCGAAGTGTCCTTGCCTCTCCTCCCAGCATGGTGCTCCTCCTGAGCCCGAGCTGGTCACACGAGAGCCGGGCTGCTGCTCTTGTCACCCCTTTTAAGGCTGTGGCTGTTGTCCCCGGCGCTGCCCGCGCTGCAGGGCTGGGACCTGCTCCAGGAGGCTGGAGGAGGGCGGCTGTGTGCCCACCGCTCCGGCTGAGCCGAGGAGCGAGCCGGCCCTAACGTGCAAGGCTGTCCCCAGCCAGAGTCCCCCCATACCCTTGGGCAAAGCCTCCCCTTGACCCAGCGAGACCAAACCTCCCCACAGAGGCTGCAGGAGAGCAGGCTGGGGCGGAGGAGCCCGGCTTGCTGCCGCTTGCACGCCAAGCCGGTGTCTTGTGAGGAGCGATGCGGCCAGATATGAATCTTCAAAGGGGACGGTTTCTTCCAGGACAAGGGTTTTGGATAACCTTTGGAAACGAGCATCTCGAGCCAGACTATCTCGTCACACCATGTGCTTCTTCCTGAAGCCATCCCAAAGGATTTGGCACCGGGAGGCTGGGATCCAGCCCTGCTGCCTCTGCTGAACACACAGGCAGGGTCACCCAGGTCCTGGAGCCCTTGGGGACAAGCCAGGAGAGGCACAGCTGCTCTTGCCCTGGTTTATTTCTTTTCCCCCTTCATGGGCGAAAAAGCAAAAGCAGGTGCAGGATTTTGAAATTGCTGGGGGGGGCGGTTGTGGAAAAGTCACATCATCTGGATCAGGCTTTCAGGACACAAGTCATCGGGGCCGTGCGGAGTTGATGAGAAACATATAGCGTTTTGTCAAAGAAGAATTTCTGTCAGCGTGACTAATGGGAGCAATAATGAGCGTGTTCGGGATGAATCATTTAGCAGAAGCAGGACGGAGGGCATTGCTGATGGGAGGAACCTATAGCTGAGGTTTTGGGAAGAACAGGTTCATCACAAAAAACCATTGACACTGGAGAAAGCCAGGCAGATCCAGACAGCCCAGTGCTCTGCCAACCTCTCCCCCGCTATCCCGGCATGCCAGGACACCGGCACTACCTATACGGCACAATTTTCTTTCTGACCCCTGTTCTCTTGCTCAGACTTATCGAATTGCTATGGGCCAGACTGGGATTTCTCCGGGCTGAGGACACCAGAAGTGCCTATTCAGCAGTAGCAGCAATGGGCAGACGCTGGCACGGGGCTGTTGGAGCTGGCTTTACATTAACCAACAAGGTGGCCTCAATTTGATGACTTTGCTTTTTGGATGCTGTTAACGGGCACATAAGCAGTGGAAAACCACCCAGCAAATTCAAGGATCAAGGATACATCCTAAAAAACTGAGGGTTGAGACACCGAGAGCTCTTCGTAGCTCTGCAGGGTGCCTGGGAGAAGCCCTTCCCTGGACGACTGTCTCATCACTGATGGTGGGTGGAGAGCCAGCGCTGTGGGATGGGGACCGTCATCCCCACGTCATCCAGAGCCTTACCCCATGCAGACCTCCATCCACCGAGACCTCTGGTTCCTACAGCGACACAAGACATTGTGCTGCTGATAACCAGGACCACTGTTTTCCAGGCAGCAGAGATTGCTGCTCAGGATCCTACGGAGACCCGAGCCCTCCCGAGCCCCTCCTGGGCACCCCTTGGTGCACGCTGGCCTCTGGTAGAGCAAAGGATGCTGCAGGGTGAGCAGGACCCAAAAGACCCTTGATCCGAACATCTCTCCCTCCCTCTGCAAAGCTGCAGACCCTGTATAGCTCCGCTGGCAGCTCTCAGCTGATCTCCGAGCCCAAAAGGCAGCACTGGTACGCGTCCCTCCCGGTCAGTGTTTCACCACGGCCCCGGCTCCCAGCGTCCTGAGGCTTCACAGGGACCGTCAGCTTTTAAACCGCATTTCTGGCTCTGTGGCCTCTGAAGCAAGCCAGCCAGGAAACGCTCACACACCAACGGGGCAATAAAACCCCTTAAACACCCATATTTTGAGGCACTGAACACACAAGAGCTGACTCTCCGTGCCCCTCGCACCACCGTCCCATGCAGCAATTAAATACACAAATATTTGCTGCAATCTGTTTCCTATCTCCGCATCCCTCCTGGGCTTGGCTCGCCCCTCCCGGCCTGAGGAACGCCGGCATCTGCTCCTGCTTAAAACACACTTCTGCAAACTCACTGGCTTGTTCCAAAAAGGAGGGAGATGGGGGAAAGACAGGACTCGGGTTTGCTGGCTTTTGTGTTTTGTTGGGGTTTTTTGATTGGGTTTTAGTGGTTGTTCTTTTTTTTTTTTTTTTTTTGAAGGAGGGTTTGTTACTTCTCCCTCTCTCTTTCTGTTCCTGCTCAGTATGGAAAGTTTTGCTTCAGCTCGCCCTTGTGACTGGAAAAAGAGCCAGTTCATCGCAGCAGAACAAGGGGGCTATTTCTTCTTTCTTTTTTTATTCCAGAGTTCTTAGGAGAGCGTTTTTGCAGGGAGGCTGCGGGGTAAAGGCAGGAGCAAAGTCTCTGGGGAAACCCTGGCAGCAACCTGAGCTCAAGAAACAACGAGGACCAAGATGTGGCGGGGATTCAGCTCGGCGGGTTTGGGAGAGAGAAGAGCCTGAGAGAGGAGGAAAGAACCCCCGAGGCGAGGAGCAGCATCCCACCGGCTGTGGCAGAACTGTCGCCCTGCCCAGCAAAAACCTGCGCCGGCATTCGGGGCTGGGAGCAGGGATGCTCTGCCAGGCAGGGGCCCGGGTCCAGCCCCAGAGAGTCGGTCCCCCACAAAAATGCCAGGAAGCAGTTGTGGGTGTCCCCGGGTGCTTGCTCGTGCATGGACACACTCGTGTGCAAAGGTGATGGGAGGCCTTAGGGCAGGGAAGACGACAGGATTTGCCTCAAGTCACAGCGTGGGCTGTGTCGGAGCTGGAGCAGATGCTGCATTTGCTGAGGTCTGGTCCGGGGTTTTAACCGCGACTCCATGTTTCTTCCCCTGGATTTCCCAGGACAGTTTGGGAAAGGGGACACGCTCTGGTCCTTCCGCTCCCCCAGATTCCTCCCTTGCCTCCACCCCGGGGCTGCAGGCAACCCCAGGGAGAGCTTTGCAGCAGCACTGAACTGCTCTGCTTTCACTCACTTCACGCTGACAGAGGGGTGTCTAAGGGGGAAGGCAGAGCCAGCACGTCTTCCCCTGAGCCCTTTGGGGCCAGGCAGGTATTCCCATCCCCAGGACAGGACCACAGCCCTTCCCAGGGCAGCCGAGGCTCGTGGCCAGCTTCCCACTGCAGGCACAGACGCTCCTGCCCCAGGTGCCTGCGCTTGTGGAGACAGAGACTGTTGCGACGGCAGGAGCTGGCAGAAGCTGTTATATGGAGACCCAGGGGATGGGAACACGTCTGCGTCACGGATGACAACACTGAACGGCCTCAGCATCACCACTCAGATCCTCCCTGTCGCCGGAAAATACCCCAGCAACTACCAGAGGCCGCTTGAGCCTTGCCAGGCTGCCAGCGCTTCCTCTTGCTCTGCAAAGACAGGAGGAAGGGGAAAAACAGGGAGCACAACAGGAGGCTTGTAAAACCCTGGGTTTCGTCCATAATAGACTCTGCCCCTTCTTTGAGCTGCATCCCAAGCGCTGAGCATCTTTGCCCCACTCCGGAGTTTATCCTCCAACAGCAGACTCCCCTCCATGCCCCCGAGGGTAGGGATGCACCAACCAGCCTCCCCCCGCGGCAGGAGACCCATCTTGCTGTGGGTGCGTGGAGGCACCGAGCAAGACAGCGCTTTTCCAGCGAGGAGGCAGAAAGCCAGCCTGCTGCAATTATCAAATCCAACAGCTATCGCTGAAAAGCAGCAGAAGGACGTGGCGGAGCCTGCCAGGGCTCTGCTCAATGAACCAGCCCGTCGCTCCGAGCAGGATGCGTTTGTGCCCACTCCTCTTCCTTCCCCCTCCAGCCACTTTAGCATCAAAGGGATTTCCCTGCGCAGGGCAGGGTGACGATCTGCTCTCGTGCTGTGCGCTCCGAGCATCGCTGGCACAGTTCCCCGTAAAGCATTTGTTAGCACTCGAGTTGGAGCAGCAGGAGGAAGGGGGTGGCACAGGGAGCTGAAATAGCTCCCGGCTCTTCCCTGCATCCCTCCACCCTCCTCAAACCTTCCCGGCTGGGAAGTGGATATCCCACTGCTAACCCATCGCAGATTCTCTGACAGATGCATTATATGGGCTGCTTATCATTTCAGGTTTCTACTTGATCGCAAGGGAGACATCAGACCCAAAGCTGGTGACCTCCACGTGGACACCAAAACCTGAGGCTAGGTCAGTACAAAGGGCCCAGCGCTGTCCGCACGCCCTTGCAGGCTCCGAGTGCCACCAGGCTCAGCAATGGGGTGATGCCCCTTTCCCCGTGCCGCCGGGCTTTGCTGTAAATCCCTACACTGCTCCAGCCAGGACCCAGCCCAAGCACCCCTGAGCCTGGCCACTGGCTTTGATTCCCTTTTTTTCTTGAAAAGAAGGAAAGCTTGGAGCACACCTTGGAGCCTGAAGAAGTTTGCAAACAGCCCGGCCACATTGGCCAAATCCTTTCCAGCTCTACAGAGGCACTGAAACATTTGATTAAAGACTTGCATGAGATCTGCAGGAAGATATAATAAAGAGAAAAGCAGGTTAGATTTTGGCCACTCGCCAACACAACCACTGTTTCGCTAAGTCGAGTTGAGCCATTAATGCAACCGCCAGCAGGAACCCAGCGCTGTTTGGAGGTTCCCAGGCCCACCTCTGCCCCATCTTCCCAAACCCCTCTCGTGCCTGGAAAAGCTTGCGCAGGGGGAGGAGGAGGATGCTTTTGAAGAATTCTTTGGGTCCAGACCCAAATCAGAGATTTCTCCAGATCATCCTGTAACCCTGCAGCTCTGGCTACATCCCACTGCGAATTTGGGGAGCCCTTGCCCTGCCCCAGCATCACTCAGCCAGATGCAGCCTGAGAGCTGTGCCCCCACCCCCTCTATAGCAAAACTAAACCTGGAATTAAGTTACTAATTTGATTAGGAGAGCACAAACTCTATGGAGATGCCAGTTTATTAAACAGAATAAATCTCGCCTTTGCATATTTTATTCTATTGTGCATACTGATGAGGCATCCCAACTTCCCCAGCAAGCAGAGAGCGTTGCTCTTGGCTCCAGCAAAGCTCCCAAGGAAAATCACCGCGGTGCCGGTGCTCTCAGCGTGCCCTGGGCTCCCTGCACTGGAGGCTGGATTTCCAACCTGCAATTGCAAGGGCTCAGATGAGATGCAGACTCGCATGGATGGAGGTGGTCCCTATCTGAGTTCTCATCCCATGCCTTGCTGCAGGGAATTACTGCTGGATCAGTGCGACAACACCATCTTCCAGCAGCCTGGCCACAAAGCATCGCCCATCTGTATGGGAGCAATGTCTGCAGCGGACCAGACCATCCACCAGCATAGTCTCCATGACCGAGGCCAGAAAAATGTTGCAGAAGTAGGGTAAATCAGAAAACCAGCACAAAAAAAAGAGCTATTCTACCCCCACATAGGGTCCCCTGCCAGCCCATAATATTTGGTGCCTGTAGATGAAGCAATTTCTACACCAGGAAGGAATTGCTGGTATTAACTATCTTGCAGCAGGATGAAAAACCATCATGGAAAAGAAAGGAAAAAGGACATTGCTTGAAAATCCAGACCCCAGGCCAGAACGAGTTAATCCCAGTCTGTCATCGAGATCCTCCCCAACCATTTCAGTAGGATTTCAACCCCCTTTCAAAAGGGGATTTTGCAATACATTCACTTACATTGCAAAATGAAAAGTAATTTGGAGCTGAGAAATGGATTATGCTCTGCCGAGAAAGTGTTCAACTGGGGTCTTTTGACAATTTGGAAAGCTTTCCTTTTTCTTCTAAAAAACATGTTGAAACAGAAATCTGTTGAAACCGATGTTTTCCTATAAACACTCCGGGTTTCAACAAGCCTCCATTTTTCAAGCAAAAACAATTTGTCTAAAAATTACCAACCAGTTCTGCCTGGGACCGGTCTCATTCCCACGGCACGTGGTTAGATATTGCCCCCAAAGCGTGCACAGCCCCCCGAGCCCCGCCGTGCCGCGTCCCATCGCTGGAGGTATTTCCACGGCCGCGCACTTGCTGTGGTGTGCGAGGCCGTGGGCACGGAGCATCGCTCCAGCCTCTCGGGGAAGTCCCAGCAGGGAGGCAATAGCATCCCTCCTGCAAAGAGGGGGCCCAGCCCCGTGGCTGCTCCGGTTTGCCAACCCCCGCAGCTGCTCCTCTATTTTGGTTTTATTTAAGGAAAAATTCTGTAGTTTTCACCTGAAAAGTGTTTGGCATTATTTAATACCTCAAGGTGCCTGGACTCTCTCATCTGCAACCGTGATCAAAGCAGAGCGGAAAGCCACAGCGGCAGAGCCGCAGATCAATGGGGCCACAATTATATATTGATTTTTTTTTTTTTCTTTCCTGGGCAGCTACTTCAACACCACTGGCGTTCCCTGCCCTCCCAGCACTCCATCTCTGCAAGACAAATCTGCAGGATCAGTCAGAGCAGGAATTTCCCCTGCTCAATAATCTCAGTCTTTAAATTTTCTTTAAGCTTTGGGGCAGGATAAGCAATTCCCCTGGCCGCACCAAGCCCCAGCCCCTCTCCCACACTGGGTATGCCAGTCACACACATTTCCAAAGACCCAGTAATTAATGGTGCAAAGCCAAGTTTCCAGGCTGGGGCACACGAGGCGTTACGGCAGCCAGAAGCGGGGGCTCTGCCGATGCCGGGGGTGGCAAACAATGAGCGTGCCGTGGTCCCTGCCCCTCGCGGGGAGGATGCAGCGGCTCCGGCCGGTCGAAGCAGATTCATGGTGTTACCATATTAGCAGCCCTGCACTCTCTCTCCCCCCGTTTGTCACCCTAATGGGGATTATTATCCTCATTATGGTCTCAGCTACCAATGCGTATTGATGCTGACACTGCGGCGGTTTTAATCGGGGATCCGAAACGTGCTGTTATTGTCACCAAAGTGTCGTCAACGCGCAAACAGAGCCACGATGACAACAGCCAAACTAAACCCTCGGCAAAAGGCGATGCCGAGCGGATGGGGAGCTCGATGGCAGGGGGACAGCCGAGCATCCCCAAACCGGGGTGCTGGCAGCGACGGCAGGGCAGGCAGCGGAGCAGCGGGCGGCTGGGAGCAAGGTTTGCTTGGGAGCAAGTTGCAAACCACAAAGCACCTGAGCGGCTGATTTTCACACCTCACACGCGCACAGGCGCAGCCAGCCGCCTCCGAGCTGCCGTTCGCCCGTCTCCCCCCGAACCCAGTGAGTCACCGAGAGGTTCTTATGCAATTGTGGGGAAAAAGCTCTAATTGCAGAGATAATGCCACGGGAGTGACACATGCCAGCACCGAGAGCTGTGGTGTTCGATTAGAAATTACCCACATACATATTTATAGAGCCTGCCTCCGATTCAGCCCCTTCCAGCACGGAGCCGAGAGCCATCGGCCCTTTCCAATGCCCCCCCCGCTTCTTCAAAAAGTGGCAGCCCCCTCCTCACAGCATGCACGTGCCAGGTCCCTCTCATGGAAATCACCTGCTCTCTGCTGAAAGTAGCTCTGGGAGCAAATGCAAAATAAATATATTTAAAACATGAATAAACAGAGATGCAGGAGACGCTGCAGCAGTAAGTCGCTGGCCCTTCCCGCGCTCCCACTGCTGGTGTTCATTAGCAATACAGCATGCACGGGGCAGACCGCATCGATCTGCTCAGCAATCATTAATTCATAAGCACAGCCATTGATTTTTGCGCATGTCCTCATGCAAGTTTTATCAGCGGAGCCACGTGAGCGCCTGCCAGGTCCGGGCATTGCCCACTTGGTCCCGGCAGTGGCGTGCGGAGCAGCCGACCAGGGAAGAGCAAATCCAGCTTCACCACCCTGGGGATCCTCCCAGCCTAATTAGCCTCTTGCAAAAGCCACCGAACGACCTGCCAGAGACCAGCGCTCTCTGTATCTCCCTCCCCACCTGCTTACCTAAGAGATGCCCCGCTGCAGCCCTGTCCGTCCATCCGGGGCGTCCCTCTGTCCCCAGCCACCAGCGTGTGTCCTCCATCGCTTCAGTAGGCACGAGGCAGTCTGGACACAGGCAGGAGGTTCTCAGGGAAATGGTGTAATTTGCATTTGAGCAGAAAAAAAAAGAGCATTTAAGATGCCAAGCAGGGCCCTGACCTAAGTTACTCCATCTCTGCTCTGCAGCCCCCACTGCTCCCCTCCCACAGAGGACCCAGCATCCTCAGTCCCTGTGCTGAGCCACGGTTCGCTGGGGGTGATTCCCTGGGCAGGGGGAAACTGAGGCCACAGAGGCATGCAAGGGACTGGTGTCCTCTCCCACAGCTCATCCAGTCCTTGGGAGATGTCCCTTTGACTCTGTGCCTCAGTTTCCCCACACCTATGGACACCTTCCCCCCTTTACCAAGAGCACAGAGCTGGGCTGAGAGGGGCCAGGGCCGGGAGCCGCAGGTTGGGGTGTGTGACCAGCACGTTTCAGAACCCTTTTAGGATCCAGTTCTCTTACCAACGAGGAGGTAAATCAGAATAATCTGTTGACTAAACTCCCACAAGAGAAAAGCCCACCCCCAGGCTGTTCCCCCAGGGCTGCGGGCAGAGCAATCGCTTTCCCAAATGCTTCTACCTTCTGCAGTTGAACTCGCTGTGCCATCACGGCCAGTATTTGCCCCTCCACAGAGTCCCTGGTCCTCACAGGAGGGACCGTCTGGCACCTCGCTGGGAGCCACTTGAGATGCAGAGCCCATCCCTGCTCTCACCGAGGGTCATTTTTCCCCTCTCCGCTTGGCTGACCCGTGCAGACGCTTGTCACCCGCTCCAACCACAGTGCCCGTCTGCTGCCAGTCCCCAGGGAGAAGGTGAGGGGCTGCAGCCTGGCTGCTTCACTTGGAGCTGATGGTCCATCCTGGTGGGACCGGGGTGGGGATGGAGCTGCCCGCTGCAGCTCCACACCAGGGGGAACCACCCCTGGTGCCCCCCCCCTCCCCCGGGTGACACCGGGAGGGCAGAGCTGGCACGGTGCAGCCCCGGCCATGCTGGGGAGGGGGCAAGCACGGAGACGGCGAGGAGAGAGCGCAGGCAATCCATCTGTGATGTGCGTTGATTCCTAATGCGCCAGGTAGGCTGCTCGGCTCTTTGGGGAAGCATTAGGAGACGATGCTTAGAAAAGCTATCCACGGCCCACTGCAGTAAAACCCTTGATTACCTCACTGCCACGGCATGGAGCCCGGGGGGGGACGGGGAGAGCGGGCACAGGGTGGACACCCCCCGGCAGCCAGCATCCCCCCAACCCCTGGCCACCTCCACCACAGGTCATCCACCCCAGGGACAAAAGTCGATGTCCTGGCCCTGTGCAGGGGCTCTCCCGTGGGTCCCTGCACCCCAAGAGGGTGCTGTCTTCTCTGCAAGGGCAAAGACATCCTGGGAAGTGGCCAACCAACGCCCCCCCCCCCAATCTGCTGCTTCCTCCCTGCCTGGGTGCAAATGTGCCGTGGCAGAAAGCCCCCACCCAGCAGCCATGGAAAAAGGCAGCAAAAAAAGCAGCTCCTGTGCTGGGGTGGGACGGCAGCGAGCCCCAAACCTCGCAGGCAAGTGCATCCCTGCAGGCAGGGCTGCCCCAGCTCTTCAGAGAGCCCAGCAGTGCTGCACAATGGCTTTTGCTCTTAAGCAGAGAGGCGAGGAAAAGCAAAACCTCTCCATCCAGCTGAAAGCACCAGGGGAGTGACAGGTAGGTAGAAATAATTACTCAAATTGGAATTTGGGGTAATTATGTTCTGCGTTGCCGCAATTTGCCCTGTGGGGAAGCCTTTTGACAACCCCCCGATAAAACAGATTTATCATCAGCTGAACACCAGGTCCTTTCCCTGTAATCTTCAAACTCAAACATATATTTCTCTGATCATAAATTAGCAATACTTGCACTTGCTCTCTCAAAGCTGTTTCTCTCTTCCCCCTCTCCAGGTTTTCCACATCCTACAGAAACGGAAGATCCAGGCTGGTTATTTTAAAAGACGGCGATCAATCAGGCATGCCAAGCTTGGCTCTCCTCCCCCTGCTCAGGGTCCATGGCACACCAACACACCGGCTTCTGCCACACCAAGCTCTTCCTTAGGGCTGCATCACCCCTAAACCAACATGTGGCCACCCAATTCATGCTTGGAATAGTTTGGCTTCAGGTCAATTAAAAAAAATATCTAAAGCCAAGAATGGGGGATGAATCCCCCATGGGGGAGACCCACATGCTCAGCAGGACGCTGGTCCTTGTCCCAGCAGCTCTGGAAAAGCCTGGCTCGCAGCATGGGAGAGCCACACTTATCAGCATTTTTCTCCATTTCATCATTTCTCCCCGGTCAGACAGCTTGGCACGCTCAGCCAGCCGATGGGAGACCGTGCAGGAACAGAGAGTCACCTTGGAAAGGATGCTGGAGAAACTGTTCCCTCTGCAGCAACGGGCCAGGGCTGCTCGGGAGGAAGAGCCAGGTGCCCCGAGGCTGGGAGCAGCATCGGGGTGGAAATGCCCCCCATTTTGGAGAGACACCAAGCAGCTTTCGCATTCCCCCCCTCCCCCACCCCACCCCAGGAGAAGCAAGGACATTGTCACTCCTGGCTGCAAGAGGGACATCAGCTCACATGCCGTGGGCTCCAGCATCCTCCAGACCAACCACATCTCCCTGGGCAAGGTGCTTCTAGCAGAGACTCCCCCCTCCTCGGGTCCATCACCCCCAGCCCCCCCAGCTCTTCCCTCCGCAGGAACTGGGTTGGGGGGGCCCCTCCCAGAGGCCACGTGTCTCCCGTCGCAGAGCCTTTCCCAGGCGTCAGGGCTCCCGTTGACAAGGCCTAACGCAACGTTGCTAATAATAGCTGTATCTTGGTCGCATCTCCCATCCTGGAGCAGCTCGTGGCAAGGAGTCCCGGAGCCGCTTGCTCCGGAGCAGGGTGGAGGAGGAGAGCTGGGAAATCCCCGGGGTGCTGCGGGCACCCCCAGCCCTCAGGAGACCCACAGTGGGCTGCGGGCAGGGGACTGATTTTCTACAAATTATGTTTATGCTAAACATTCACAGTCTGGGGGGAGGGAGCTGTGTAGAGGGAAATAAGGTGTTTTCTTCTTTCTCTTCCTTCTGCTATGTTTTTCTTTCTGCTTTTCCCAGTGGTGAAGTGCAAAATTGGGAGAGGAAAAGCCCAAACAGGTTTTCTCCCCCTTCTCCCTACCTCTATTTCCATTGTTGAGTTTCCCTGAAGGCGCCTGGGCAGCCGTCTGCACCCCGGTGATAATTCATAAACAGCACTTTCATCTCCAGAGCCCTTACAGCTCCCATCTAATGAATCCCAGCACTGGGATCCCTAAAAAAAAAAAGAAAAAAAAAAGACAGATCTGGAAACTGAGCAGCAATATAGCTCTCCCTGGGTGGCCACTATTAATTACTCCATCAGTGTTAGGGATGTACGACGTCTCAGACCCTAAGTCACCGATCAGGATGTCTCCAGACGAGATGCTGTATAAATACAGGCAGGAAAATGGGTTTCTGGTCAGTCTGGGGGAGCCTGGTCCTGGACCAGCTGTCTGGGCTGGAGACAGGAGTGGGATACATCAGTCCTGGGCAAGGTCCTGCCCCGATGCCGGGCGGTGGGAGCTTGCCGAGGGTTTCAGCCGGACTGTGCAAGCAACTCCAGCCAGGAGCTGCACAAACAGCCGCCCCAAACGATCGCACACTAAGCACAAATCGGTGCCTTGAGCCAACAGCCAGTTAAGTGCTATAAATAAAGCTGTTATCATCCATGCCTCACTCGCTGAGCAAGCTGGGCCACAGCGCTTCCTCCCCAGCAGTGTTTAAGGGTGATTTCTAGCCCAGAGGAGGCCAGGAGCTTGTCAGCATCCACCCTTCAATGGCCTTTTTCCATCCTGCCATTGATTTTGCACTTGGCCAATAAATCCACTGGTTGACTGTCCTGGGCACGGGTGGGGGACAAGGCTGGCACAGACACGGCCACTGTCCTGGGCAAGGGGACCTGTGTTATCCCTGTGGCCTCTCCCCAGCTTGCCAAAGAGCCTCCACCCTCCTCCTGATGCTCCAATTCCCATTTCATGTCCCCGGCCTTGCCACCCCAACCAGCGGAGGAGCTGCAAAAGGATAGAAAAGGATGGCTCTGTCCCCAGATGGTGGCCAAGGGACATGGCCCAGCACAGCAGAGGGAGCTCCTGGTCATGCTGGTGGAAGGAAAGCAGAGAAGAAATCTGGGTGAGGAAGGGGGAGCAGGAAGAGAGATGGGCAGGGTGATGGGAGAGGAGCTGATTTCCCACGGGGGGGATGAGGACCTGCGGGAGGAAGCCTGAGCAGAAGAGGATGGAGATGGCTCATGGACAGGCATAATGAGAGAAGGGGTTAAAGGAATCTTAGCAGATAAAATGCTGCATAATAATTGTCTAGATTGCTGTGTACCCCAAAGAATCAAATTGATAGATAGTGCACAAATGCTTTGCTATTGCGCAAACTAACTGAAGCAAGAAGATTTGCGGCTCCTTACGAAGGACAGTTCCTGATAAGAGCCAGGAATTTGCCTTAAGAACCAGCTTAAACCGACCCTGCGGTTTGGGCAAGAACAAAGGAGCAACTAAGTCTGTGCAAGAACAAGGAGTTACTAGCAGTGACGAAGAGGAACCATCTGCCTTCATCCCCACGACCCCTGACCACCACCACAAGGAGGCACTGCACAGTCGGGAGGAGCTCTTGGAAATGACCTCTTGAAACTAATTTTGATACGAAGCAGGACAGGTTATGCATATGTACAGGCGTATTGGGAAACTTCATGAATATAACACCTTGCTACATATAAACGGGGCAAGCTGCCGCGTGCCGGTGCGCACGACTTTGGTGGGACTACCCCCATGCTGCCCAGCGCTGAATGAACATACCTACTTTACAACCTTACAGACTGTGGAGTCTGCTTTCTGCACGTCAATAACAGCCCGCTCAGTCCCTGCGAAGATGCCACATGCTGTCCCAGCTCCTCCTAAATCAACCCAAGGGAAGGAGCATGCTCATGCCATGGTTCCCAGGAGACAGAGGCAGAGGAGGGAGAGGGCTGCTGCTCTCCAGGGCTTGAAGACTTTCCCGTCTCTGTTTTGGTGCCAGTTAATGATGCATGGCCAGGGCTGGGACAAGAGCGTGGAAGGGGAGGGCAGGATGGAGGAGGAGAGGGGCCCATATGGAGATGCTTCTCCCAGAGAGCAGCAAGATGCTGAGCTGGCGTGAGATTGAGAGCTCACCGAGATGTTGGCTGTTAGAGCCAAGCAATCAATATGTGAAAATCCAGCCCAGGCGAGGAAGG
>VXBL01006371.1:219703-253275 GCA_013400195.1 Aramus guarauna
AAACCAGTCATGTGTGTTTGATTCAAGAAAGCAACAGAGTAAAACTTCCAGGAGGTGGGAGTCAAGGCAGGAGGGCAGAGGGACGGTGAGAGCAGAGCAGAGATCTCACGGGTGCACCCGGCCCCAGCAGAACCCGGGTTTACACCCCCGTCAGCATCTGGCCCCAGGTACCCAACTACAAAAGCAAATATCCTGCTGGCATGGCTGCAAAGCGGCTGGCTCTGCCCTGCCAGGTCACCAGCATCAGGGTCGCAGGGCTTTGGGTCCTGCCTGCGTCAGGGAGGGCAGGGTTTGGCTGGAAGCAGCACGGACGGGGGCAGGATGCAGGATGCTGGGGGGAGGATGCAGGATGCTGGGAGGGGGCTGCCATGCCATGGACCGATGCTGCCGGGGGGAGCCTGGGAGGGATGAAAGCTGGGGACGGGGCTGGTCTTGCAGAGGAGGGGTGTGGGGAAGGTGCAACCCACCCAGGGTGCAGGAGAGCCCAGCTCCTGCTGCAGGGGCCGGACACCCTCCCCACTCCCTCCTGCCAAGTTGACACCAGCCAGGAGGGAACAAGCCCCTCTGCCTCCCGAGCAATGCGGAGCCAAGGCCAAAGCCCCTCGGCAGGGCCCAGGCTGGAGGACTGTGTCCCCCCTCCCCGGGGCCCTGGGACGTGGCTCTGGCCACGAGGTGTCGTTGCCGGTCCTGCCGTCCGGCGCCAGACCCGGCCACCCTCTGCCTGCACCGATCCTGCTCCCCCAGCCACCCGCTACGCCCGGCTGGCATCGCCCTGCGCCCCACGGCTGCAGCGTGACCACCTGCACCCTCAGCACACCAGCCCCGGGCATCGCTGCTCCACCTCCGTCGCAGGGGAGGTTTCCCCAGGGACATGACGGGCTCTCCGGGCGCAGCCACCCGGAGCAAGGGTACAACCCGAGTCCTGCAGCGAGGTGGCCCTCGGCTCCCTCGTCAGCTCCATCCGGAGATGCTTTTGGCTTGGACTGAATCTGACCTCCTGAAACTCTGCCGGATGGAAGGGGAGAGACAGAGCCAGCTCCAGGGCTGGCCTCGGGGAGGGCAGAGAAGGCAGGGCCCACAGGCAGGGAACTGGGGTGGGCATGGCAGCCACCCCGGGGGGCTGATGCTGCGACCTGGGGTGGCTGCAGCAATGCGGTGCTGTCCTGCAGACAGCGGTCCCCAAGGATGCACATGCCACGCGTGTCCACGGCCACTGCAGGGGTGGGAAGGGGGAAAAGGCACGAGGGATGGAGGTGGGGTGTGAGCGGGGGGAGAGGGAGGCAAAGAGGGTCCCACGTGTCAAACACCGAAGGGGGTCGAGTCTCTGTGCAAAGCCAAGTCCTGGGAGAGGCACGCTGCCGGGCAGGGCTAGAAAACCACGGACTGCAGGAGGCGGAAACACATCATCAGGTCCAAGGGGATGGGGGGTTTCAGGAGGTTCCCGTCCAGCCGCAGGTACCGGAGCCGGGGCACGCTGTCCAGGTCAGAGGGGGAGAAGTCCTGGATGGACATCAGCGAGGTGGGGCAGATCTGCGTCCCGTTGATTTCTGCAGGGAGGAGAGGAAAGGTGGGCTGCAGGTTAGAGGAAAGGGAAGACAGAGAGGGATGCCAGAGACCCCCCCTCCCTGCCTGCCCGTTGAATCCCCAAACGGGGATGCTTTGCTACAGAGGGGGAGAATCTCCAGCCTCTCCCAGAAGACAGCAGAGCCCCAGCGAGAGGAAAATCTCGCTTTTGTTCAGAATTGAAGTAGGTCATGTTCAGCCAAAGCACGGTGAGGGATGCAGTGTCATTTGAGAGAGAAAAGGGATTATTTCAAACATGAAACCTGCCAAGCCAGCCCTAAGCCTTCAAAAAAACACCACAAAAAAAAAAAAAAAAAACAAAAAAAAACCATCAAGGAAACATACTCCAGCACCATTATGCTGAAGATCACATCAACAACTGGCTCGTTGCTCGAACTTCTGGGACAGAGACCTTACAAAAGCCGGGTAAAACAGGCAAAAAAAGAGCTGGGATATGATGTGCACGGCCGCACAGGCGTCTCCCCATGGAAAGCCCGAGCAGGACCTGGGGCCCGGTGTGTGTGAAGCCAGCAGCAGCCACCTCAAGGTGCCCCTTGGCTCCGGTTTGGGGGTGTTCAAATAAAATGCAGGTTAACCAGCATTTGAAGCAGACCTTCATCACTGCATCATTATTCCCTGGGAACAGACTCTGGTGACCCCCTGAGAGAAGGGATGTGGGTTTTGTCCCTCTCCCTCATCACATCCCATAATTGCTGTTAGTGCTTGCCTGCAAAGAGCAGCTTTCTTGCTCACATTTGGTGCCCCGTTTGGGCAGGAGCCGGCCCGCTAACGCCGCTCTGTGATTTCACAGCCCCTCTTCGGTAGCAGATGGCTTTTGCACATATAAAGTCACGCACCATCACTGCGCACTAAACGCCGCAGCATGGAAGTGCTTGTGTCACACCACTTGTGGGGACCAGCACTTGCCCGGCGGCTGCGTCAGAGGTGAGCGATGCCCCGGGTGGGTCCTGCAGCCCCCATACAGCCCACCGCAGGCAGAAATACAAGAGCCCAGCACGCTTTTCCCGGCACACGTGGAGGGTTTCTGGCAGGAGCACCGCATTCTTGCTCTCCCGCAGACCCGAGGACAGCAGGTTGGTGAACCTCTAATAGCAGAAACATCTGGGGTGATCAGGAATGGGTCTCTGCCGTCTTCTCAAATGCGCTAGCTGTGTTTACACACTTCACAGGCCAGCACCTCTCCCATGAAATTGCAGTGCTTTGCCTGGAACGGTACAAAACTGCCCCGGTTGGTTTGCCAAGGCAACCTCCATCACAGCCTTGTTCTCCCGGTTCCTTCCTCTGTGAGGCTCAGCTCAAGAGCTAAGCTGGGTTATTTCTAACCATCTTGACTGCGTATTTGGCATCTGTTCTTAAAATATGTGCACAGACTCTCCTTTTTAAATATCCCTATTTCTGAGCCCTGCTGGGGAAGTAACTATTTAGATGGCAGGTGGCCCCAAAGAAGAGCTGCCCATGACAACGAACCAGAAAAGCCCTGCAGCACCAGGGGGAATTTAGCTCTGCTCCTCAGCTACCATCCTAATCCTCAGGCCATCCTTCCCCACATCCAAATCCACCCCCCTTAGAGCCTTGTTCACCTGCAAAGAGCCCCCAGTTCATCTCACCACCACATCCCCCTTTGAAGGCTTTTTACCCCACTGGGTAAAAAATGACCTTTCTCAACAAACGCTTGCCATCCTGAAGCCCATCTGCTCCCCCACAGACCTCCCCACAGCCTCCCGACCAGCCAGTGCAACTCACTTTCAATGGAGTTGTTATTTAGGTAGAGGTGCTCCAGCTTGGGGCTGATGAAAGGGACGTTGGTGAGCTTGTTGTGGGCCAGATGCAACACCAGCAAGTTGGTGAGGTTGAAGGAGTTCTTGGGGAGCCCCTTGTCAGAGATCTGGTTGTAGTTGAGCCGGATGAATGCCAGGTTGGGGAACTCCTTGAAGTAGTCACTGGGGATGTCCTCAATATTGTTCCTGTCCAGGAAGAGCTGGTGGATGGCACTGGGCACCCCAGGGGGCATTTTCCTCAGGATGTTGTGGGCAAGGTTGAGTTGCATGAGGTTCTTGAGTCCCTTGAAGGTGTTTTTGTTGAAGACCCCATCACTTAGCTTGTTGTGGTGCAGATCCAAGAGCACCAGGTTCTCCAGCTTGTTGAAGACCCCAGCAGGGATCTTGGAGATCTGGTTCCTGCTCAGACGCAGCTGCTCCAGGTTGGGTGGCAGGAAGGCAGGAACCTCCTTGAGCTGGTTCTTCTCCATGTAGAGGAAGATGAGGTTTTCCAGCTTCTCCAGGACCCGCCTATCCACCTTCCGGATGCGATTGTTGTCTAGGTTGACCCATTTCAGCCCCGTGGCATTCCTGAAGGACTCCTCCGGGAGGTCGTCGATGAAGTTGTTCTGGAGGTAGAGGTAGTGGATGCGGGACGGGATGATGGGGACCTTCCGCAGGTTGCGGCTGTCACAATAGAGGGCAGAAGGGAAGTCTGGGGGGCAGTAGCATTCTCGAGGGCAGTCGGGGAAGATGGAGGGGGGACCCGGTGGCAGGGGCGGAGGCAGCTCTGTGGGCTCGACGGGCTCAACGAACTCGGGAGGCGGGCGGGTGGGTTTTCGGGGAGGCTTCCTCCGCTGCCCGCTCACCTCCGAGATCAGCACAAGAACAAGTGGGAGAAGCAATCTGAAGGCCACCTTCATGGTCCAGATGTTTCCCTGAGGGAGACAACAAGAAGAGGTGGGTTAGGAAGCGCCCGATTTAGGTACCGCATCATCTCCCCTCTCCTCCATCACTGACAGGCAGGAATTCACCCCACATCCCGGCCAGTAACCTGCTATTTTCTCTCTTTCCCCTTGGAAGTGATCTTTAAATCCAACCCCTCTCTAGAGCATGAGTCACTGAGATCTCCTTTCTCTGGCTCAGCTTTATGCCATGGCAGGGGGAATTTGGGTTTTTTTTCATTTGGTTTGGGGTTTTTTCACATGCCACCTGCCCCACAGAGCCCAAACACCACTGTGCTCTTTCCCAAAGGATGGATTGCCCCTTCAGAGACCCTGATGGATTAGGCTTAATTTTGCACTTGAGCCCAAAAAATAAAATTAAAAAAAAAAAAAAATCAATGTTTCAGTAGCAAATTGGCTGAGCAACAGTATCAGGAGGCCAGCAGCAGTTAGCGAGGCAGCAGAGATGGATGGCCCTGTGCTTCAGGGACAAGGCTTTAATGCAGGACAGTCCATTTTCAAGGCCACGTGGTAAAAAGACATTTGCAAGATTACGCACAGGCGATACCGAAGGTGTTTGGTTATACAGTTCCCTGCGCTGCCCAAATAACCGATCCGTCACCTTCAGTCCCCCTGCAGGCTGCTGGGCTGGTTAGTTGGAGAGAGTCCCAGGAGAAGTGGGAGATCTGGAGGGATCAGGCAAGGTCTCTGCTTGCCCCTACGCAGACAGTTTCTCCTGGACACCAACACCTTACAAATGCCACCTTTTCCCTTTTCTCTGGTTTGGCATCAAGCCCACGAAGGCTGCCTGTCCCATCTCTGCCCTCCCTGCTGCTGCCTGGAACAGCAGCAACCATCCTTGCAAGACTGTTGCTGGTAGCTCTCCAGCTGATGCCTTGGAGGATGGAGGGATCCAACTTGTTGCAGACGAGCTCCCCAGAAAGCCCCGTGCAGAGGGTGCTTTGGATGCTCTGACACTCCCCGGGGCCAGCTGGAGCAGACCAGGCTGTAGGCTTCCTGGGCAGACACCTCGGGGTGTTCGCCAGGCTTTTCCCAGCGGCATTTGTCACCCCAGCAGGAACAGAACTGAGCTGGATGCACAGTGAGGCAGATGGAAGAGCTCAGAAGAGGCAAGGTGGGAAAGAGAATCGAGCGAGATGAGATGGGGAGGAAGATGAGGAGACTCAGGGGAAGACGGGTCTCCTGGGGAAATGGAGCATCTGCTGTGGGAGCCAGCGCTGCCGGGACTGGAGCGTGGGGTAGAAGCCTTTGGTGAGGCTGGAGCCGGAGATGCTGATGCTGGAGAGAAATCAGGCTCTCCCGGCTCATCGCTCTCCCCCATGCAACCCGACAGAGCAGAGCTCGCAGCTCGCTGGTGCCCGGTGCTGTCGTCGTGGCCGCAGGCGCAGCCAGCCCCGCTCAGCTCAGCTCGCCGGGTGGGAGCAGCGCAGAGGCAGGGCTGAGCCGGGCAGAGCGCGTCCGCCTTTGGGCAGCGGCAGGGAAACGTCCCCAGCCCTCATCGGACCAGCAAACGGCACAGACCGACCCCGCTGGGGCAGCCCCTTGCCACACCAACCCCCTTTTTGCTTACAGCTTCCCCCTGGGTCTGCGTCCCACCCAGGGATGTCCTTACAGCCCCTCGACGGGCCACTGCTCCCAGGGCTTCGCCAGCCCGGCTCCCTTTGAAGCAATCCCACGCATTCCTGGGGCTCCAAGTAATTGACTTTCTCCAAGAAAAGATGCTATTCTCACCACCCCCCCAGGCCCAGCCTATTACTTTCCTTTTTGTCTCGCTCCGCTCCCATCTGGCTCTGTTTAACCCTACGAGCCTCACACGCCTGCTGTTTTCAATCAGAGCTCTGGCATCTCGCTGGGGGAAGGGAGGAACGGGGAAGAGCAACGAGGCCCGAATGCTGCCAGATATTCAGCTCGGCAGTGCTGCGCTAAGTCCCCTTTGGGGATGTACGTGCGTGCTTCTGTGTTGTAAGAGTTCGGATTCAACGGCGGGCAGCAGAGAACAGACAAATTCGTGACAGGGAGCTGCTCTACGTGCAGTCCCCTCCCTGGCCCTGCAGCACCGTGCTCCTTTCCCAGCCACATCCCTCCTTCCACTTGGCTCTCCTCCCACCTTCTCCCAGACCTTTCCATGAGATTTTGCCTCAGCTTCAAAACTCAGACCTGGATTTTAACACCCTCCACGCTCCGGGGAGCGGCGGGGGCTGAGGTCTGCGTTCGGCCCATTGCAGAGAGGAGGAGGCAGCTGGGACACAAATTCCAGCCAGTACAGGCTGTGATCTGGGAGTTCGGCTCCCTCCGCTCACAGAGCGATGCTCAGCTCGGGCCACCCAGCAGCCACCCCGGGCCATGTCACAGGGAGGGTGGGGGACCGGGCAGAGCTGCCACCCCGTTGGTCTCAGGAGCTGGCTGAGTTCCTGGCCCTTCCAGGAGCAATCTGGCCCTGCACAGCCTGCGCCATTCCCTCCGCATGAGGCTTTAACACTGCAGATGTTGAGGGACTCGGCATATAGCCGAAATAGTCGGCGAGCCAGAAATTCAGGCTGGAGAGCGGCAGCATCATGTGGCATTTGTCAGCTCAGAAGGAAAGTGTCAGGAGGCAGATGCAACCCCTCTTATCCGCTGTGCTGCCTGCAACCTGCTGCCACATCCCCATGGGGACCGGGCACTGCCACAGCCCCTCCGCCATCGCAGCCGGGCACAGCCAGCACTGCCAGCACCCTGCTCCGCTGCCGGCCCCCACCAGCCTCTCCCTGCAAAGCTGCAGCCCCCGGCCAAGGCTCTGCCCACCGCTCCCCAGCCTGCTCGGGGAAAGCAGGACCCACTTCCAAGCAATCTGCAGGAAACCAGCTCACAGCCAGCAGTCCCCGCAACAGCCCTGCATCCACAATAACGTCCTCAACGGGGCCGCAGCCGGGCTTTTTGCAACAAGCCTGAGGCCACCACAAGCTTTACAATTGCCTCCAACACGCTGGAAGGTTCAAAGCCAGCTCTCCCTGGACGTGACACAGTCGGCAGTCTGTTCTCCATCCAGTTTAATGCAGTTGAATTTACTGGCGTGAATGCAAGAAGCCAGATTTCAAAATCCCACACCCTGATTCTGCACGAGCACCAGCTGCCGAATCCGCGGCCAGAGCCACGGCACAGCGCCTGCTCTGCAAATGCCTCCACTCGACATTTCCCACCACCCCCCGACGGACAGGACAGCTCGGATCCCAGGTACCCACAAGGAATCCGTGCAAGAGGAATAAAGTTAAAATCATGAAGCAGCAAATGCATTCAGGAAACCAACTGCCTGGTGTGGAGAAAAGGCTCAATTCATGGACAAAAACATCCTGACACCTCCTGAGCTGCGGGCTGGGCTGAGCAGCTCGGCCCGGGTGCAAGACCAGGGCACCCAACAGATGCCAGCCCAGGGTTTTTCCCAGAAAAAGGCAGCTGCTCCCTCAGTCATCCTATTACAATTGACAAAAAATCGGCACAACAGCTGGAAATTCCAGCCCCAAATGCCACTGCTGTTTGCTTTCCAAATCATTTATCTTCACTGCATCTCCCTAACCCACAGCTCCCAAGCAGTGCTCCCTGCCAGCCCCGTGAGTGGTGCCAAGTGCGGGCAAAAATCACAACCTCTGGGGCACGAGTGAGGTATGTAAAGGTCACGGGAGGATTTGTCACGGGCAGGAGTCCCAACGCTCTCCCTTGGGTGCCTCCTGCCCTCCCCACCTCCTGTGGCAGTTAGTCGTGCAGAGAGCAGCAGCCGGCTCTGGACGGCTACCAGCGATGTATCCGGGACCCCTGTGCAGGGGCTGGGAGGAATAAAGGGAACCTTTAACTTTGGGAGGAGAGGGGAAAGCCTGGATGGCTGGACCAGGGATCCTTTCCAGCCCGGTGCCCATAACCCTGCTAGCTGCCTTCACAGCTTTCCCACTGGGACCCCCGGTTGCCATCACCCCTGCAGCCCCCAGGCTGGAAAATGTCCCCACCCGGCCTGGGAACTTGCACATTGGAGCAGAACAAGGAGAGCAAGCTAAAAATAACCGAAAGGAGCCAGCAAAGCTCCCTCATTGGCTTCCCTTGCGTACAACCACCGCAACATGCCGATGATGTCTCTGCAGGAATCTGGGTCTGATCAGCTGTAACTGAAACAGGGAGCTCTTTATCCAGCGGCGCTGGCGAGTTGGGAACGCTGGAAAAGGGCCACGTACAGTGCAAGCCTGTCCTCGGAGGGGAGCACAGACACGCTGTCACCCAGGCGTCCCCAGGGTTCCCTGGGGAGCAGAGCCCTGATGCAACAACCCGCTCTTCCCGCCCTTTCCCAGCCCTTTCCCAGCAAGGAGCGGAGCCGCCGGCAGCCTGCTCGGCTGGGGCTGGAGCCAGCACATCGCCAAGGCAGCCCCAGGGGCCGGGCCCCCGCTGCGCTTCTCCTTGCAGGGACAGTGCGGTGTCCGTGCAGGGCATGGGGGTCGCAGGAGACCCTGCAGCTCGGACACGCTCCTGGGCTCTCGAGCGACGCTTTTGGGCTCAGCCTGAGGGCTGCAAGACACGGGGACAACAACGCACGGCTCCTGCATCCTTCTGCGTGCCAGGAGCATTTCCTCACCGTCACGCAGTCACCAGACTCATTGCAAAAGGCTCGTCGCATTCACTGCTCCCTCCAGCAACCTCCTCCCGCAGCAGGATCCATGGGAAGGCAGTCCTGGCAGAAAACACCTTTCTGCTGCCTTCTCCATGTCAGCAATTCCTCCCTCCCTCCCTCCTCCCTTGCTGCATGTCCCGACTCTTCCCAAGGTTGCTCCGGGCTCAGCCCGCCCGCAGACCTCTCTGCCACACACAGCGGAACTGGCTGGACACAGGCAAAAGCAAATCATGGGAGAAAGCGCTGCCAAAGCGACCGCAGCCCAGCCCCCAGGCCTGCCCCCCCCCCACTCCCCTCCAAGAAAATCCCTCGCCTTGGCCCCCCCGGCTCTGCTTTCTCTGGGGGTGATAAACTGCTCTGATGCCTTATCAGCTGCTGCTGCCTCACCCCTCCCCTCCAGCCTCTTCCCCAGGGCAGAGGAAACCTCCCACAGCTGCACTTTTATCTCTTCCCAGGTAAAAACACTCAGCCCCTGGCCCCCGGACCTCCCCAGGGGAGCAGGGACACCCAGCACCCTGCACTGCTGCTCCGCGCTGCCTGTCCCAGGAAAGGGTGCTTCCCGGGAGGCAGCTCCGGCAGCTCGCGGGATGCCATCGGCCGAGCACCACATAAGGAAGGCCCACGGATCGCAGGCTCCCAGGAAAGTTTCCAAGCCCTCGTGTGCGACATGCTTTGCGTTCAGCTGCCAAGAGGATGAATTTCCACTTTCTGCCCTGTAGATGCTTTTCCTAAAACTCTCACGCAGGCGGGGAAGGGCAGGTTTGGGATGAATCTCTTCCACGCAACAAAGCCCTTTCCCCAGGACTTCGGCGAACATCGCTGCCCTGTTGCTCCCTCCCGTCATCTCCTGCCTCTGCCGGAGCAGAGACAAAGAGCCGGCTCCAAGCAGGACCCACACAGCAGCCCTCCCCACGGCGGGGTGTGAGGAGGAGGAGGGAGCTGCACCTCTCCGCCTGCCTGGAGCGGAGTTGGCTCAAATCTTGGTGACTGAGGTAGCAGAAGCGGCGTTCCATGCCCTGGGAACGGTCTGTGTGCTCCAGGCACGGCTCTGCCTGCCAGGCAGAGAGAAGGGCTTTACCACCTACATTTTGGGCAGAAAACCAGCCTGCTGCAAAGTGCCCCCGAAGCACTGAGGTGCTGTTTGGCTGCTCTCTCCCGCCTCCTTCTCAAAGCAGCGTGATGCTGGTCCCCTCCGCAGGGCAGGGAACCTCCCCGCTCCCCACTCCGGCACGGGAACGAGGGGCTGCACACAGCCCCCTCCGCAGGAGCGGGACCCCCCAGCCCCCCCAGCCCATCTGTTGGCCCCTGTGCTGGGCACAAGGAAAGCGCAGAGACTCGATGCTACCGGAGGCTCCGTGGTAGCAGTCCCCCCCCTCCTTGCGCGCTGCCCCTGCTGCTTGCCAAGGCAGGGGACTGTCCTGGGCACGGCTTGGGCTGTGCCACCCCCCTGGCACCCCCAGCTCTGCCTCCCTGGCTGCAGAGCCAGAGCCGAGCGTGCGTGGGGTTGTGAGCATGTGGGAGCGCAGGTCGGTGTGGACACACACGCACGCACACACGCACAAGGGGGTCCTCGCTCACCCCCACAGCGAGCGGCTGGCAGTAGCTGCGACGCTGTCACGCACGGACTTCCCTCTGACTTTGCAGCCCCAAGTTCCCCCCCTCCACCCCAGCCTGCCCCATGCTGAGAAAAACTCTTGCAACAAGAGAAAAGGGAAGGAACAAAGACTCCAGCTGCTGAAGAACAGAAAAACCAACAAGAGGAGAGAACAAAAAAGGAAGAGCAGATGCTGGTTTGCATGTCAGGGAGGCTGGAGAGGGCAGGAGCATCGTGGACCAGTGCAGCGTCCTGGGTTGGAGGGTCAGGCAAGGCAAGAAGAGCCTGGGGGAAAGCACCTGCCCCCAGCTTACCTGTGTGCACCTCTCCTCCTCCTGCCTCTTATTAATCCCCAAGACAAGTTTCTCTCTGGCTGTCTCCCTCCTCCTCCTCCTCCTCCTCCTCCTCCTCTCGGCTCCACCACGAGTGAGCCCCGGCCGAGCGCGGGGGTTTTGTTCCTGGGAGCCGCTGGCCGAGGGTGGGTGGGAGCGCGGGAGGCGGAGGGCTGGGACGGAGGCACGATGACAACAATAACGTCTTTATCTGGCAGCCAAGCGCTGCGGGCTCCGCTGCGCACACATGGCCTGCCTGCCGGAGGGCTGGCGTTTAATAACAATTCCTTCTGCTGCGGAGGCTGCTCGGAGCCCGTGTTTAAAAACAAAGCTAATTAATAATTTAAATAAGCCCTTCCCTTGCCACGGCCCCTGTTCCAGGAGCGCGTGTTCGGGACGGCGCTTTGCAGCGATACGGCTGAATCGCAGCGGGGGGTGCGGAACACGGGGGTTTGGCGCGTGGCACCAGCCAGCCTGGCCCCGGGGCTGTCCCACCCGGGTCCCCCACCCGCACAGAGTGACTTCCAGCTGCCCCCCATCCCTGCGGAAGGGAGCCAGCCCCACGCCGGGGTCTCTGCTCCTGCCTGGCAAATGGCACGGTAAAACATGACGCAGGGTTCATTGGCTCCCAGCTGGTGATAAGCTTTAATTTAAATCCTGATGGCACTTAATAAAGAGAAAGGAGGGGAAGCCGTGGTGGTGCCATGCAGACAAGCCGGCCACGGGCACAGGGCCACCGGGTTTTGCATGGGGTCTCAGCCAGGTCGTGGACCAGAAAACCACTGTGCACCGAGGGCATGTGGCCAGGGGACCCCCCGGGGCTCCCGGGTGCCTGCTGGGGCCGGTGTGTTTGTGGATGCTCAGGGGGCACGTTTCTGCTCCAAGGAGCTCGGAAGCAGCCTGGGACCTGTTGCATATTCACAGCTCTGAGACACAGTCTGGGCACGAGCGAGGAGTCCTGGGGGGCACAGCGGCCACGGGGAGCTCCCTCCCACAGGCATCCCCATCCCAGGCATCCCCGGGATGCGGGATTCAGGGGGAAGGGGGTCCTCTCCCTCCCCACGAGCCATCCTCTCTCCAGCCAAGCGGATCTGCAGCGGGGGCCAGGAAACCTGAGCTGCTTTGGCTCATTGAAAACACAGTCCAAACCCCACCGGAGGCTGGCAGCCATCCAGGAGGGTCCAATCCTGCACTCCCACGCTCGGCTGACAGTGGCTACCAACAGTGGGTTCAAACAGCCAAAATCAGAGCCTCCCCAAAGTTCCCACCTGCTGGACTCCCCCATTTTGCCCTGGGCTCCCTGCAACCCTGAAATATATTTGTTCCCCACACAGCACCCTTCCCCTTACCCCAAAACCGGAGTACTGCTGGTGAGTGCTGAGTGCCAGGAGCCGGATGGCCGGAGGGCACAGCCCTCGCCCTGCAGCGAGCTGGGGCACTCGGATGCCTAAAAACCAGCAGGTAGATCGAGTGCCAGGCAGGAAAAGGAATGGAGAGAAACCACATCGGTATTTCACGTCCTTTAAACAAAGGCTCGGGATGGAGACATGTGTTTGCCAGCTGGAGAAGGATCAGAATCAATAGGGAGAGATGTGCTATTTGGAGATTCATGCCAATTGCTTTAAAAACTAGTCAAAAGTCCCCAGAGCCATGGGGACATGTTTCTTTTTTTATTTTTTTTTTCTTTTTTTCTCCCTGCTACCTAACAATACTCAGCTGGGCACTGCAAGAGGGAAACTGAGGCACCGAATGGAGCAATTGCTTGCACAAAGCCACCCTGCGATGCCAGCCACGGAAAGGTCTCACATCTCAGACCTTAACCACCGTGCTGTCCGACCTGTGAAGCTGCTAACACAGCTCCCATTGCTGGGAAGCACGAAAACCTTCAGCAAATCTGGTGAGTATAAATTTTGCTCTCAGCCAAGGGACTTTGTTTGTTGAATTTTCTTCCTGCAGGAATTCCTTTTGGTGTCCAAGTTTTGAATCCACCTTCAAAGACGTCCTTTTAAATTTTTAAGACGCAACAGGCTGCAGCCTCGAACATGGCTCTGGGCACTGTGTGTTTGGTTTATTCTACGTCTGGAGCAAAATGTGGCCCCGCTGTTGCAGGCGAAGGGGATGATGGGGCAAACCTGCTCTTACAGCACTTGTTGGCTTGGGGGGATCCCAGTTTCAGTGCCCCTGCTGTGGAGGGACCCCAGTTTCAGTGCCCCTGCTGTGGAGGGATCCCAGATTCAGTGCCCCTGCTGTGGCTGAGCAGCATCCTGGCCATCCCTGATCCCCTGGTGCCACGTCCCTTCGGTTTATCCCCTTTCCTGGCCATGGCCCGTTTGTTCTGCAGAGGTTTGTAACAGAAATACCGCTCTGGTCTGGCGGAGGTAGGAGAGGAAATGTCTGAGCATGAAAGCACTGGGAGATGGAGCCAGCGCGGCGAGAACGGCCTGTCTCGACCAAGGGCAACACGAGGGACAGCCGTCGAGTGGGTAAACACGGAGGAATGAGGTCCCCAGCGAGCCCAGAGGCTGCATCCCACCAGCCCATCAGGCACGGGGAGGTTTCGGCACCCAGCCATGCCCCGGCCACGCTGCCCATCCCGGCAGGGAGTCGATGGCAGCCACGCGGATGCCCCAAGGGAGGAAACACGGACAAGGGGCAGCAGAGGGTTTAAGGGGGAGGACACGAGCAGAAAAGCCCCCGTTATAACCAGTGGCTCCAGCATCTCTAGTTGGGAAACATTAGACACAGCGAGCCCCCACATCCCTCGTCCTCCCCATCCATCCCAGCCAGACCCCATCACGGTGCTCGCGCACGCGGCTCATATCGGCTACGGTTAAAATAAGCATTCCCTTCCCCTGGCAGAGGGTCCCACCCTGAACCTCAGCGTGCTGATGTCCAACAGCACAGCCTCCCCGGCTGTTCGCAGCTCAGGCTACCGCAGCATCCGTGTCCCCCAGCCAGGGGCAACGTGGAGGGGACAGCCCCGGGGGACATCACGGAGGGGACAGCCCCGGGGCACATCACGGAGGGGACAGCCCGGGGGACATCACGGAGGGGACAGCCCCGGGGCACATCACGGAGGGGACAGCCCCGGGGCACATCACGGAGGGGACAGCCCCGGGGGACATCACGGAGGGGACAGCCCCAGGGCACATCGCAGCACACCAAGAGCTGGCGGTCGCAGCCCCAGGAGTTTCAAGAAGGGGAATTTTGCAGCAGCGCGAGAGGCTTCTCAAACAGAGCCGAGCAAAGGTCTGTCCTCAAACCAAGCTTGCCTTCCCCACACCACAGCCGGGGCTCCTCAGGAATAGCAGTTTAAAATGTTTATTTGGCCAGAGGGAGATGCTTATTCTTTATGTGATCCCAGCATCAGTCACCCCATCCCAAGCCGAGCCTCCGCTGCGCCCGGTGCTGTACAAACACAGATGATTTACAGCACAGCGGTTCTTTCTGATGGCCAGATCTCCCTTCGGAGAGCTAAAAAATTTAATTTCAGAAGGGGGGGAAAAAAAAGCAGCAGGAAACCTGAGCTGCCCCTGCGGCCGCTTGGTCAGAGCAGCGTGTGTTCTACGCACAACGTCAAATCTCAGGCGTTTGGCAGCAAAGCCTCACAAGCCAGTCGTGCTCTCCATCATCAGCCGCCAGTGTTGTGGGAAGGGGCCACTGAACAGGGACAAAGGGAGCCCAGAGGTCCCCCCAAAATGATGGCTGGTGGTTTGGCATGGGCCCCTTCCCTTGGCACCATAGCGGGATGGTGCTGCGCTGCCCTTCGGGGTAGCCACAGCTCTCCCAGGGCTCTGCACGCCTCCCCCACCACAGGGTGTTGCCACTGGTGTTGGGTGGCCACTAGCTTGGAAAATGAAACTCAGCTTCCCCCAAACCTCAAGGCGAGCTGGGGACAGGCTCCTGCCCATCCCAGCCCCGGGCTGCAGCCCCCTCCGCCCCGGGGGGAGCACACGGCAGCCTCTGCTTGCGAGAGCCAGCGAGCTGGGAGAGCGTCAGCATCCATAAGCCTGGGAGAGACACTTGGCTCCCAGCAAAGCTCTGGAGGGGGAAGTGAGCGAAGGGGAAAAGTATGTTGCTTTGTAATGCGCAGATCCTGCTCTCCTGTTGCTGAGATGCTGCATGATGCGCTTCCTCCCCCCCCGCTGCACGTGGGGCAGGGGCAGAGCGTGCCTGCTCTGTGCCCACGCTTCCATCTCCAGCAAACATCTGGAAACATCTGGGAATGTGCTCCACAAGCGTGGCTGCAGAAGGGATATGCGGAAGGTGCTTGAAACCCCCCTTGAACAAAGCAGCCCCCAGCCCCCAATGCTCCGGAGGCAGGAGCATCACTGGGTTCAGCTCGGTGCTTGGCTGGGGAAGGCATTTGCGTCACTTTGGTCATCCCAGCACAGGGATCCCAGCACAGGGAGGGAGGCTGGAGGAGGAGGAGGTGGCCTGCATCCCTTCCACGCAGATACACTCATCCCAAATGCCTGTCCTGTCTTCCTAGACACGGCCTGGCCTCTCCATCCATCCCTGAGCATCTCACACTGCTCCAACAAGGGAGAAAAACTCCCGTGGACCAGGACTCACAGCTTCACCAGCACAAACAGACAGGGCCAGGCTGGAAAGAGCAAGCTGCACTTGCTCCCGTGTGAGAAATACAGCCGAAAAGGCCAGCTGACCTCTGCCCTGGCCAGGTGTTTAAAATAAAAGAGAGAAAAAACAAGAACTAACCCCCGTTTTGAGCACAGCTGCTGCTTTGGTCATTAAACCTATGGCAAATCTCCCCTGGAGAAGAGCCTCATGTGTCGGGTGCCCGAGCCCGGGCGCTGTGGCAGCCAGAGCCGGGTTAGGGAATGGAAAACACCCACAAGTCGCTCGCCCTCGGCGCTGGCTCCCGGTGCAGACGCAGCAGAGCAACGTGAACCCCGCCGCAGCTTCCCGCCCGCAGCCATAAACCCCTTTCCGCTCGGGTTTTGCCAGAGACGTGACGCTGCGTGAGGAGCCAGCGAACGCCACGAGCCAGCCTGAATCAGGATGGTCCCGGCAGCTCCTGCTCCAGAGCCAGGCACGGCCGGCAGCCGGTCCTGCCCCCCATCACGGTCTGAGCCGAGGGTGCAGGGAGGGGAGAAAGGGAAAACCACATCGCCCATCATCCACAGGGGAAACTGAGGCAGAAGGGAGCTCTGCGCTTGCGGGGTGATGGAGCCAGCTGCCTTTTCTGTTTAGACAACCCATAGTATTTCCAGAGTCATGCAAAGCTTTTATTTTTATCCCTTTTCTGCCTTGGCACGGAGAGGCTGACGCACACACACACCCCCCAGTCCAAGCACGGGGCTGCGAGCGCTCACATCCCAGCCCCACGGCTCGTCTGCACCCCCGGCGCAGAGCACACGGCCATTGCCCAAACCACCTGCTGCCCATCGTGACGGGACCCACTCCGTCACCCCCATCCTCCCAGGAATGAGGCCAAACTGGAAGCAATGGTGTCCCCATAGGGAAGAAGCAGTCCTTCCAAGAGGGGCTGAGACCCAGCAAACTCATTGCCAGACAGCCTGGAGGAGCCTTGGCTCCCGCCAAGCAAAAGGCAACGTGGAGGGAGGGGGTTGAAGCTCTTTGCAACAGGGACCAGCCCAGCGGTGGGGAATTGGCATCGCGGCACACGGGGACCCCATCCCTGCTGCCTGGCACTGACGGGGTGACGGCAGGGCAGTCCCCGTCCCCAGCGATGGCCGCAGCGTGGCTGTCAGCTCCACTCGCTCTGTGCCACGGCCACCAAGCCCCCCCCGACCCTCCCTGCATCCCCCAGCCCCTTCCTACCCCACCTCCCGTCTTTTCTGCTATTCTCGTGGCTGCTTTAAGTGCAGGGAGGGGATACAGAATTCATCAGACCTCACATTTCTCAGGGATTAAATCATCCAGCTCATTTCTCCGAGGGAGAGAAGTCCAAAAACCCTTTTTTTTTTTTTCCCCCTGCAAGGCTGAGCAGCCGCTTATTAGCTCTTGGCAGCAGGGCCAAGGGCTGCTCAGCACATCAGCTCACGGCCGCAGCGCCANTATTCTCGTGGCTGCTTTAAGTGCAGGGAGGGGATACAGAATTCATCAGACCTCACATTTCTCAGGGATTAAATCATCCAGCTCATTTCTCCGAGGGAGAGAAGTCCAAAAACCCTTTTTTTTTTTTTCCCCCTGCAAGGCTGAGCAGCCGCTTATTAGCTCTTGGCAGCAGGGCCAAGGGCTGCTCAGCACATCAGCTCACGGCCGCAGCGCCACGGGCCAAGCATCGCCCCGGGAACTGCGCCTGCGCAGGGAAGCAATGCGGGAACCGGGGGGCCCCCACCTTCCCCTGGGGGCCCCCCCCCAGCACAGCCCCTGCTCTCCCTGCCAGGCTGTATCCCCCAAGCTCGAAGGCTGCAGAACCCAGTAACACCCAGACTGATTTCTTGTCACTCCAACACCACTTGCCCCTGCACCCCCAGAGAAAACAGCCCCCTGTTATTCCCCAGCTGGGCAGCTCCGGACACAGTACAGAGATCTATGAAAAATCCTGTCCCTCTGCCCATGCAATATTAGGGCTGACATTTTAAATAAGCAAAGACAAAGTGATTCCAAGCCCAAGCTCCCCAGGGAGGCTCCCAGGGCTTGTATTTCACCATGGGGCTGTTCTCTAGGAAGCAGTTACTTGCACCCTCCCCCAGTAATGCTGCTCCATCTCAGAGGTCACATCCCATCTGCTGAGCCCAAAGCTGCCTCCAGGGCTCTGCTGCCTACTTTGAAGAAGGGGAAACTGAGGCATGCACCCAGGGAACCGGTTTGGGAGCAAGCAGCAGGTCTCCTGCACCCACCCTCCTCCACGGTCTGCAAGAAATCCTGCAAGGCTCCAGCATGTCGAGCTCTCCCAGCGCCGGCCACTTTGCTCCAGCCCTTGGAAAGCGAGCACATCCTCTCCCCACTCTTTATTAGCTCCAGCAGTTTGACCTGTCACTGAACCGGTTCCTGTCGGCGCTGGGTTTAGCAGCACATCACACTGGGAACAAAACATTTTGGGGCTGAGCGAAGGAGCTTTCCTGGCTGGTGGTTTCCCTCGCCCCACCGTGAAGCAGCAGCAGAGCCCATGCCCCGTCCCCAGCATGTCCAGGAGTGGGGGGAGCCCCTGGCAGCCCCCCCAAGCAGCTGGAGAGGGGAGAGGAGCCAGGACCAGCACATCCCTCCCCTCCCAGCCAGGGGCTACAGCTAGAGCAGGGCTGGGATTGCCTTTGTCACGCTTGCCCCCAACTTGTTCCAGCCACCGACCCCTTAAACCCTCAGGGGAGCAATTTATCCCCAGGGGTAAGCAGTGCCAGTCTGGGCACCCACTTTGCGCCCGCTCTGCCCTTCCCATGGCCCCGCGTTGGCACCCCGAGCTCTGCAGCTGGCTGCCCGCCACCAGCCACACTTTATCTAGCTTTTAGCAAAAGAGAGGACAGCTTTCCCCTCCGCTCCTCGCTGTTCAGGCAGGACAAGAGGGAGCTGAAAGCCCCCGGGCACGTCTCCCACAGGCTCAGCAGCTTCAGACCACGCTGGCAGCAGGGATGGGGGGGACCGCGCTGGAAAGGCTTCCTCCAGCCACGACAGCACTGTCAATGGTGGAAGGGTTCTTGGTGTCAGCTCAGCAGTGGGAAGAGCTGCCAGTGTTGGTTAAAACAAGAACAAGGGGGTGATTCAATGAAACTCCAAGTGAAGCGCACTGAAAACCATGAAAGCAAATATTTCGAGCCGAACACACAATTAGCCGGTGGGACCCATCACCACAAGATGCCGCTCAGGCCAAGGGTTTAGTAGGGTTTTAAATAAATACATAATAAAATATGTGAAAGACTGCCCACATGTACAGAGACTGGGGACATTGGGGTGGCAGGAGTCGATGGGAACAAAGACTCCAACAATCCAGAAGGCATGGAGGATGCAGCAGATAAGGAGTCACCAGGCTGCCATGGACATCTGCCCTGCCTTCCTGGGTAACACGTGCCTGTCACTGCTGGCTGGCACTTGCTGTGTCCCTGGGCAGCCCCTGAGGGGGTGGGAGCGAGGGGTCCCCACCACCCAGGTGCCCCCTGAGCTCTCCGGGTGCCCCCAGGCAATGGGCTCCATCACCTCCCTCGCGCTGTCTGCGCTTCGCCGCCGAGCTGCTGTTTGCAATGGAAACACCTGGGTTGTGTCTAGTCCTCCCTTGGGTTTGGCCTTCAACCTCGCCTCCTCCTTCTGGTCCAGTATTTTTCCTCTCTGAAGGCAGGAGCCAGCCAGACACTTTCCTCGCCTGACATCAACTGTCTCGGGAGCCCGACTGCTTCCCTGGTGCTCCCCGGGCAGGGGCACCCACCACCACGGTCCCCACCGGGGACAAGGCACGGTCCTGGGGGCTGCTCCATCCTCTGGGGCTGCTCCCCATGGAGAAAGTAGTTGGGGTGCTATGTTGGGCTAATGGACCTCTATGGTAAAAACAGCTTCACCCTAGCCAGCAGCCTCCAGTGGAGAAGGCATGTTTGGGGAGACCCTTGTAATTGCTTTTTTCTGTTAATAAATATTCTCCTCCTGTGCAAGAGTGGAACATTCTGGAGAAAATCCTATAGCGAGGTGATATAACTGCCATATCCTAGTGGAAACAACAATGCGCCCTCAACCACGGGAGCTCTTACAGCCAGCTTCTTGCCCACTCAGCCCAAGGGACAGTCACCTCCAAAAGCTTTTCAGCCACAGCTGCCAAAAGACCTTGAGATGTTCAGAACTGCAGACGGAGCTGCGTGCCTGGGATGGGGAGATCTCCTACATGGAGACCGCACCGAGCACAGGGCATGGTGGTGGTCCCCAGGGTCCCCGTGCTGGTGTCCTCCTCTGTGCGTGTGCGATGGGGAGGTGAGACCAGAGAGCAGAGATGGGCCAGAGGGAGCAGGATGAGGGATGCACAGGCCTGATCTGGGGATTAATCTCCATGGCCCCATTATATTATTGCACTTTACACCCGGTGTGGATTTGCCTATACGGCTTGGCAGCGTGTGAGTAGAAAACAGGCCTCTGTCAAAACCCCAGAGATATTCAGAAACTGCTCCAAATGTTACAGCTATAAATTCAGCTCATTTTTCTAACTGCTAAGAGCTGCCAGGGGCTTTGACTTAATCCATCTCTGCCTAACCTTTGCGCCAGACCCCTGCAGACACCCGTCCCTCCGCAGCTCCTCGCCCCGTCCTGCATCCCAGACCCCCGGCTGCCCACGTCCCGCCTGGCTGGCACAGCTGCCCCCCCCAACCCTGCCAGCATCCCACCCCCTCAGCCTTCCACTCCTGCTTTCCCACACCCTCAGCCCCCAGGGTCTGCCCTGGCCCATCACCCTTCCTGCTGAGTTAACCCCCTCCCTCCAGACCCACGGCCACATCTGCAGCGGTGTTGGGGCTACTCGGACACACTCAGCCTGCTGCACCTGGTCCCTGACCCTTTCTGCCTCCCTTGCTCTCATCACAAAACCAAAAGCCATCTGCTCTACCCAGCATCCTTCTCCTGCTTTTCCCTTCACGAGCAAATGCTCCATTTTCTCCTCTCAGCCTCTTTCAAGGAATAAAGATCCCATGAGAAACTGCCCTGCAGCAGGATGCAGGGAAGAGTTAACTCGTCCTCGGGGCATTGCACATGGGTCAGCTGTTGAGCAGGGAAGCATCGGAGACAGCATCAGATTTCCAAAACCATTCCAGGCTCCATTCTCCCAGGGCTATATCCTCACACCCCACTCCTCATAAACACTTTTCTTCCACCCTGGGGAAGAGCAGGGCTGTAATTAACCCAGGATCATCCCCAAGCTTGGTAGAGCTGGGAATCATCCAGAACATGGACTCATCACCCAGCCCTTCCCCTGGCTTCGTCTGGTCACTCATCGCCTAAATATTTTGAGGCTCAGTTGTGCAAAAAGCTCATTGTGCAAAAGGATGGAGCAGAAAACTGCTTGGCTGTTTGCAAGGGGAGGTGGGCACCCAATTTCACCCTGGATGGGGGGTTCAGCATCTCCCATGTAGAAGGAACAGCACCTTCAGGTCTGGGACACTGGGGCTCACTGCTCCCATTTTGGGGGCACGAGCTGGCAGCGCCCCGGCAGCAAAGGGGGAAGCGGGAAAAGGTGCTGGGTAACATCCCTGGGTTCCCTTCTTCCAGCCCCAGCCTCAAAACGGGGCAGCAGCTTCAGGAGGACAGCGGTTTGCCCAGCACCCCGAGACCCCACAGCTCCCGACACACATTGCACCAGGGAGCCGAACGCTGCAAAAAAACCCCCAAACTATCAAGTGCATGTGAAATCATGTCCTAAAAAACAGTCTCTATTTCCCACTTAAGGCTTTACTGAAGGTAAAAATAGGTGTGAAATATTTTGATTGTATTGGAAAAAAATGTTTCCTTCAACTCCAAGGAAGATTTTTCCAACAGTTCTGTTTTACTGGAAATGTCTTATTTTTGTATTATTTTGGAGTGGAAAAAAAAGCAGAATATGGGGCCTTTCCAGTGAAACTGAAACCCTTGGTCCTATCCAGCTCCAGTCATTGCTCTTACTCTCTTCTTCTTTTAAAGAGAGATCAAGCAAGGCCCAGAAATGGAAAAGGCAACACACCAGGAGAGGCTGCTGTGACAAGGTTTCTGTATCTCCTTGCAGTACGGGAAATCTCATAACGAAAGTTGTCCTGGTGAAAGTCCCAGCTTGGTTTAAACAAACTCCAGAGGCCCCGATAGCCGAGGTTATCAACCACAGCCCAGGTCGGGCTCCAGGTTTGTTTTGCTGGCGACGATTTTGCTCCGAGTCTGATTCTGCATGGAGCCAGTCCAGTCATTGCACAAGCTTCCTGATAAACTCTTCACAAGCCATGATGAAAATTGGAAGCAAAGGAGATGAAGGGAAACAGCAAATAAATCAGGTTCCTCCCGTATTTTCCACCTAGCCGAACTCCATCCCTTATCACCGCGTCTCCCCCCGCTTGCTCCCAGCCCTTCCCTGGCACAGCTCCATGGGCACAGCCTTCACCTCGCCTCCTGCAGCTGTTTTCCCTCCTTTGCTGGATTATCTTCCTCCTCTTTCCTTTCCTGTTTTTCCAGGTGATCTGGGGTGAGAGGGAGCAGAGAGTTTCCTATGCTGGTGTCCCTCCCTGCCCTTCCTGCTCTTGGAACAGGGGCGACGGGCTCCGATGCCCATCAGCATCTCAGGTTCTTCCCCATCTTTTCGGGCCAGGTTCAGTGAGGGGTGAAGCAGTTCAGCCACTCTCCGACCAACTAGCTCTGCTCAGCACCAACCTGGTTCCAATTATTCCCCCAGACGGGTGTAAGGGAACAACAACCCCCAGCCTGGGAGGGTTTAACCCCTTCGAGGAGGGAGAGCAGAGGAGGATGGGGGCCTGCACGAGCTGTCCATCCTCAGCGGGGCTGGGGATGTGGAAGGTGAAGCTGGGGCTGGGCTAAAACAGAAGGTTTATGGAGCTTTGTATGGAGAATCTGGGAAGGCAGCTCCCCCCATGGCTGCTTGGTCCAGGTAGCTCCCAAGGCTCTGGGGAGGGAGGAGAGGGGGCAAGCCAGGAGCGTTTGCAGGATTTGGGAGCTGGCACTGCAGGCAGCTGGGAGGAATGGACCTCATCCCTCCACTTCCTCAGTCCTGGGGTACCCATGCAAACCCACCATGCTCCCCCAAAGCCCAGGGGGCACATGGAGCCTTCCTTGCCTCGAAGAGGATGGGGGACACCTGGCAGCCCCCCACCACTCCCCCACACTGGTGAGGAGCTGGAGCAGCCGCCTCTCTGCATCCCGCCAGCGGTCTGCCAGCGCAGCCCGAGATCCAGAGGTTAAATCCTCAGGCTGGTGAGTCAGAAAATCTTTGATGCAGCCAGAAGGAGCTGAGTAATTTGTGTATCTGCAGAGGTCACATTGCCTCCTCTCTTTTTATGTCTGTTACTCATACTGCTCCTTCCCACTCTCCCTCCACAGCCTGGACTCTCCTTTTCTCCCTCTTTAACTCGCCACCTCTTTCTACCCCCATTGCTATGAATTACTGGCATTAGAGGAGCCCCGGCAGCAGCTGCCCATCCCTCTCGGTGCTGGTTCCCATCAAGGGCAGAGCAGCGGTGGGTGCCAGAGCCCTCGCAGTCGGCGCTCACCCCGCTCCTTTCATCTCCCTCGCTCCTCCTGGGACATCCATCGCTCTCTGCTCTGCGGTTGCAGCTCAGGCCCAGTGGCAGCATTTCTATAGGAGAAACCCTGCCGTCGGCGCTGGATCTTATTTTCCACAAAGTCGTTTAACCCCTGAGCGACAAAGCTCACAAGGCAGAGAGGCGCAGCCTTTTGCCTCTCTATTGTCAAGCCCATTGCTTTGGCTGGGCATCGGGGCACACACCTGGGGCTCTCCTGCGCTCCCACAAGCCAAGTGACAAACAGCGACCGCGGCAATTAACCACTGCAAAAATCGAACGAGCTATACTTAACAAGGAGCATCTTAAAGCACAGCATCTCCCAAGTAACGGTTTCAATAA
Source organism: Aramus guarauna (assembly GCA_013400195.1). Lineage (NCBI taxonomy): Eukaryota > Metazoa > Chordata > Aves > Gruiformes > Aramidae > Aramus > Aramus guarauna. Next base: position 243,075 of record VXBL01006371.1, read on the forward strand.
TCCCAGGTTGCTACAGAGCACCAGGGCAGCCAGAAAGACTTCCCTGCATTTAATCAAATCACTTCATTAGGTTGTTTAATAAGCAAGGGAGCTCTGGGAACACCGGGGTTTCACTGCTCTCAAACAGCATTTGGAGGAGGAATTTATGGCAGAGCTATTAAGTCCCAATCAATCTGCCTCTAATCCTCCCACAGCCTCCACACCGCACAAAGCTTCCCCGCTCCCACTGCCCCGCGTGACGCTTGGGCCGCCCCACGCGATGGGATATTTCCCCTGGAGCTGCCTAAAGGGATGGAGATGGTCCAGGCACAAGGTTAACCCATCCTGACCGCTGGCACCACCCCGGCTCTTGCAGACCAGCAGCAGGGTCCAGGGTTTCTGCACGTGAACCGGGGACTCTGCAGCACGCAGGGGGCTGTGGACCAAGCGCTGAGCCCCGCTGGGTTCACAGCGCAGTGGAAAGAACCCGCAGGAGCGGAGCCACGCGGCACCTCACCTCACCCATCCAAAGTTAATTGGGCTTTTGCCCAGGGGTGCCAGCACGAGAACAGCTCTCCCCTGCTAGTCCCCACCACCAAGAGCTGAAATTATTTCCCTGTAGCATTTGGCTGTATTATTCATACTCCCCGCCCCTCGTACCGCCTTTGCGCTTCAGGACAGTCACAGCAATTTAGCAGAGGGACAGGGACCGACAGGCAGCAATCACGACACCCCCGAGGCCCCCCACGAGGTGCCTGCATGCCCCAAAGGCTGGGATGGGAGCCCGGGGATGGCACCCTGCAGCCGAAAGGAGCATTTTCAGCCCGGGGTTTGCAATCCCAGCTGGCACCCACGGGACAAAGCAGCTGCAAGAGCACGAACCTGCAGCCAGAGACCCGGGTCAGCTCGACGGGCTCCTGCCAGCCATCACCCACCGGTCGTACAGAGAGCTCGGTGCTTGCTAAGCCCCAGGCGTTGCCCAAAACCTGGCTGCTTGCTCAGCCACGAGCTGTTTGGACAGTCTGGCTGGCAGGGATTAAAGCTGACAGAGCCCCTCTGAGCCCCTCTCTAAAAGGGAGGGACACTCGAGCAGGCACCTTCTGAATGCCTGTCCCGGACTCACTGCCCCAAGGAGCTCACGGCATCCATGACGTGCTGCTGCCATTCCCCAGTCCCCTCCAGATGGATTTGCTTTGCATTTTCCAAATGGGGCCTTTGTGTTTCCTGCAGATTTTTCTAACCCCTCTGTCCTCTCTGGTATTTGCAAGTCTTCCCAGTTCTGCATCCTCAGAGGATTTTGTGCATGTGTTATTTCCTCCCTCATCCAGAGAGCTCCCGAAGCCCAGTAAACACAGCCAGTCCCCATGGACCACCACCGGACCTGCACTTTCAATCTTCCCTGACTTGGAGAGTCCTGAAAATCCTCAGATGAAGACACAAACATTTCCACAGTAAATTCAAGCCCATGAACCCCAAACATCTGCCGGACATGGCTAAAAACCTCTGTGCAAGACACCCAACCCCACCTGATGCAGATCGCCACGGCCCCACAGCATCCTCAGCTCCCAGCAAAGCACAACACCCAGCAGGGCACGGAAACGGGACCGCCGCTGGCTCATCCCCGACGCCTCCGAAGTTCCCCCAGGTCCTGAAAACTGGGTGGAATCACTGGCTGAAGGTGCAAACTTTCATTCCTCCATCCAGGAGCAACGGAGCTGCTGCCAGCAGCTCAGGGCATTTGATAACTCCCCGGCTAACGCAATCACTTGCACTCAGTAATTACAGCTGCTTCTCACCCCACACCTGGGAGGACCTGAGACATTGCTCAGAGGTCAGGTGTTTGCTCTGGGTATCACCGCACCTTTCCTTTGAGGTGCCAGAGCTCAGCCTGGCGTGCTGGCAGCTCGCATCGCTTTTCTCAGCCCCCTGGTACCCTCCCTGGCCCCCTACCCTGCTCCCAGCATCGCTCCCAGTGACGGGAAGCCCCATCCCCAGGGACAGTTTGTTCCCGTGGCCCTCAGTCTCCAAAGGAAACCTTGGGAATGTGTCAAAGCAACTTGCCCCAGCCTCGGCTCATTTCTTCCCTGTCTTTTTTCCCTTCTCAAGGGGCAGTCCCTGTGGTGGCCATCTCAGCCCTCCTCCTCTCCCCAAGGAGCTGGGCACAGGCAGGATCTGGCCAGAGGCGCTCGCCCTGTCCCGGTGTGCACCGTGGCTGGCAAGTTGTGGCTGCAGAGCCCTGCCAGGCCTTCCACCCCGACAAGCACCAACATTTCATAATAAATACATAGCTCAGGGCTGGAAAATAAACGTCTTTCTGTTTCCCTCTGCCTGGGGAGTTCGGCTCTGATACTTTAATATTGCACATTTATTTTGATTGAAGCAGAAGTGGACGGAAGGCTGAGCAGAGCTGCCAACACTGTAAAATCAGCTGTCAGGAGCCTTCCCAGAAGCTGCTGTCCTCCAGCCGTGCCCACCACCGTGTTTGCCATGGAGGGACAGGCTGGAGCTGAGCCACAGCAAAGCACATGCAGCTCTGGAGGGCAGAGCAGCCACCCCAGGGAGCATCGGTCGTCCCCCCCAACATCTTCCCACTGCAACAGCAGCATCCGGAAAGACTACCTTCTGCCCACAAAGCTGGATGCTAAATTGCAGCATGGACAAAAAGAAGATTAACCCCAAAACGGTGAAAATCTGCAGCATCTGGGGGTCTCTGTTGGAGCTGAGCTGCAGCTGATGCGGGGACCGGCAGGGCAGGCAGGGCAGGCAGGGCAGGCAGGGCTGCCCCCATGCAGGCACCACCCCGGTGTGTCCGGGCTCGGGGAAGGCATCTGGGCTGCGTTCCCGTGCCAGGCAGCTCAGCTCTGCCCCTGCAAGGGCCGGCTTGTTGCAACAGGTCAACTGCACAAAGTGTTCACCCCTCTCCCACGTGTGACACGGCCCTCCATACCCATCAGAGCCTCCAGAAATGGGTGCTGAGGACCCACCAACTCAGTGCACCCATGGAGCCTATCCTCCAGCAGGCCAGTCGCATCCCAGGCTGCAGACAACCCGCCCAGGTCTGGTCCGGCGCTGCCGGCCGGGATAAACACCCGGTTCCCCGGACAACAGCCCGGGACGGCTCCTCTCCAAGCTCCCTCCCGGAGCCAGTGCTGCCCCACGCCGCCGCTTCACGCCTTTCGGCATGATGAGCAGCGTGTGTAATGGCTCCAGGGAGCTGCAGCTCTGCTTTCCCAAATGTCAGGTGGAGGTGGAGCGGCAGAGGAAGTGTTTTCATCTCGAAGGCATCTGTGCCGCTGCTTCCAGCTGAGGCAGATGCTCTGGTAGCTGCTCCTGTCGCATCCGAGGCTCTGTCCCTCCTGGGGGTGAAGGGTTGCAGATGCCGGGGTCCAGAGGGCTCCAGGCCCTTTCCTGCAGCCCCCAGCATCTTCCCAACATGTCAAGGGGACACGGCAACCTGGAAGTGTCGCTGGTTCCTCCTCCTTTAGCCACCACCAAACCCTGCCCGAAACAAGGAAGGTTCCTGGGAGGGAGGGGGAGGCACAGGGCTGCAGGGGTGCTGAGCCCATGGGTGTCCGCAGCAGACACTCTGCCCCCGGGCAGGGGAGTCAGCACCTCTGCCCTGAGCCGACCCCAGCACCACCAGTGGGGAGTGTGGGGCAGCAAGGGATGCGGGGGGAAGGTGGCTGCATCCCGCACAGTCTGTTTATTTTTCAGTGCAGACTGGGGCTTTGCTGGAGCTGGAGAAATTCATCTCGCTGAAAGAGCCTTGTTTTTCACAGAGGAAATGAGACAGCGCTCTTTTAATAGGAAATAAAAACACATAAAATAAAGAGAAACTGAGACACGGGCCTGGAAAAAAGTGGAGCCATCCAGCTGCGTCTCGCCAGCAGCCCGGCCCCTGCCAGCAACCCCGGCGGCTGCACCGGCATGTGCAGCACGGCCACGGCCACACCGCGCTCACCCCCCGGCCCCTCGCTCCCCTCGCCCATCCCCGGCACCCGGCAGGTGCATCCCGCAGATCTCCATCCTTTCCGTGTGCACCCCCCTCCCTGCTCCTGTACCCTCCTTCTGCAGACGCGGGGTGGCAGGGGTGGCTTGGGGGGTCTCTGGGTGGGTGGGTGGATGGATGGATGGATGGATGGATGGATGGACGGATGGTTGGACGGATGGATGGATGGATGGTTGGACGGATGGATGGCCACATCAATAGATCCAGCTGTTGTCTCCCAAGGAAATCGTTGATGCTCTACAGCAACCTCCCTGACATTAGCGACAAGGAACTGTTCGACAAACCCCAGACGAGTTGACTCTTGCAAATGTGCCCCAGGGCTCAGTAGGTTTCACACGGGACTGGAAATGAGTGTCAACACAGCTTGCAGGGACAGATGGGGGTGTTCGATCCCGGCTGATCTGCCAAGCACGAGCAGGGGCTGTGTGCAGGACGGAGGCAACCCACAGGAATGGGGTTATGAAAAATACGCCCGGCGAGGAGTGCAGGGAACAGACCGCGCAGCACCCGCAGCTCGGGGCAGGCGTGGAAGCCGAGGACGTCGGCAGGGAGGCAGGTGAGGGCAGAACTGCGCTGCCACGAGGACAGCACAGAAGGAAAAGCCCTGATGACTTTCTGGCTGACTGGGGTGCCTGGTGCCCTGAGTTGTGCCCTCCAACGCTCCCCGGGGAGCTCTGCCAGCCACCCCGGTGCAGGACATGTCGTGAGTGGGATTGCCGGCACCCTGGGGGCAAACAGACCCCAGCCCTGGCAGGTACAGGCTGAGGTGAGGAGCACGTCCTTCAGCAAACACGCGTGGAAAACCAGCCAAAGGCTGGGGGAAGAGTTTTTCCAGCTGTGTGTTTTACAGGGATTTGCACTGGGATCAGAGACCGTTCATGGCTCATAACTCATTTGCATTGATTAAGTGAGGCAATTAAACAGCAAGGGAAGGGCTTGGTGGCGGGAGATGGTGGCTGTGCAGGGGAGGAGGCTGGGGAATAGCCCTGGAAATGCATCTGAGAGCTGTTCACGGATTTATGGTCTCACAGCAAATATCTGATTAAATCGGAATAAAATGCACATCTGGAAGTAGTGCCAGGGAACATCTGTCCCCCTCCAGCCAGGAGCCTGGGGCCTCATCCCAACGGCATCGCGCTGCCCCGTGTCCCTCGGACCTTGCGCCAGAGCTGTCCCCCCACGCTGGGACGGGCGGCAGGACATCCCAGCCTGGTGGCTCCTTGGACCATCTGCCAGGCCACGGCTGGGGCTGGCACTGTCCTCTGCTCAGCAGCTGGAAATTGTCCCCAGGTCCAGAAGGGACCACCCTGAGCAGCAGCTTTACAGCCTGCATTTCTCTTCACTCCTTTCCGAGCAGGCAGCCGGTGGCCCAGCGAACCACGAGCCTCACACACCACGTCAGAGCCCCCGAATTCAAGGCTGAGCATTCCCCATCGCTCCAGCGCTGCTCAACCCCCCATCCAGCTACCGCATGGTTTCTTTCCATCAGACACCGTCCTGACGTATGAAACCAAACTCCTCCTTACGTAGCTGTTGGCCGTTGAAGAAAATAGCGGTAGCTACGGATGCAAACAAGCGATGTTTCCACACCGGGCTGCCTGCAGCCCTGTCCTGGTTGGTCTGCAGAGAGCTGCACCCAGGGCTCGAGCCACGCACCAAGGGCTGGGAGGTTTGGTGACCTGACCCAGCATTTCCTAAAAACCTGGGGACAGCGGTACCTCAGGCCGTGCCGTCCCCGTGCCCAGGTCCTGCTGCTTGCGTGCAGCCACCCCGGAGCTACAGCAGCACAGAGCCAGTATCAGCGGTTGAAGTCTTTGAAACCGCTCCTCAGAGGCAACCTGCCGGGGATTTCTGAAGCTGCAGACACTTCAAGACAATCTCGCTGGGAAACATTTAATTGGGAGGGCTGGGAGGGAGGGAGGAGGAAGCCCGGGGTGCACACAGCATGCAGGGAGCGGGGACAAAAGCTGGGAAGGAGTTTGCTCCAGCAGCTGCCCCAGTGAAGAGGGATGCTCCCTGAGCTGTGCGTGGAGCAGGGTTGTAAATCCCCTTTGCCGGATGGGGAAAGGTTGGGAGAAAGAGGCAGGAACAGAAACCTAGATAGCTTTCAAATTACTCTTGCAGCTGTTTCGCCAACAAAAGCCCCTTCAGTCCCAGGGCGCCCGGCCCCTCGCGTGCAGCCAAGGGTAACATTTGTGCATGTGGAGCTATAGGGAAATGTGTTTATTTTTCAGCACATTCACTGAAATGCTGCGTGCTCGGGTGGGGAGAGTCAGTGACTGAGGGCCGGCTCCTCCACCGGTGGGAGCAGGCAGAGCTTTCCCCGGTGGGACTGGTGCCAGCTCACACCAGCTCTGAAACCCACCCCAGAGCCCCTGCGTGATCCCATCCTCCCCCCCGTGACATCCCCATCCCTTCTCCCAGCAGACAGCCGCGCGTGAAGCTCTCCATCCTTTCACAGCCACGCCGCTGCATCCAAAGTCCGCCGGGAGCAGGGACAGCAGGAGCATCCCTGGCACCTGTGCCGATGTGCTGAAAAGCCCACGGCACGTCATGTCACCTCCCAGCACCACGGCTTGGGGAGCACCAGGAGCCAAGTGGGGCCCCCAGCCCCCCGCCGGCCCACGGGCCGTGTCCGCTAGAGGGAGAGCGCGGCAGCTGCTTTCCATCTCCGGCACCGCGCAGCACCCTGGCAGAGCAGGCGTAGCTGGGGGTCCAGCCAGGGCTGGGTGCCCCCGCAGCCCCCAGGAGCTGCACTCCCCCCGCACGCAGCCCCCCCAGCTCCGGCCACACACATGCTGCCCACCCGAGCCCTCCCGCTCGCACCCGTGGCCCCAGGCAGCCCCGTGACGTGGGGCAGTGGGTGCCGTCCTGCTTGGGCTGCAGGGTGCTGGGCAGGGTGCTAAGCCAGGGGTCTGCCGGAGGGCAGGANTCCATGCGGCAGCCGGCGGGAAGGATCCCGCTGGGATCAAGGCCATCGTTGGGGCTGATTCCCAATTAAATACCTGGGGGGGTCCTGGAGATTGCACCGGCGGTGACAGTGTTTGCTCGTGGTTTCCTGTTAAATGCACCTGAATGGAGACATTTACTTAGGATTTCACATTATTAACAGCCACAGCAGGAAAAGGTCGGGGAAAGAAAAAGCCAATGTTATTTCCCAGAGGCAATGCTCCATGAGAGGATGCTGCTGGGGATTTCCTCCAGCAGCTCCATCGCAAAGGGGAATTTTCCCCTTTACAGCACCCAGAGAAAGAAGCCTCCAAAAAAAACTGCTGGAGGGGACACCCCCCCCTCTGCCCCGGGGTGAGTGGGATGCGGCTGCTGGGGCCAGGATGCCCCAGAGCCATCGCCGGGTCCTGCTGGCAGCCTGAGCTGTGCGTAACCGTTCATCACCGGCCCTCGGAGGCATTACGTGAGAGGATTAATTAAATTTTACACACAGAGCTTAGCGCGAGGCTGGGTGTGATCATGTATTATTCATACGTTCAATAACACAGCTGATTTATTAATGTAAAGGTCAGACTCCCTGGAAGTGAAGGCTTGTTGTAAAATTGCTTTGAGCCGGGATGTTTCGGAGGAGCTGCTGGAGTGGATCCAGCTCGGGGCTCGGCCGTGTCGGGGCTGCAGCCGCTGCCGGCCAGGACAGGGACAGCACAGCGAGAGCTGCCCTGTTCCTTCCAGCCCGTTAATCCCCACGCTGCTTCGGAGACGCACGTTCCCACTCCAGCACAGGCAGACAGCAGCGGAAATGTATAGGCAGGAGCCTGGAGGAGTATAGCAGCGTCTATAGGGGCGGCTTCCTGGCTGCCGCCTCCCTGCAGCCGCTGCTTCAGCCATGGAGGACCTGGGGAGCCAAAGAGACCCAGAGCTTACACATCAGCATCTCCGTCTTGCAGGGAAAAGGGAGAAAGCCGCAGGCAGCCAACCCCTCCCTCCAGCGCGGTGCCGGCCGGGAGGGAGCTGGCTGTCGGCTGGGAGAGCAGGGGCTGGAGCAATCTCCCATAAAAAAATAAAAATAAAGGAAGGAAATCCTTATAGCAGGAGCTCTTACCCCTGAGGTTGCTCTTGGGGACTAATAGCCCACCTAACTCTCAGCCCCGTATTTATGTGGCCCCGCTTCGGGCACCCCCTTTCCTCTCCTCACCTCTCTGGAGGAGGGCAGCAAACGCTGTGCTTGGGGCTGAGCCGCAACCAGCCCGGCTCTTCCCGGGGAAATACAGGAATATCTCCAGCATTTTCACACCCCCGGGGCTGTCCTGCATCCCTGACACGGAGCGATGCTCACACAGCGTGCTTCGTGTGACGGCTGAGAGGACAGTTGCCTGCAGACAGCAAAGGGGACAGAAGGTGGGAGCACAGAGAGCACCCCAAAACCAGACCTGTGGCTCAGGGTCACCCCTGCCCCCCCCACGCCCCAGGCACCAGCCGTCCCCTTTTTCCCGCTCCCGCTGCGGGGTCCTGCAGCAGCCGGGGTCGGCCGTGGGGCTCGTGTCGGCAGCGGTTTCCCTCTCTTTGAAGGCAGAGACAAAACTGAGCCCCAGAGCTGCGAGAGGTCCCGGGGCTCCCAGACACAGTGTGCTCCATTGCACCATTCCGAAGGGAAGGACCGAGAGGAGAAGGGGGGAGAAAAACACCCGGGGGGGGCCACGCAGGTGGGGATGCAGTGCAAGCCCTGAGCAAGCAGAGGGGCTCAGGGGCGAGCGGGGAAATTGCTGGGACAGGTTTGGGGGAGAACGGGGCTTTTCGGGATGTCTCTGCTCAGTGGGCCGAGGCGGGAGGAGGCAAGGAGCGCTGGGCAGGGGTTTGCCATGGATTCCTGCTTGTTTCTGTGGAGCAGAGCGTGGGGGCATCTCACACCCCCGCGGAGCTGCTGCAGCCAGCAGAAGCAGGGGAGAGGAGCTGGGTCCTGGAAACGGCTTCTCCAGCACGAACGGGCACCCCCAGGGCAGGAGAAGCCACGGGTGTCCCCGCTGGGGACTGGCGTGGAGGCAGCTGGCAGCCGTCCCCACGCTGAGCAGCCCGCACACACTGTCCTCAGAGAGGGCCAGCGGAAATCAAAAGAAAACAAAGCAAGAATTTATCAAACCGCATGTAGAGTGGCCGGGGCACATCTCATCCAGCCCTCCCACTGCGGGCGCCTCCGAGGAGGGAAGTGCAGGCGGGGGCACGGGAGCGGGGGTCTGCCAGCCCTGACTGGGGTGCAGGGGCTTGGTGCCAGCTCTGAGCGGTGACACGCTCCGCCGGGATCACCCGGGCAAGAGCCCACGGCAGGGATGTGAGCTGTGGGGACAGCTCTGGCTCGGTGCAGGAGGGGCCAAATCGCAGGCTGGGGTGGCTCGGCAGCTCCACCATCACACTCCTCAGCCTGCTCCAGTCCCCGAGGAGCTGCCAAACTCTGCTCCTTACTTGCCTTAACTCTCTCTTCTTGACTTGCAGAGATGCAGCGATGGAGACCCGGTTGCTGCCACGCTGATATCGGAGTCTCCCCCTGTGCCCTGCACACCAGCCACCCACCCACAGCTTTGCCCACGGGGACACTCTTCCCCAGCCCCCCAAAAATCACCCCACTTGTTTTGGGGGTCCTGGGAGCAGCTCAGCCCCAGCAGACATCTGCCCGCGCAAGGCACTTGCCCGCAGGCGGGAGCGGGTGTTGTTTTCTCCCCGCCAGCAGCCGGAAAGCTCACTGAGATTTCCAGGCATCCGTATTCAGGGCTGTCGGGAAGAAGCCGCTTTGATCATCGCTAATTTTTGCTCACGGGCTGACAGCACCCGCGTGAGCTCTGCGGCACCCGGCCCACCCCCAGCTTTGCTGCCTCTGCCCACGGACCCCCGGCAGCCCCTCGCCACCCTCAGCCCCCGCCTGTCGCCGCTCCGTGGGGCTGCAGCACCGTGTCCTGGGGATTATCCACATCCCAGTGCCCACCCTCGGGCACGGAGAAAGGTGAACAGGGCACGAGGGATGCACCCCAGAGCATCCCAGGGCATGGCAGAGAGGGGCATCGCCACCCCAGACCCGAGGGAATGGTCCTGTCCTGTCCTGCCACCTCCTTCTAGATGCTCTTTCCATCTCCCTGAATTGCAATGGTGCTGCCAGGACCCCAAGTTTTCTCCAAACAACTCAATTCAGCTGAACAGCAGCAAAAGCGGAGAACGCCCACGCCCTGCTTCTTGCTCCTGTTTATCTCCAAAGCCTTTTTTTTTTTTGGTTAAAAA
>VXBL01006371.1:260560-277491 GCA_013400195.1 Aramus guarauna
TGAAGCCTGATTTCCATACCCTTGCCTCGGCGGGCGGGCAGCTGCCACGCGAAGCACATGCCAGCGACACGGGTGGCACAGCTTGAAAGCCAGCGCTCCCGAGCCGCGGCGGCGGGGAAGCCCTCTCCTGCTACCCACGGCTCTTGCCCCTCTGGCAGCTCCTTGCCCACCGGGCTGGGAGCCGGACACCTACAGCCATCGACCCCCGGGTACGGGCAGCGCCTGCTCGCTGCCCCCCTGCCCGTCCCAGCTCTGCCCGTCCCAGCTCTGCCCGTCCCAGCTCTGCGTGGTGCAGGGGAAGGGGCAGCTGGTCTCATGCCTGGCACAGCAGCGATCGGCCAAGTCCATGGATGGCCACAAGACTGCGAAGCCCCCTCGCTCCAAAACCTGCTCCCTCTCCGGGTGAGGAGCTGACCCCATTAGCCCGGCAGCCTCTGGCACAGGGGAATGGGCACCCGGAGATGACACGGATCTCGTGGCCGGCACACTCAGCTCAAATCCCACCCAAAACCAGGGCTGAAGCCCACTGGGGAGGGGAGAAGCAACCTGCAAAAATGAAGCAGGAGGCAGCGGTGTCTGCTGAGGACACGCTCTGGGGTTACCAGAATGTCGAAGGGGGCCACTAGAAAAGGTGGAGGGACCCCGTGGATCGGTCCTGCCCCGCACAGAGGGGCCCCCGGGGAAGGGGCTGCCAAGCAGCTCTGCATGGGTGGAGAAGCCAGGGCGGCTCTGGTATTTCAGCAGGCAGAGTGCCCTGGAGCGGGAGGGAGGAGGAGAAGAAACTCCTCTGCCGCTGCCAAGCTCCCCCGTCGCACGGAGCATCCCAGAGGACCACGTCTCATCTGCCCCTCGGCCACACAAGCACGCGGAGGGGGAAGGAGGGAGAGAAGGAGAAAGCGAGGGAGCCATGCCTGCCCACCGCCACCTCAATCCCTCTTTTCTTCCAGCGTGAGCGGCCGGCCAGGGTGCCTCGGTGGCAGGACAGCCGCTGCCTCGGAGCAGACTGTGCCCTCTTTGTCTGCCGGGCGAGACGTCCCCTCCTCGCTGCGGGCTGGGGATGCGGCGAGGTTTCATCGGGCGACCCCACGGCCACCCCCCGGCACGGCGAGGAGGGACGCTGGCCCGTGCTTGCACGTTGCCCGTGCCACGGCTGCCGGAGCGGAGCTGGCAGCGATGCACCAGCAGTCCCACAGCACTGTGCTCCCAGCCACGTATATAGGAGCCAGCAGGCAGGAGCGACTCCTTCCCCCTCCGAACAGCACGGCCCCGTGTGTTTCCTGGAGGCGTTTCAAGCCGCCTCGCTCCAGGCCGCTCTGTGTGCTGGTTTAGCCCCGAGACGAGGAGTCAGGATGAACGGCCGTAGCTGGAGCCCTCCTGCTCTCAGCACCACAGCGTGCCGGCACACCGCCCCGGGCACGGCGCGGGGCGGCTGCGAAGCCCACGCCAAGCCGAGGGGCTCAGGGACAGGTTTGCCTGGCTGCGAGCCCTCCACCCTGCTCTCTTCTGGATGTCGGCCCTCGGCAGGCTGGATGCCACAAGCAGGGTCCAAGCACCAGGTCTGGCGACGGCTCCCTCTCTCGCTGGTCACACTGGCCTCGAGGGGCCAGCGGATGCTGGTCCTTTTCGCGTCTGAGGCTGAGCTGGGGAAATCTAAGCTTGAAAGGGGTTTCATGTCAAAAATGAGCCAGAACTTGTTTACCAGGATTTACATCAGTCCCGAGCAGCATGAGCATCCTGCGTTTTTGTGGGGGAAGGGAGAGCTGGATGAAACCCACAGCGAATCATGTCACCAGCGAGTGTAGCATAAATATAGCTCCATCGAAACATGCCTTGAGCTCCATCGACCTGTTCTCACAGCCCTTTCTCCTCCCTCCCGTGCAGAGCCAGTGCAGGCAAATCCCAGGAACCTCGGAGCAGAGCTGCGTGACCTTACCCAAATTCAGACCACGTGCCCCATATCTCCATCCTCTACTCCGTTGTAACAGAAATACCCATAAGTAAAGATTTGGCAAGCAAATATCCACTGGGATGGAGGTTTCTAGCAGGTGAAAAGGGGGGAGATCAGTTAACTGCAAACATGGAACATGTCTGCAGCCACATTTTTGGGGGGTTAGGATTCACTCAGGTCCCCTGGTTCTCCAGCTCTGCTGCCAAGTGCCACCAACCCCACGCAGGGCTGCAATCACATCAAACCCCACTGGATTCCCAGGCCGTGGGATGCAGCTCTCCTGCCTCTAGCCCTTAAATCAGACCTGACAGTGCTGATGGTTTCTTCCCCATTTCTCCCCAACCAGGTCCCTCCAGGATCAGCACCATGCGTTGGGCCACCATCCTGATCATCGCTGGGCTCTGCGGTGCCTCCCTGGGCCAGTACAATGAAGAAGAAGACATGGCTTGGTTACAGTACTACATGCGGCAATCCCGTATGTCCTCCTATAACTACATGCCCTACTACGAGGACGAGAACACCCCTTACGTGTACTCTTACCTCCCAGCTCCAGACACGGAGGCAGAGCCTGGCCCTGAACCTCAGCAAGCCCCTTCCTGGCAGTGTCCCCAAGAGTGTGATTGCCCCCCTAACTTCTCGTCAGCCATGTACTGTGACACCCGCAACCTGAGGTACCTGCCCTTCGTGCCTTCCCGCATGAAATACGTCTACTTCCAGAACAACCAGATCACTGCCATCCAAGAAGGGGCTTTTGACAATGCCACGGAGCTGGAATGGCTCGCATTGCACAATAACCAGATCACCAGTGAGAAGATGGGCAAGAGGGTCTTTGCCAAGCTCAAAAGCCTGGAGAGGTTGTACATGAACAACAACAACCTAACCAAGATGCCCAGCCCCTTGCCCCGGTCCCTGAGAGAGCTCCACTTGTCTTACAATCAGATCTCCAAGGTCCCCTCCAACGCTCTGGAGGGTCTGGAGAACCTCACAGCCCTGTACCTCAGCCACAACTACATTTTTGAGATGGGAGCATCCCTCAAAGGGCTCAAGTCCTTGATCCTTGCTGATCTCAGTTACAACCACCTCAGGAAAGTCCCTGATGGGCTCCCAATGGCTTTGGAACAGCTCTACCTAGAGTACAACTACATCAACACCATCCCTGATGACTATTTCAAGGTCTCTCCCAAGCTGCTCTATGTACGAATGTCCCACAACAGCCTCACAAATCAAGGTCTCTCTACCAACACTTTCAATAGCAGCAGCATCCTCGAGCTGGACCTCTCTTACAACAGGCTCCAGAAGATCCCCCGGGTCAGCACCAACCTCGAGAACCTCTACCTTCAAGGGAACCAAATCAACGGTGAGCAGAAACGCATCAACCGAAGCACGGCGGTGCAATAGAGGGATGGGGAGATGGGGATGCAGAACTTGTGCCTCCCTGTGGGAGACTACCAGGGGTAATGGTTTGAGCAGGAAGCTGGAATTTGGGAGATTTATAGGTGGCTCTCAGCAAGGCAGGAATGGGGCCCGTTGTGTCCCAACACACCCAGAGCCGAGAAGCTCCCAGCTCTGAAGGCTCCTGTGTGATCCACAGAGCCATGGCGCTGGTTTTACTGAGCATTTATCTATCAGAAGCCTGAGCATCTTCTGGTTAGAGATGCCAGAAACCAGCCGTGGGTTGAAGCTGATGCAGGGCACAGGGACACACCCTGCGGTGCCCGGCGGGCTGCAGCGCTCGGGGCCAGCACAGCCCCTTTCTCCAGCCCCTTCTGCCCACCTTCCTCCCCACCTTGCAGGGCCCCGGCATGGCCCATGGCCCCAAAGCCCCCCAAGGGTCGTAGTCTGCAGCCAAGGGGCACATCCTTGCTGGGGCTGGGACAGACGGGAGCTCTTAGTTATTAGAGCCATCAACGCAGCATCTTCTGCCAGGACTAAAAATTCGCTCCACTTAATACACAAATAAATAAAAGGAACAGATTGTTCTGGGGCTGCTATTTATAAAAATAAGCTAGGAAAAAAACCCACCAAGCAGTCTCCTGGAAAAATCCAGGCTTGCTCCTCTCACCTGCCAGGCCCGGGGTGCAGGACCCCCCCGGAGCGGTGCTGGAGCCCCTGAGCAAGCCTGGGACGGCGACGGGGATGTGTCAGTGCAGCCATCAGCTGTTGCAGAGAAAACACATAACCCCGCACCGGGGAACTGACAGAAACACAAAAACAAGAACAGATTCCCAAATGTTTGCTTTCAAAATTTGTAGCTGTTAACGTCTGCCCACAAATGCTATGAAACCACCGCGGAGCCGGTCAGGCTTTACAGCAGTTTTTCCTCCAGCTGCAGGTTTTGCCGCTGACCTTTACAGCATCCCCAGGAGCGAGGGGCTGCGGGTCCAGGCGTGCAGCACCAACCTCTTCGGGGGGCACATCCCACCCCACGGGCCATCAGGGCCGGCGTCGTGCCCCTCCAGCACCCCAGGAGGTCCCCGCTTGCCTCCCCACACACCGCAGGGCTTGCAGCCCCCCCAAGCCCCTGGCCTGTGGGTGCAGGGGTCCCCCGACACCCCGCTGCCTTCCCCAGCAGCATCCCGGCTGGAGCTTTGCTGCCCTCTAGTCGGTCGCTTCTCTCCCAAATTCTGCACAAAATTTTTTTTTGAGTTTGTTCCGTCTTCTCCCTCCAAACGCGGCCCGGGAAGGGCTGGAGTTTCCCTGCCTGGAGCTGGCAGCAGCGGGTGGCAGATGAACGGAGAGGGGATGTCTGCAGACATGGGATGGGGATGGCGACAGGGATGTCCTCCCTCCCGGACGCGCTGCCTGGGTGGTCCCGCGGTGGCCGGGGGGAGTGGGGGTCTGGAGGCTGCAGCGTATGAAGCCTCATGGAAGAGGCTGCAAGGGCCGTTCCCGATGAAAAGCAATGTTCTCCATCTGACTCCACCCGGCTCTTTCCATACAAGTGCTCCAGCCGGGCTGGGAAAGGCAGCCGGGGTGGGCACTGCCACCGCTTCCAGACCCTTGAACAGGCACAAACTCACGAGCTCCTTCTGACTGCAGCTGGGAGCACCAGTTTCCCTTTCAGATTAAGAGCAGAGGGTGTCGAGTCCAAATTTGCAGGAATAATTGGTGATTTGGGGGTGCTTTCATGTATTTCCTAAATGAAATGGGTCAGTACTCTCAGACCCATCTCCAGAGCAGCCCCCTTCGCATTTCCCACATCACTCCCCTAAGGTCAGGCACGCAGGTTAGATAGCGCTGGGATCACAGCCGGTGCTCAGCTCTGTCTCCTCTCCCCCGCACAGAGTTCTCCATCAGCAGCTTCTGCACCGTGGTGGACGTCATGAACTACTCCAGGCTCCAGGTCCTGCGGCTCGACGGGAACGAGATCAAGCGAAACGCGGTGCCCCCCGACGCCCCGCTGTGCCTGCGGCGTGCCACCATCATCGAGATCTAGCCTGGCCCCCCCCGGCCCCCTCCCCGTCCTCAGGACTTGGCTCCCCCGTTCCTGGGGAGACACTCACTCCCATTTTAATGCAGCTTGACAGTTTGACTTGGCTTCCGCAATAGTGCAATAAGGGTACTCCCACACCAGCCCACGCGGGTGGGCAGGAGCCGTTCTTCCCCAAATGCTGCCTCTTCCCGGCTCCCCGGCCACGCAGGGTGGGACAGGTCCTGGCACCGTTCCCCCTCTGACCCCCCCTCAGCCGCCCCCCAAAGCACTCACCTTCTCCCCTGGTTCGGGTGGGATGCAGCAGGGATGGGGGAAGAGCTCATCCCACCTCTGGAACAGGGCACTGCGTGGGGAGGGGTTCAGGCGTGGGTCCTGCAGAACCAGCAGATCTTAAACGACTCGCCCTGGGCCAGGTGCCAGCGGTTGCTGGGAGAAGCATCCGGAGGTTGGGAGCTGCAGGAGTAACGGGTTAAAGAGACCCGGGCTGCCAGCATGCCTCAGGCTAGGATGGGGAAGAGCAAATCCACTCTTTGCCCTCCATTTTTCTCCCCTTCCATCAACCTCCTGCTCCAGAAATAAAGGAGAGAAACCTTTTCTGCTGCTGCCAAGCGGCTGCCAGCTGCTGGGGTTCGAGAGAAACACCCTGAAAAACAGCCTGTTCGTGGGCCGTGGACGAGGGGGGGTCTCACATCTTCCTCTCAGACCACTGGTTCAGGGCAGGACCAAGGGTGAGGGAAGGGGCAATTCCCAGTGCCGTCACCTCGGCTCCCTGGGCAGCCCCCGCACGCCCAGCTCCATCCTACCCACCAGCTTGGCTCCGAGCTCCCTCCCTGCCCAGGTCTCCCAGTTAAAAAAAAAAAAACAACCAACAAAAAAATCGCAGTGACATGTGCATCTGCAGCAAGTCTGAATTCACCAAAAGCCAAAACCACCCAACTTGGTTCCTTGGACAATTTAGTTTGAGAACCGAAGGGGCAGCTGAGCTTCGGAGCTGACCTGCAAAGCTGAAGAGGTCATCCAGACCCTCCGCATTTAAACTGCATGCTAGCACTATAGAAACAAAACCCAAAAAAACCCCTGTACTATCACTGACGCATGAACTGTAGATATCATACCGACGAATAAAGCCCTTTCTGTAACTGCACGAAACGTGTCTGAGGAATCCCAAGTGCAGAGACCAGGGACGGAGCATCTGGGCTGCTCTGAGCTGCTCTGGGCGCTGTAACCTCCCCTCTTGCAGACCAGATCTGTCTGCAGACATAATCTGGGCTGGATTTGCCGTCTAGTGGTTGCACCAGACTCGACACGTGCATACGCCGCCTTCCCCGCACCGCGGAGCTGCTGCTCCAGCATATCCCAGATGGGGCCCATGCAAGGACGTTTGTAGAAGGAAAAATAGACATGGAAAAGTGCCAGTTGAGAGAGGGAAGGGATGGCAGTGCCACTGGCACGGTACTTCTGGTCGTTATTTTCTGGATGCTTTCATGTCCTCCAGTCTTCAGCCCTGCTTATTTTTAACAGCCTAAGTTAGAGGATGCTTTAAAAATATTTCACATGGGCAGGATTTTTACAGCTCTGGAGTTGCACAGAAAGTGCCGTTCCCAGCCTGTGAGCCTCTGCTCTGCACACCAGGGACCCGCTCAGCTCTGGGCTGGTGCCAGCCGGGGAGGCAGAGCCTGTGGGCGCTCCGTGGGGTGCAGGAGGTGGGTTTCCCTTGGCCAGGGGCAGCCCCCCAACTCCAGCCGAAGCTCTTGCTGGAGCCAGGCTGGAGGAGAGGCAAGATGACCCCACTCCATCCCCTTCCCCATCCTCTCCTACATCCCAGGGCAACGCAGGGACATGCACATCCCCAGTGCAACCTCCCACAGCCAAACCCCATTCCCTACAGAGATGCAAATCCCCCCGCAGACACCAAGACCGAGGACTCGGGATCAGGGGGACACCGCTGCCAGCCGGGCTGGCCGAGGCCCCCAGGGCTGTCACTCAATGTCGGCGTTGTCTGTCACACGTGGTCCTGTCCAGGCTGGAAGGGTGGCCCTGGCTTTCCCTCCCCAAGGCCATGTCCCCAGAGAGCAGCACCCGGGTTTGGGAGCTGCCCTGCACCCAGGGGTGCCCACCACAGTCAGTATTGCTTGAGCAAGGCTGGGCTGAGACATGGGGTGAAACCCAGCTTCCCCCCAGGAAAAAAGGGCTCAGAGGGAGGTAAACCTGACCCTGCTCCTGAGGCAGCACAAGGCGAGCGATGCTCGTGCCGGGCTCCCTCCAAGGCTGGCAGCGGGGCAGCGTGGGGGCAGCGGGCTCTGCAGGGAGGGAGGAAGATGTGCAGCCGGTCAGCTCCAACGCAGGTGCCTGCTGGTGTCTGGGACCAGCTCCCAGCGTGCTGCCATCAGGGACCACAGCCCACTGTCCTCCTCCTCCCCTGCGGCAGCATCCAGCAGGCCAGGTGGGAGGGGGACAGGGACAGGACCACAAGCCCAGGCCATGTCTCCACACTCTTCAGAAGCAGCAGGGGAGGGTGTTTGCAGGATCCATCCACAAACCAGCCAAGCACCACGCTCCTCCCCGTGCTCGGGAGCTGCCCAGGCACCAGCACACAGCGCTCCTTGTTCTCCGGTCAGGTTTTTGCCTCAGAGCATCCACACTCCTTCCCAAATCAACAGCAGCCTGCCGCAGCCGAAGGGGCCGGGGGCCCAGGGGGTGTTTGTGTGGCCCCCAGCCCATCACCTCGGGGGGCACCTGGCAGCAGGGGCTGGTGGTAGCGGAGCAAAACCCAGGAGAAGCAGCCCCCAGCGCTGCTCCCGGCCGCTGCTTTATGCAGGCAGGGCGATCGGGATTGCTGGGTTACCCCAGCCGGGACACCGGCTCCACATCCCGCAGGGGTGGAGGAGAAAGGGCAGAGGGTCAGCGCAACCCACTGCCCCCCTTCTCCCCCTCCCCAAAAAACGGGGGAGACCCCATTGGTCCTGGGCAAGCCCAAGGGCACCCAATCACCGCCTTGTTGCTGTGGTGGGGATAGCAGGGAGGGGGCTTGGCCCCCCTCCTCATCCTCTTCCTCCTCCTCCTCCCGTTGCTGGGAGGAGGTGCGGGGTCCAGGGGGCCCGGCAGCCTGTATCCCACCGGGAAGGAGGAGGGGGGAGCGCAGGGCTTTGTCCACATCCACAGAGAAGCGTAAAGGAGGAGGAAACCCCAAAGCAAGGGAAAAATAGCTCCCCAGCCCCCTCGGAGGTGTGCCTGGAGCACAGAGGCTGTGTGGGGCTGCTGCAGGAGGTACCCGCAGCTGCAGCCCCCCGAGAGGCACGTTGCGATGGGGGGCTCCTCCCCAGGACTCTCCTTGGGTGGGATGTCAGACACCCCACGCTCCTGCCAGACCTGCTGCCCCCACCACCACACCCACGTCTGCAGAGGCCACGGGTCTTGGACCTGGGCACCCTAAAACCAGCATCTCCCACGGGGCACCCCATGGGGATGGGCAGGATTTCTCCAGAGCTCCCCTGAAAACCCTCAAATTTCATGACCAGCCTCTTCCTCCAGATTCTGTTCCCCTCCCTCACTTTCTTCCCCCCTTTGCAGCACCCCTCAGCTCAAACACTTCCCGGGCCATTTGCGAACATCCCTTTAGGAGGATGTTTCCCCAGGAAGTGCAGGATTTGTGCCTAAAAACAACCTCCCAAAATATTTTCATCCGGAGAAGTACACAAGAAAGCAGCGAGGCAGTGGGCGATGGGTTTGACCCTAACATGGCTGGAGAAGTTGGGGGGGGGCAGAGCAACCCCCCAGTCAAGGGATCTGAGTTCCCGGCACAGCACCATCCCTGCGCTCCACATTCGGCGTGTGAGCGTTTGCAGAGCTGACGTGAGTCACAGCCCCGGGAAGTGTAACCCGGCGTCACGCTCTTCGTCGCTTCCCTTTGCTCAATTCTTCCTGGACTTAACCTAAAACCTTCACTGAGCGGCGGACTTGCGAGGACAAAAGGATCGGTGGCTGGGTCACGGCCGCCACCGCCGCGTCTGGCCATCTGCAGACGTGCTTGCAGTGTAACGAGCAATAAAAGTTGATTATTAATAAGCTGCTTGGATCTGGGCCACGGCAGCTGCGACATTGCTGGGAAGAGATAAGAAAACTGTGGAGACAGCAGGAAAAGACGCCAGGGAAGGGCCCGGCACATCACCGGCGGAGATCACCAGGACGAGCCGGGGTCCCATTTCACAGAGGAGCAGACTGAGGCTTGGAGGAACGGGAGGGTCCTGCTCCTGCAGCTCCACATCAGGAGTAAAACGGAGATGGGATTTCGGTGCTTGGAATTTTGGGTGTCTCCACCTGGCTCCGAGAGGATGCGCAGCCCAAGGGCTAGAGCAGCTGGTGGGGGTCAGTCCCCACCAAGGGACCAACCACTTTGGGGGGACCATTGGGGAAAGGCAGTCCTGCTCCCCACACACCCCCAGCAGCGTTTGGGCACGGGGGAGAGGGACGGGCAGGAAATTCCCAATCTGTTCAGCTCCCATTCTTGCCTCCCCTTTTGTTTCACTCGCCATCTGTCCCGCAGCCCCGCACACCCCGCACTCCCGCTGCACGTGCCGTAAATATCAAGACGGGCTTTGTCTCTGCTTCAAAAGGCAGCGTGGCCCCTGCGCCCCGGCCCTGCCACGGCCCCCAGCAGCGGCTGCTGCCAGCCTTGAAGCTGTTGGGGGCTGGCACGGCCACGGGGGCTTTCTGGGCCGGCTGGCTCGCTGCTGGGGGGTCTGGGGTTGGGGGGCAGGCTCAGTGTTGCTCTTCCTCCCCTCCCATCCTGGCAGGTTTTCGGGTCAGCACTGAGAGGGGGTGCATTGCTCTGACACCGCAACCGTCCATAGGATCCAGGAGCGCAGCCTTGGGGCTGGAGCTGAACCCCATTGCCAAAGTCACTGCAAATGGGAAAAGGGAGAAAAAGGAAAGGTCAGCCCCCTGCACGCTGGCAGAGCTGGGCAGAGACCCCCGGCAGGCTCTGCCTCCCTGCGCTAAGCAGCGCTGCGCCCCAAAACAGTGCGACGGTCTCTGCTGACCACCCCGAGGGGAATCTGCTGGGGCAGATCCCAGCCAGCCCCTCTGCAGAGTCCCCCCGTGGGGGCCGGGAGGGGGGCGACGAGCCCTCGCGCTTTAAGGGAGCCGATGTCTCAGCCCCAATCCAGCCTTTTAACTCACAACAAAGCAGCAAACCAGTCAGCAAAGGCAGCTGCTCCCCTCCAGCCCCGTCCTTCCACTTCTCTGTTTTATCCGGTGCTATAATAGAAATAAACTCCCTGGTAAAAGGGCATTGTCAGAGGGAAAATGGGCCTCACCCTTAGTCTGGCAGCTGGGAACGCTGGGGACGCGCAGGGCTTAGCAATGTTGCTGCCTGCAGCCTGTTCCCAGTAACACGCTTCCCGGCGGTTCCCCAAAGGAGCGGGTGTTGCGCTCAGCCGGGATTGCGTTCAGGCGGGTGTTGCATTCACACGAGGGGTGTTGCATCCCCACTGCTGTGCCAGGCACAGGGATGCCCACTGGGGACCAGTGGCCTTTGCAGGTCCCAGCCCTGCGAGGGATGCCCTGACACGTCCCCACACGAGCTGGTGGGTCCTGGGTCACAGACCCCAGCATCACCCTTACATCCTTCTCCTCCTGCCTCCCTGGGACACGGGGCTGGCAGGGACTGCTCCGTAGCAGTGGTAGCCACGGGCAAAGCTTGGATGTGGCCCGTGAGACACTCTAGGGTCAGCGCCACTGGTGCGGAAACGTGGCAGAGTGGGGATCCCCACGAGCCCTCCTCCCTCCGAGGAGGGAAACGCACTGCCCCAGACACACACGGCTCATCCCAGCTACCAGCTCCAGGCTGTGCCTGGAGATGCAGCTCAGCAGAAAGCAGATGACGAGGAAAGCAAGTGGCTCAAAGCCCTGCACAAAACACGGGCAGCTGGTGAGACTCACAGGCCCGGCTGGAACCCGCCCCGGGCTCCGCGCTCCCATCCCAGACACAGACACCTCTCCAGGAAGAAGCACAAAGTGCCCCAGGGCAGCGAACACAGCCTCTGGCTGCTCCCACCGTCCCGGCTGCCACTGCCAGGGCATGGGATCTCTCAGGGATGGGGCCACCACATCTCCTGGGGACACGGGGCATGGCATCCCTTGGGGATGGGGGCACGGCATCTCTCGGGGATGGCAGGGCACGCTGTCGCTCCGTGGCGACGCAGCCTCGGGTCCTCGAGGGATGCCCCTCACTTGCATCAGCTGCCTGCTGCAGCACGCAACACGTCGGGGCACCTCACTCTGGGCGGCGAGCTCGCAGGGTGCGGCAAAGGGAGGACAGAGGGGGGGTTCAGCACCAGGTTGCCCAACACCGACAGACTCCTCAAATAATAATTACTATTATAATACCTAATAAGAATGATTTGCAAACCCCCAGGCAAGCTGAGCGAGCTCTGCCCGGATCTGTGCAGCACAGAGGCCTCTTCTCCCCGGCTCTCAGCCCTTCTCTGGGAAACAAAAGGTGCAAAGTTTAGTGGTGCATGAAAGGAGAAACAAAACCCCGGCCCCAGCTCGGCCTCGGCCCCCCCACTGCCCCCCCAGACAGATGGCAACAGTTGTCCTCGCACACCAGTTGCTCACTGCCGCCAACAAGTCCCTTTTATCCTCCAACAGGTCATAAATGAGAGCGTCGGAGCCAGCCCCAGCACAGGGGAGCAGCCGCTGCGCAGGGGGCCGGGGGTGGGAACAGGGATGGGGACGGTTCTCCCCGCGGGATGCTCGGCAGAAAACAAAAAAAGCAGCTGAAAACGGCTCCTCTGCCCCTGCCCATCTGTCCCAGCCTTGGGACTCGCCCAGGCGCTTGCAGCAGGGGGGTGGCTGGGGCGAGTTGGCCCCCCCAGACTCCTGAGCCCCTCAGTGACACCCCAGGAGTGGGGAGAGGCGGGGGACCCACCGCAGGGCCAGGGTGGGCTGTCCCTCTCCAGACCCCACTTCTGTCCTATTCGAGCTGCTCACCTCGATGGGGGATGACCCCTCCCAGGGCCGTGGGACGTGCCTGCTCTGGGGGCGCTGGCAGTAGCCCCCCTTTTCCTAATTTTTAATAAAGCAGGGATCTGCACAGGCTCTGCTTTGTGTGCGCTCCTGCCCAAAAGCTGGCACAGGAATAAGCGAGCAGGCAGGGAACAGAGACAGGGCTGGGGCTCAGCCTGTCGACAGGTTTTGTGGTTGTTGAGGGGGGGGATTTTTTTCATTTCAAGTGAACATTAAGCAACACCGCAGCCTGCCCCATCTGCTGCTGGAGCCCCTCCAAGCACAGCAAGCTGCGAGCGCTGAGACGGTTACTGTGCCGCACGAGGGGGAGGCGAGTGGGCGTGCGGCGGCTGCAGCACACACGCTTGCATCTGCCCATGACCTTTTTAGAGGAAGGAAAGGGTTTGTTTAGTTTTGGTTTGGTTTTTTTTTTTTCCAATTGAGTGGTTCAGTTTTTAGCAAGGTTTGGAAAGACAGAGCAGTACCATCCCCTTCACACTGGTTCGGGGGCCTCTGCCACCAGTGAGGCTGTTGGGGTGCTCAGGGATGTACAAGCTGAGCCAAGATGGGTCGTGGCCGTGGAGAGCTCAAGGTCTGGCTGCAGCCGCTGCGCAGATGCAAAGGGAGGCCAGAGCTGGATGGGGCAAGAGGAAGGAGAGGCAGGTCTGTCAGGAGGAAGGGCAGGCAGGGAGCGCAGTCCCCAGCCAGGGATTGATCAGCTCTCCCAGCCAAGGGGCAGAAGCCAACAGGAGCCCAGGTGCCAGCCCAGACCCCGGACCCGATGCCTGCCCGTGCCCCCTGCGGGGTGCAGAGCTCGTGTGGGGGCTCTGCCACGGCAGCAAAGACTGGCAACACCAGTGCAAACCGGTGATGCCGGAGATTGGCGGTGCAAGCAGCGGTGATGCCAGAGCCTGCCAGAGGGCTGCAGCCCAAAGCACCGTGGGCTTGGCTCAGCACCAACCCCTCCAAACACCACAAACCATCTCCTGTTGCTGGGCCACGTGACTGAGTTTCTACGGCTCCGGCAGATCCTGGGAAGATCATCCAGGCTCCGGAGCACTGCAGGCGACTGAGTGCCCCAGGGTCTGCGCCTCCCCCTTTTCCCAGGGCCGGGGCTGGGCGCTGCCGGCTGCAGCTCCCCAGATACAGGCGAGCGGGGCTGCACCCCCGCGATTGCCTGATTGGCCTTGGCCGGGCCGAAATAGCCGGTCGCTTCCCATCGTCCCGTCGGCAAACAAAGAGGGCAGGAAACACCTGGCGGAGGCCAAGCCCTGCGTGAACATGCCGGTGCGGCTCGGCGGCGCCTGGTTTCGCTTCTGTCCGTCCTCCAGCTGCAGAGGCAAACGAGGGAGAGCCCAGCGCCTCGGCTGCTGCACCGCTGCTGTCCTGCTCACCTTCCTCCCGACTGAGCAACCCGTCCCGTTGGCTGCCCTTCCAAAGGGCCCGGCTCTCCTCCCGGCTTCATGGCGGGCAGGGGGAAAGCACTTCGAGGCAGGGAGAGTAATACCGGGACTGGCGGGGGATGAGATCTGGCTCTGTGGCAGGGGCAGAAATAACCCCAACAAGCAGTTTTGCATCCTAAATGCTGATGTTGCTTTTCTGGTAACTTAGAACTGAGAAACACCCAGTATCTGCTAAAGGAACCCCATGAAAGAAGAGCACACAAACACACAAAAATAATCAAACATTTTGCCATGAGTCAACCAAAATATCCTCGCAGACCCAGGGGACCCGTCCTGTGGTGGTTGATGTTGCTGGGTCAGGATGTTCCTCACGGCTGATTTGGCCTCTACACAATCTGTGTTTCCCCAACAGACTGGTCCCCAGAACCGCCCCAGCTCGGGCGAGGAAGGACTGACAGCACTGCCACAGCACGCACCTTGCATGGATAGCAGGGGGCAACGCATCAGTGCGGGGGACAGGACATCAAAGCCCACCTGCCTTTTTACTGGAAATAGGCACTAAATGCCCTTCCAGGCTGCTGTTTTCCCCTGAGAGGCAGCATCACCTGGGCTGCCCTTCCTGCCCGCAGCAGGGTTTTGTGGGGAATAACTCGCTTCTCACACACGCAGGGACACTCTCGGGGTTCAAGCCCTGGGCCCCGCTGTGCTGGCAGAGCTCATCTCTCTGCGGGGTGCTGGGAAGCAGGCAGGTGTGCCGGGCAAAGGGCTGAGCTCTCACCAAGGACACGTCAAAGGCAAATACTCGTTTATGCAACACACCAATCTCTGATTACAGAGGACAACATTTGACCCAGGCTCCTTGGATGGGACACTGCCCTGCCCAGCCGGAATAAAAAAAATCCCAACAGAAATGCACAAAGGGCTGAGCAGAAAACACTGCTGAGCATTCCTCCTGTGCCCGAGCTGATCCTGCGATGCGCTCAGGGATCTCGCAATGAGAAAGTGTGCCGAGAGCCACAGCTCAGCATCAAAGGCCTAGAAAGTGCTGGGGGGGGGAGAAGGAACAGGACAGACATGGACACACAGATAAAGATGCACCCCCAAGCTAACCCAGCGTGTACACCAGGTATCTTGATCCTACCAGAAGAAAAATGACAGGCAAAATAAGAATAGCAGATGAGTCACCTATTAGAAGGCTGGCAGGGGGGTCTGGTTACAGTGTGGGTAGGGCTGACTCCTCACTGAACGCTCCATGGCGTAAGAGCTGTATTTTTATCTTGGCTACGAGCAACTAAAATTTTAGATGATCTTGGCTCTGCCTGCTGGCCCAAACGCCAGCCACAGCATGCCAGACCACGCCAGGCTGGCCGTGGCACGGACCACAGCACACAGGTCCAAACGGACCATGCTGGTCCGGACAAGCCAGAGGGAGGAAGGCCACCATCACCTGACTTCACCAAGCCTTTGAACCCAGATGACTCCCAAGCTAATCAGCAACTGAATGGGACGCCCATTCCTCCGACAACCCTGTTTCACAAGCAGCAGTAATTTGGGTGTGTTTATGGAAACTAATGAAGGGATGAGCTCAAAAAGGAGTGGCTTTGACAGAGCACCAAAAATCAGCCCACAAATTGTTTTCCTCTCAGAGGTGGCATATTATGATAAAAGCCAGAGGGGGGAAGCAGTAGGAGAGCAGAGTCCTGGACCAGGCCTGTGCCCCCCCTTGGCATCACCGCTCTCAAAGGCACCAGCACAGGGAACAGGTTGGGGGGGGACCACAAGGACCCTGCAGGCTGCAGCTCAAGCCCTCCTGAACTCCCTAGAAATGGAGTTTTGGACTGAAAGTGGCAGGAGCTGATTTAGCTGAGGTCTTTAAATCAGGCCAGCTTGCCAATGAGCACAGATGGGGAGTAAACACACAGGCTGGCCATCCCCATCGCAGGGAGCAGGGTCACAGCTCCGTGCTGCAGTCACCAGCCTCTTGACACAGCCAAAACAGGATCTCCAGTGAATCAACCCCAGCTGCCTTTATCATGACAGGCCCGGAACATCCTCCACATACCTGAGCATTTCCATCCTGTGATCTCTCCCCCTTCCTTCTCTGCTGGCTCAGTCACCACTGGAAGGACAGTGGTGGTAGGGAGGCTTGGCCAGGCACCGTCCCTGCCTCCGATCAGTCATCACTTCTTCCCAAGACTTCGTTTATGCCATCCTTAGGGTCGGGAAGCGATATGGCAGTTGACGACAACACCTTCATGCCCTGGCAGGACAGGATTTCTACAATCCTGCACTGAATAAACCCAAGCCAGAACCCAGTAGTCAGCATGGGGAAGGAGAGGGCAGGACACCCACAGCCCTGCATTAGTCAGACCAATTCCCAGCATTAATTCCATGGGTTTAGAGGGTCAGCTTTAGAGTCAGCATATTGACTAAGCAGCTTTTTTCTAAACCTCCTCCTTGACACAGCTGGACATGAACAGTCATCCATATTTTAACCAAGCCCACAGCATTTGCAGTGTGGGATTTAGGCTGCAATCCCAACCCTCACCCTCTTTGCAAACATACAACAGTTCCCAGCAAGAAAACAAGGTTTGTTTATACTGCTACATTTTTATTAAAGTAACAAAAGCATACGTCTGCCAAAGGATCTGTACATTCTGTATATAAAAACACTACTATACAATTAGTAACCATCCACTCCCTCCTCCAAGTGTAGCTTACAAGCTTTCTACCATTTTCACCAAATACAAAAAGCAGGTCCCGTTCAACAGTCCAGCTCGTTTAAAAAAATTACAAGAAACCCCTCAAATACACTGTCTTGAATACGCACCATTCAGCTCTGCAGCTGAGTATCAGGCTTGTAGGCAGAAGGCAACAGAGCACACTAATTCACAGCTTTTACATGTAACCAGCTACAAGAGAAATGGATTATACCCAAGTTTGGTTGGTTTTGAAGCTAAAAACAGACACCTTTAACATCAGACTCCTCCACACCAGGGACAAAAAGAATGAGACTTGGCTATTTTGGTTCTGGAAGTGTGGGCATGTTAAGAGCCATTATAGTGTATTCCTTTGGTGTGGGCTGCTGTTCCTGAAAAGCTTTTCTGGTAAGAGGGAGGGAACAGAGTTGGGGGGGGGG
>VXBL01006371.1:277497-321009 GCA_013400195.1 Aramus guarauna
GGGGGGGGGCAGTAAATCTTAAGACAGCTTTGATTATGACAAATTGTAACCTGCAGAAGTACCAGCCTGCAGGAAACTCCACATCCATCCGATGAGTCCAGCAAGCAAACACTGCTCATCCTGGATGCAGTTCTCATAGGCTTTTCCACATAAGCAGGTTAAGTGAGGACTCCAAAGAGCACTGAGATCCCTTTTCCTTGAAAAGGGAATTTGCCTTTTGGAAGTTCCCAAGTACTCCCCTTTTGGTGAGGTCACCTATTGCACAAGTTCACCAAGGGAAAAGCCCCAGCACTTCATTTCAGCTTCTGCTTTGCTGACATGAGAAATTCAAGTGATGCAGAGGGAAGTGATGCAACTTCAGAGCCACAGTCTGCTATTACTGTTCAAGGACAAATAACTCATCACTTGACATTAAAAGAATCTAAGAATTGAGGCTTGTTTTCCAGTTCTGGAATTCATGATTTGAAGCTTATGAAAATCTGAACTTACTTTTCCACATTAGTAGTCAGAGCTGGGGAGCTGTGCTGAATTTTTAATATATTTAAAAAACAAGCTAAGAACTCTGGCAGATGGGAGGCTTCCTTCTCCCTGAACACCCAAGATTTGGAAATATATTGCACAAATGTCTGAGAACTTGATTCAAAGGCTGGGCAAGAACAACTCCGGTTATGCCAGTCAGCTGCCAGGTCAGAAAAAAGGAAGGTAAAAAAAGTGTGCTGAAAGACAAGTCTGGGAAAGTTTCATTACTAACAACCATGTCAATGCCCCGCTTTTTCAATCACTTCTCCCAGGATCACTGGAGGAGCACCAGCTAGTTAGTAAAAAGGCAATGGACATACAACATCCTGGTAAAGGCTCATCCCCAACAGGTAGGTAAAGTTCTTGGGGCATCATTTGCAGCTCCCACCCCACTGTAGTTAGCCAGAGCAGTTTAAGGGCCAAATCCCAAATAACGCTTGGGCAAAGTCTCCCTGAATACAAGTACCACTGGGACTCCAAGAAGAGTTTTGCTTGAACAGACAAGAGCACAGGATCAGGCATTAATTGTGCAAAACAGTTGTGTACCAAGAGATCAGAACCAAACGATGCCCCTTCCCAAGGTATCAGTGGAGGCAGCTCCCAGGGACAGCCACATGCTGGTCACCCAGAGGGGGAAGAGAGGGAAGAAGTGCTGTGACTTTAAAAGCACCATTAGGACACCAAAGTATCCGAGCATCCCACACACAGGGGGAAGAGACCCCCAGTACTTCTGATTTTAGAAGATAGGGTAAAGGGAGTTCTTACACACCAATCTCTGCAGTACAAGGCGAGTTGCTTCAGCTCTTCTCCAGAAGAGACACGGCAAGTCATCAGCACTGGATTAGGCAACTTTTGCAAGCAAGAGGCCAGACTCCACTCTCGGCACACAGAGAATCCACCCAAGAGCAGGTCATAGGCTGATGGTTAAGCCACACATAGCAGAAAGGCTTTGTAATTCACAGCTATTCAGTGCTGGTTTCAGGGGCTGGAGTACCCTTCTTGGTGCGCAGCAAGCAGTAGGTGATAGCCAGGTACTGGGGAGCACCAGGGACAAACAGCACTCCAGTGCCACCACAGTAGCTGCAGTATTCATCCTGGGGATGTTCTCTGCACAGCCTGACCCCCATTGCACCTCTACCTTGCTCCACAGAACACCAATACTTATGTGGCTCATTTCAGCCCAGCAGCAAATGGAAGATGGAGAGGCTGGAGACAGGCCATGCTCCCCCGCACTTTGTGCTGGGAGTGGGGCAGAGCAGAGCTGCAATACTCATGGAGTAAGTGGGTCCAGAGACGTGGGAGAGCAAAGGAGAGGGATCCCAGGGTCCCCAGCATCACCCAGCCCTGAGGCAAGGTTCCCCCAAACACTATCCAGGCCCCAGAAAGATCAGACCAGCTGGGGAGTGTAGAAGTTAGTGGAGGAAAGACAGCAACTCCTTTGTCCCTTCCCCAACAGTAGTGCAATACTGGGTGCTACAGCAATACTGTTGGGTACCGGGATGGTGAGAAAGCAACACAGGCATCTCCCACCACCAACCACACTTCCCAGCCTGGCTCTTCCCCCTCATCCTCCATTCCAAGCTACTCAAGTGAGCAAGCCAGCCCAAAATTGCCATCCAACACTAATTAGGTAGATATCGGCTTCATAATAAAAACTCATAAGCTTGCAACAGCTTTAAAAAAGGCACCTAGAACACCGCTTCTGTTCAAAGCGGTGCCCAATATTTTAATTGTGGATTTTCTTGGATTTTTTTAAAAAATATAAATAGCTCTTCATCTTAAAAATAGATCCTCAGGTGAGGTATACAGTAGCCTGTGTCTTGGCAGTGTAAGGACAGAGGAGTATTTAGCTGGAGACAGTCATAATGTAGTTTTTGGAAGGACTGGTGCGACCTAACATCATCTGGTTCTTACAGGTAAGCATCCCATAGGAGCTCACGGGTTTCGTTGCAGTCGCTTCATATAAGACACAGATGGAGCCATCCTCACCGATGCGGTATGAGACCTCGTAGGGGTCCACCCAGAGCGTGAGCTCGCTGGGCAGGAGCTGGTAGAGCTGCGGTAGACTGAGTCCGATCTGGCTAGCTGCCTTGCTGATAATGGGGTCCATTTTGTGATTGATCCGGATGCAGCGATACCCAGAACCTTTGAATGGTTTCTCAGGAAACCAGTGATGTTTGTAGTGCTCTGCAAGGGAAGCGAGAAGGGTAGAGCTGTGAGCAGGCATGCAGCAGCTGTGAGGAGGTCTGCGTCCTGCTGCAGTCCCAAGGGGGTCCCACACCTCGCTGCAGGCGGAGGAAACAGAGTCCTCCTTAGGCTGCCTCCGTCAGATGGAGGCTCCAGAGCCAAGCGCTCAACTACTCAGCCGCTGCTTGCTCCAAGGCACCGGAGTGCAGCTCTTCGGGTCCTAGAACCCCCAGGCAGGACAGGGCCACAGGGGCTGCGGCAACAGAACCCCAACAGCTGGGGTGGCCGGAGTAGATACCGTATCGCCGACAACAAAACATTGCAGTCAGGGAGTAACATCCAGGTCATTGTCTCAGTTCAGGGGCACATCACTACCCCTTATCTCAGCACAGTGGCAAACAAACCAGCCCTTCTTCAGGCTGATAAGGGCAGGGCTGTGCTATGCTGGGAGGAGACCCTTGAACCACCCAGTTAGTGCCGAGCCTCAGACATGCTTGTGGGGAGGGGAGTGCCAAACCCCACTGACACAGCGCTCAGCACCTCTTACAAGGAGGCTGAGCACACAGACTAGCTGTGGATCACCTATATCAAACCCCAGCAAGGAGGGCCACACAAAACCCTCAGACATCAGGCAGCAGATCCATTCTCTTTCAGGGCTGAGGCAGCTGCTCGCCCAGGACTCCACGGGGACACAGGTGGGTGCCCAAGGAGGCACACAGATGCCTGCCAGTCCCCCAAGGGACACGGGTGGACACCCAGGCAAAGGCACAAACAGGTATCCAGCATCAAAGATGACACAGCAGGACATCAGGGAATGACACAGACAGGTGCCCGACCCAGGTGAATACAGGGAGGGACCGTAGGTCCTGGGAGCAACTCGAGCAGGGGGCACCGGGGAACGACGCCAGTGGGCGCCCGGCCCCGATGGGGAAAGGAAGATAACGGACACGAGTGGGCTTTTCTCGCCCCTGCCCTTCCCCGGCCCGCGCCTCACCTGCGAGCGCCTCTCGCAGCGCCCCGCTGAAGACCTGGAGCTGCTGCTCGCTGACGCAGCCCCGCGTCCGCAACAGGCTGGAGACGAAGCCCACGGCGGCGGCGATCTCAGGCACCATGTCTGCCCGCGGGCCGCCGCGGCGCTGGCTCTGGCTCATGCTGGGTGGGCTCCGGGCGGCAGCGGAGGGGTCGCGGTGGCTGCGGGGCCGCGCTCGGCTCGCTCGGCTCGGCTCCGTCTGCGCCGCCCGCTCCGCACCGCCCTTACATAGGGCAGCCCGGGGAGGCGTCATCGGCGCGGCAGCCCCCATTGGCCGAGGGGGCGCGGTATGCTAATAGCGCCTGACCTCAGCGCAGTGGAAGGAGTGACGTTGCCGCCGCGATGACAATAGCGGCGGGAGGGGAGTTACCGGAGGGCTATTTTTGGGGCTGACCTGGGACGAGGAGGAGGCGGAGGAGAAGGAGGGGGCCGGGGCTCGGCCCACCCCAGCTCTCCGCAGCCCCCTGCCCCGGGGCAGAGGCCCCCGTGGGCTCCGGTGTCGGGGTGATCGGCAGTGCCAGGCAGCTGCCGGTGCCCAAGGTGACCCACGGGCGGTGGTGGTCGTGGGGTAAGGGCAGGGCAAGGGCTGCCCGGGACGTCCTGAGCGGCGGAAGCTCCCCCCCCCCGGATCGGCCCAGGTGCCCTTTGCTGCCCCGGGGAAGCTGGTGTTGGGGTCCCGGGTCCTTGGCAGCTTGCAGGAAGCTGTCCTGGTCCCGCTGCCCCCCACAGCCCACCCTCCCAGCCCGCTGAAGGGGACCCTGGAGCACCAACCAGTACCACCAGTGAGTGAGTTCATGGGCCACTTCCACTAATGAACATGATGCCTCGGGAGGGTGAAGCAAAGGCTCGTCCACACCAAGCCACTGGCAAGTCACTGAAACCACAGCAGACTGAAGGAGCAGCACAGCCGATGGTCGCTGTGCGAGGGGAAGGGTGACCCCAATGTCGGCAGCCCCCAGTCACTTCTGCTGGGGCATCGGCCCAGCACAGGCACTCGGTGCTGGGTTGGTGTCGTAGCATTGTCAGCATCAGTGGAGCAGCATTTCTGCTGACCTGGAATGACACAGATCACTCAGGGCAGTCAGCGACAGTGCCCCATCCCTGATGTTTGGCCCGTCCTATCCTCCTGCCTTGAGTACAGAGTGAGTTCTGGCCCCCCACACAGGGGGTCTCCTCTCCCCAGCAGTGTCCAGGCAGGTTTCCATCACCAATTTCCTTCCCTGAGACACATTCACAGATCCTTGTTCCTTGGACAAGGCCAAATCCTTTCCTTCTCCCTGAAGCACACAGGGAGAACTTGCCACCGACTGCACTCTGTCCCAGACAGGTGAGAGACATGAGGGGGAACACTACCATAACCACTTTCATCTCAGTGCCTGAGGAGCATCTGAGGTGAGGAGCGAGGGCAGACACCCCAGGACCCAGCACCTCACTCCAGCCAAAAGCCAGGCTGGAAGAAGAGCAGGATCCAGGAGGAGGTAGCTGCAGCACAGAGGACAAGTCCGATCACGGAGCAGGGAGAGCAAGCCAAGGCAAGCATGGAGCAGAACCAAGCGTCCTCAGTTGCCTCTGTCCAGCCCATCAAGAGGGGAGAGGACAACCGGTGCAAGCAGTGCACGGCTCTGATGCTTAGGGAGATGCAAGCGGCACCTTAAAGCCACTACAAAACAGGGAGCTGCACCAGCCGGCCCAGCTGCCAGCCACGCTGCCCAGGATAAAGGCACTCGCCCAGCTTCTGCTGAAACTGGCCCGAAGCTAAAGCAACAGTAGGAGGCCAAGCTCTTTTCTTGACTTTGCTTTGATCAACCATGAGAGAGTTAGTATCAAAACAGGATGAGATTTCTGAATGAATATTCCTTGGCAGAGAACTAGGATTGTTGCGAGCCATTGTCTTGCAGCCCCAGATGCCTCTCTTGGCGTGCACCAGGGGAGGATCTGAAGCCACAGCTCTGATGTGATCCCCAGTGAAAACATGTTCTCCTCCTATGGCTGGGGCCTCATTTGGCATCTCCACAAGCAGTGGGTGCAGCTGGAGAAAACCGAGGCAGGGAATTAGATCATCTGGGTTTGCTTCTGCCCGAGGAGCAACCCGGCAGAGGCTGAGCCATCGCTGGTTCCCACAGTGCCGCTCCCGTCGCTGGCACAGTGCTTTCTCCACAGCGCTCCCTGATAAGGAGGAGCACGCGCTTGCCGGCACACAGCCTGCCAGCGCGACTCCACCTTATCGTGGCTCTTATCGAACTGCTCAGGGTCCTGTCCCACGTGGGCACTGCTCTTGGCACCACCCTGCCTGTCCCCCTCAAAAGAGGGGATTTCATGCAGCGGGTTGGGGGGAGGCTTTCCAGCACCAACTTCATACAGCAGGTCTCAAAACTCCAACTATTTCACATGACTCAAGGATTTTTTAAGGCCTTTTGCTTCCAGAGTCTGCAGCTCATTTTATTCACACCTCTGTCATTCTTATATGAGCATACTGTACATGGGATTTCACACCTTCAGAAGGACGAGATGATGGCTACGTAGCAATGTGTAACCAACAAGCCAGAGCAAAGAGTAAGAAAATAGCTTCTGAAATCATAGAAGAGGTAGATATAACAGATACTGCCCAAGCAGAGGTCTGTACTGACCCCGTTTTGTGTTCTGCACAGCTTAAAAGAAAGCGCTTTGGGCAGCAGGAACAGAAGTAGGGTCAAGCTAGAAAGGAGATAGAGCCAAGGGGTCCCCGAGTCCTCCCCTCCCCACTCCATCTGCTACTCCATTCATCCACAGAGCACGAGGAATAAAGCCAATCTCTTGCTATAAACCCGATTTGTCTTTGTAAGCTTTGAAATAAACCCAAGGATTAAAGTCTAAGGACTTTTTTTTTTTTTAAGTCAGCAACACACATGAAAGAGCACATGGGTGCATGTGAAACCCAGAGCACAGCACAATGCAAGGGGAGATTATTTATACCACAGCAGAAGCCAGAGGCCCCTGGAAGAGGCTGCACCAAGACGTGGCACGAGCCCGTCCTCACACAGCTCCACTACTTTAAACACATCTGTATTGTCAGCCAGCAGACACGCTCACCGTGCGTGGGTACAGTCATAATCAGCAGAAAATTAGGGAGCAAGCAAAACCATCCTGGTAGAAGATACCTTTATACAAACACATCAGTAAAAGCCAAAGGAAAAACAAACCCTCAACTTTTCTACTGTAGGCATGTAGCACAGGAGGCATGAGCAGAGCTTGCAATCTAACCAGACAAGCTGAGAGCAGGGAGAAGGGCTTGTTTCCCCCATCCAACAGAAAGATCCCATTAAAAAGTACTTGGATGGTATCATCCAGTCCTGAGTCACTGGACAACAATCGTAGCAAGAGGTCTTCTGTCCTCCAGCCTGCCAAGAATAGCACTAATAGCAAGTGCAGGTTTATTTGCCATTAGGGCTAACAGTGTTCGTTAAGTGCCGCTGATGATCTAACCTTGGCAAGCAGGTTCCCCTGGTCCCCCCTGCTCCACAAGTGGATGAAGTAAGTGGTGGCACCATTCTCCAAATTCAGATCCTCCATTTATTCTTAATCACAGTGATTCTAAAGGCTCCCTTCACACAGCTTAGGGTTGTTCAGATGGTCTGACACAGGCCATGGTCTCTGAAATCAGATTGTCTTCCTTAAGCCCTTCCAATAAGAGATTTCCTGTGGAGCTCAAGGACCTCTAAGCAGGTTATGTGCCCATAATTTCTGGCCCTGTTACAAGAAGACTGCAGTCTTAAAGACAGAGCATAAGACTTAATACATGCTTTAAATTGCTTTAAGGAATTAGAGAGTAAACAAACAATTAGAAAATAAAATTCATTTAAAAAAGAGAAGTTAGAGCTGGTTTTAATGCTGTTCTAGCTAGATTAGTTTCCGCCCTGTGTTTAGCTGGAAATGGCTGAGAGCATTTAGATTTCAATTAAAAAAAACCAAACCCCAAAACAATAAACCTCTCCATAGCAATCAGCCAGAATAGATTTGCAACTGGTTTAACAGGAATTAGAAGTTCAGATAGGCTTTCAAACACTCTGGCCCTGTTTATCCAAATGAGGTTCAAAACCAGTTGAGCTGGAAATTTTACAATAAAAGGGGAACATCTGGCTTTCAATCAAGGGTTAAAACTCAGCACGGACAGACCAAGCTGCTCCCACAGAGTTACGCTTTTCAAGAGTCAGCAACTCACAGTGTTTTATGTACACCTAAAAGGCAACTGTTCCCACGCTACACTTTATGGTTTTCTGAGGGTGATGACACCTCTTTTAGTCTGCTGGGCTGAAGTTCATAAGGCATGAGATACAAAAAACAATTTCAAGTTGTCCTCGAATACCATTGGAGTTAGCTGCCAGTCAAACAGCCACAGTGTGAATCTGCACCCCCTGTTATCAGCAGTAAAATAGTTACACAGAACTAACATTCAAATCCTCCCAATTAGACATGTCCCACAGATTGCCAAATTAGCTGTCACTTCTCCCGGGTGGGTCCCTCCCAATCACCCTAGTATTTGAGAAGTATTTGAAAGTTATCTACATAGATTTGGGAAGCCAAGGGCTGGCTTTCTTTACATCAAGAAAAAAAAAAAAAAAAAGAAAAAAAGAAAACATCTCTGGGAACAGTTCTGAACTGTAAAAATAATAGATGTTTGGCCCAGTTCAAATCTCATTATCTGGCTCTGCCAGAGAGGCACAGACAATTGTGAATGCAGAGCCAGCAGCCACCTGGTTGCTAACACCAGTTAAGCACAATCACTGGGAATTTAAGGGGAAAAAAAGCCCAGGGGTAAGCTGGGCTAGTAGGTTTAATCACAGCTGTAATTGGTAACCTGGGTCTGACCCCAGAAACAGGCCTAGCAGGCAGGGTAAACAATAAAGCAAGAGTCTTAAGCCCAGCCTACACTTAGAGCTAGTAAGTCCTTTCAAAACACACAGTTGTGAAATAAGACTGTGACTGAACCGTGTGAAATGCAACTGGGGGGGAGAGGGAGGACATGAACAGAAAACAAAGCCTTTTTAACCTGTTTGCTGCCAGATCAGACCATGTTTTACAGCACGTATGGATTCCCAGCAGTCTAGACCACAGTCAGGACAAGCACGTAGCATCTTCTAGGCAGGCCAGGCTCCTAGAAGCTTATCATCCTGCATGACTCCACAGCACTGGGCTTTGCCAAGGACCTCACCACCTATTCTGGTGCCTGAACGTCTTTGTCAGCTTGGTCCTTTGTTCGGTCTGTGTCGCCTGCAACCTGACTCCCCATGCCAGCTCCAAGTGCCTTGGGATTTGTGGACAGGACATGTCAGGACGCATGTTGGGCATGTCCAGGCAGTTTAATTTGTAGACTATTGGGAACCTTTACATATTCCCCTCTGCTTCTGAACGGATTGGTATGTGGACTGAACGCCAGATGCTTTTCCTCACAACATTTGAACACGATAGCTTTTGTAGCCCAAGCCCAGGGCATCCGCAAGGGCCATGTAGTTCCTAGGAGATTTCTTTTGCAGAACAACCTCCCCCTGATCCACTTTCCTTGCTGCATACCATGTTTCCTCATGGAAAACAACCTATCTGACCCACTGCGAATGTCACATCTGTTCAGAAGTATTTTAGGAAGCAAACATTGCTGTACTCAAGGGAGTTGCAAGCAGAAAGAACTGCTTTTTCTTCAAACTCCTTAGGACTTTGGACCTAGTTTTCCAATAGTGCTGGGGTTTTCTCCTCGGCTTTACTAGCTTCCTGCTGAACCCATGCTGACCAGCGTCTTGTGTAAGAAGACATTTGTGCAAAGCTCAGTATTATCAGCTGGAGACGAAGCCTCAGAATACTGCTCAGTAGCACTGAGACTACTACTGAGTAGACTCAGTTCATCATGAAGCTGCCTCGTTGGGGAAGGTGTGTAGATGACCTCACACTGACTTCAGAGATGGTTTCCTGTTCTTTGCACTTGGTTATTGTTTTTTCCACATCCTCTTTGCAGGATGCAACTGCCTCCACCTACTTCTGTTCCTGTCAAACAAAGCATGAGAGGGTAGAAAGGGGACAATAGAAAAGGTCCAGCGGATTGCTCACTAAGGCGGCAGTGTGGGGATGGAGGTGTTTGCACAGTCAGGTCCAGAGAAAGTTGCCAGGTGTGAAGCCTGGAACAGACTTGTTAGTTTATGAGATAAAAAGACTCCAGAGCCCTGTTTCTATCTCAGAAATGGAGCAAGGAGCAGCAGGAGTCCAGGAGTAAGGCACTGCAGTAAGACATGACCCTGGATAGCCCCTTGTCCCGCTCCACTCCTTCTGCCCTTCACCAGCCCTTGGTGATGACATCTTCCCCCAGTCCTCACCCCCAGCACAAGGTAAACAGCACGTGTGAGACACAGATGTGCGCAGAGGCAACTTCCCCCTTGGTAATTCTCCCTTATCGCAGCACCCTGGGGTGTGTCTGCCTACCTGGACTCTGCTCTTTTCCCCTCTAGAAAGTCCCAGAATAAATACTGGCTCCAGTCAAAACATGATTTCCCTCCCCACAACTGGGAACAGGCAAACCCACCACTAACTCTGGTGGTGAACCCACCGATAACACAGGAGCCAAATCCTCCTCAGCACCACAAAGACGCACATGAACACCCCCATGAGCTGAGGAGTTATGGTCTAACATGGGAGAGACAGGCAACCAGCACGGCAGGAAACTGAGGCCCAAGAGATGCTGTGTCTTGTTCCAAGCCACAAAGCAGAGGCAAGATACAGGGCCTTTCCCATGAGCTGCGCTGCCCCAGTAACACAGCCTGGCAGGGTAAGGGACCAGCTCCCCCCACCCAGAGCTTTTCAAACCCCCCTCCTTGGGTCTATCTCACACCTTTCCTTCTACGGGAGGCTGGAGGGTTATATATAGGGATTTCACACTTCACTGACATGCAGCCACGCTACAAAAAAGGGATTTTTCCTTCCTTAGAAATGAGAAGTTAAAAAAAACCCAACCCTCTGGCTGAAACCACAAGAGAGGATTTTTTAGGTGGTGAGAATGTGACTTGTCTGCCAAACTCCAACTCAGCCAGGGAGCAACGCTGTGATGAGCTGCCAAAGCAGCACATTGCCGAAATCTGCGTTTATTGCTTATAAAGCACTGATGCAGGGTAACGTGTGTTGAGCGCCATAGCAACCCCAATCATCGGCAAAAAAATAAGGGCAAGAGCACCAAGGGCACTGTGGCTGTAGCAGCTGGTACGTGAATTTACTGACCCTGTTCAGAGCTGCCTGATATCTCAGCCCTGAGTGAGGATCTCTGTGGGGCCTCAATGTGTTTTTTGAAAGCCTGTGAGGAGCAGTTTATTTACCCACACTTTGGAGAAGAGCAGGAGACGGTTACAGATTAAAGTGATTTCTGTTGTGGCATCAGAGACTTGAGCTACAGCGTCCTTTGCTTCAGGTTTATAGGACACCAGTGTCAAAAGGAAAACAGGATTTTTCTGGGAAGTTCTGTGTTTTCCCACAAGGCTAAAGAGATAAGCCAGTGCCATACAGACTTCAAAGCCTCAGTCCAGTAGCTGCTGCTTAACGGAAGAGAAGTAGCTCTAAGACTTCCAGATTTTGTCCCACTCCAGCACTGTTACACCACAGTCAGTCTATAGTTTAGGGCAAGGTGACCTGGTTAAGGGTAACTCCAGAATCTCATTACCATCACAGGGTATGGATCTGGCCATATGGATCTGGCCTCCCCACCAGCCCTCTTAGTCCCCAGCTCAACTTCACAGCATGGATTATGTCAGGCATAATCGATAGCCGGTCTACTGACAAAGCTCTGCCCAATCCATCCCTCTCCCTGTGGGCTCTGTATGCCAGACTACAAATCCACAGGGGGATTTTTGTCTTACAGCCAGCGGAAGCTGCAGCATGCAGCTCCGGCATGGGAGACAACGGACACTGGGAGAAGGTCCTTGGGGTTCTTCTCAGGCTACACCCACAAATATGAAAGAAGCCATGGCTTCCCAGAGCCCAGCAAACCTCCCAACCCCTGCAAACATCAATTAGTGCACAAAGACGGCCCAGATAAAGCAGGGCAACACCCTACAAGAGCTTAGATCTGGGTGGTGCCCTTTCCCAAGATGCAGGCTGATCCCTGCTTGGAGAGATACCTCCTGGGTAGCAGGTGGACTCTGCAGGACTGCTCTAGGCTGTTCCCAAGGATTCCTCACCCTCCCTGGCAAAGCCAGCTAATTGGATTTTAGTGGGGTGCCACACCTGGGCAGGGGGAGGCAGGCGCAGGATGTGCCACACGCATCCACCCTCCAGTGCATTGCAAACCTCCTCA
The DNA here is from genome assembly GCA_013400195.1 of Aramus guarauna. Lineage (NCBI taxonomy): Eukaryota > Metazoa > Chordata > Aves > Gruiformes > Aramidae > Aramus > Aramus guarauna. The sequence goes on from VXBL01006371.1 coordinate 289,536, forward strand.
CTATCCACAATTTCACGTGTGACCAGCATGCTGTCCCTAAGCAGAACACAGCTCCTTTGTAGCTAACACCAAAAGCCAGTTGAGCATCAGAGCAAAGACAGACTTAGTATCAGCATTCACACGTTTGCTTGCTGTCTTGCAGACTCTAGCAGAGAGAGCAGGTGTGGTTCTCTTCACTCTGCCTGTTGCAGAAGTCCCACAGAATGTTCTGTTATTCAAGAAGGTCAGGGAGGCCGGAGCCAAACAGATACCTGGAACTCGTCCTGCACTGCCAGGGTGTGTGCAAACAGGGAGGGAGGGAGTTGGTTAGTTATTAAAGTAGGGGTCATTTACTCAAAAACCTAGGTTTAGGCATGGCTTTGGATTGCACACAGAATTCATCTGGGTTTGGATCCAAATTTCAGGCTAGAGCCACATCTGTTACTCACAGAAGCAGCACATAATCTCTGTCTTCATATTTCTGCATTTCAGCAACAACCAAGGCTTTAGCAGAGTCTCTGGGGGCATTTTTCCACTCATATTTAGAGGAATTAAGAGAGTCATGATTTTATCTGTGTACATTTGAGAAGAGGTGGGGGGCTGGATTCCTGAGCCATTTTCAGGTCAGACTTTGGTGCCTGTCCAAGGCCTTGATCTATTGCTCAATTTCTGCTCAGGACTTTGGTCTCACTTTACAAAAAACCCAGGAACTTCATGTAGAAGCTAGGTTTGGAATGAAACAGGCACATTTAAACCTGCTTAAGCTAAATGTAACTTCAATTTCCTGGAAATGGTCTCCAGGAGGCTGCCCGGAGGTATGCCAGGGATTGCGATGGTCAAAGATCTGGCCCCAAGGACTCTGCTAGAGCACAGATGATCCTGACACCAGCCACCCTGGCCCAGGCTGCTTCAGTCCACCCTTGCTGACCAGCATTCCCCAGAACTCCTTGGTGATTTGTCCTCCACATGCTCATCACCAGCTCTCACTATAATTAATGCTTTTGGGAGCCCAGTTATACCCTAGCCCTGCCCCACCCCACCCACCAGTAATGGCAGGGACAGTCCCACTCCCACCCCAGACAGCTATGTCCCTGTCTCCCACAGGGAGGTCAGCGAAGCCATCTGGGATCTCTCAGCACCTCTGGAATTTGAGCTGGCACCAAAAAACAAACACGGTGGCTAAGACATGCCAAGAACAACGACTGGAAATCCAGCACACAGACACTGTTCCCCACAAGGTGACAGAGGAAAAGGCCGTGCAAAGGAAACACTGAAGATCTGCAATAGCCACAATGCGTGGGAGGATGAAGAGCTATGTCACAAGGGGAATAACTGCTCGGTTGTAAAAGGAACAACATGCAGCTCGCTGCCTTCCATCCCCCACTGCACACTGCAGCCCCAAGGAAGACCTGCCATCAAGCAGGACTCTCAAGAGAGGCTTTGGCAGCAGGGCTTTGCAGCCACATTCCTTAGAAAACAAAAGGAGGTTTGGAAAAACAGTAACAACAATAACCCACTTTCCCCTTCCTGGACTGAGCCTGGCTGAGGCCATGCTGAGTGAATTATACACGGGGCTGTCAGGAAACCATCCTCACAGCTGGGAAAGCACGGCCCAATGTGCCAGCAGCTGAGCCATCAGCACGGCCAGGGAAGGGGACAGAGGTGCCAGGCAGGGATTGAAGCCCCCCGTTAGAGGAGGATGCATCCAGCTGATTCCCCTCACAGCCAGCGCCATCCTGCCTGGGCACCGTGGGCCCAGCAACTCACCCCCACTCACGCAGGATATCCCAAGGCCTGCAAGACTGAAGTGTCTTTAATATAGCTATCCCCCAAAATTAGCCCACAAAGTAGGGTGCTATTTCTTCTCCCCTATTTCCCAGAAGGTAAATTGAGTCACAGGAAAGCAGAATGGCATGCCTGGGGCAGGCCAGCGGTTTGTGATGGAGCCAGGAATTGAACAGAGATGTCCCCCCAAAACTCAGATTCCTAACCACCAGGTCACCCATCTTTTCTTCGCAACATCCCCAGCAGTTCCGGTCCCAGATGAGCCCAGTCTGCTGTGTTAGAGCTGCGCAGAGTCACAGCAGCTAGGATCTTCTGCCTACATGCTAGCTGGCTGCTCACCCTGACCAGACTCAGGTCTGGATGTGAAATCTTGTTTGGTAACCCAAGATTTGAAAGTTAATATTCATGGTTTAAGAGCTGCCCAAAACAGTGTCTTAGATTACCAGCCTTTGGGAAATCTGGATCTCAGCATTGGAGATGTTATGGCAGTGCAAAACAAGAATTAGAACTCACATACTTCTGTGACCTCCAGTATGGGACTCTGTGGACATCTATCAAAGTTTTCTACTCTGATGCAGCCCGTTGGAGGCTCCCCGTGTTCCAAGCTAACTACATCCCTGCTACCCATCTCAAGGTGTGAAGCCAGGTTGAAGTCCATTACTGTCCAGCTCTGCTGTGTGTGCTTGGGATAGCATTCCTCCCAGCTGCCCTGAAAAGCAGCTGAACAAGCACAATAGGGTTGATTCTGCTCCTGGCACCTGCCTGCTCTGTATTTGCAAAAGCAACTCACTTTTTCTCACTATGTGGCTCACTTCCCATTATAAAACCATCTGGACACTTATGAACCTGAAAAGGTGCGTCGCTGAAGAGTGGAAGGAGCTGGGAACGTAGCTGTGAGGCAGCGCCCTGCTAGAAAGAGGATGAATGCTGCGAGGGTCTCCCCATAGAAGACACTGTGCAAGAGAGGGAGGGAGGGGAAAACCACCTTCCAGTTTCCCTGTAGCAACAAGCTGTATGAAAATACAAGGCCCAGGACTGTTTGCTTACGGTCCCTGTGGAGGGGCTGTTCTCAACCCAGATCACGGACACTCGGTATGGAGGTGACCCAGTGGAGCAGGAAAACATTCCCATGTGACCCATTAGTCCTGGCTGACAGGGCTCCAGGGATCTCCAGTTCCTCCTGTGCCTGCAGCTCTCACCATGATAACCATTTCAGATTTGCCTCATATACATGCCCTTGAAATCTGCGGAGGCTGGAAGAGTAAACAGACCTTAAAAGGGTCTCAAATTCCTGCCTTCCACTCCCTTGTTCTCAAGAGTACTCCTGAGTGAAGCAGCTTTTGCAGACACCAGGCAACTGAAGGCCTTCTTTACAATACAAAGTGGCTGATAATAACTCACGCACCCTTCACCCTGCCTGCTCCAGAGCCAAGGAGGGCCCTTGCTTGGCAATTCTACACATTTGTCTGACATAAATGGCTGTTTTCCCTCTTTTTAGCAAAGCCACATTGTGCTCAAACTGTTCTGTTCCACCATTAGAAATTCCAGCTCGAAGTTGCCAACGCTTGAGATCTCATCACAAGTCTTCTCGTGTTTGAAGTTTTTCTCTCCCTCCTCCAAGGGGTGAGCTTTTAATTAAAAAAAAAGGTTATTGCTAAGAAGAAAACTGAACACGTAAACTGGTTCTGCAGATCCATGTTAAGGTCTGAAATACAGGAGTTTGCTAAAAGAAGCAGAGAAAAAGAATAAAGAATAAAATCAAATTTCAGTTTTGGATGTTGATGTGTATTTTGGGGCAGAGAGAGGGTAGAAGATCCGCTGTGATTTTAAACGGCTTAGAAGCTACCAAAATCATTAAATTCACTGACTTTCCTGGCACTCCCTTGGATGGACACTGGCACAGCAGAACCTTAGGCCTGGTGAGCCAGAGGGAGCAGGGTGTCGCAGCAGCACAGGTCGATACACAGCCTTTCCTCGCACCCTGCTGTATCCCAGAGCTGGTTCACAGAGCTCTCTCAACTTTATTTTCAGGAAGGGAAGGCCTGACCTCTGTGCAGACTGGAACATATGCATTAGAAAACATCCCATATGTACACATATGTGCTGCTGGCAGCTAGAGGAGGATCTGGTCCACCCAAAGAGCAAACAGGTGCTGTGGGGACAGCTCTGCTGATTCCAGGACAAGATCCTTTGTGCTCAGGACGCCCCCTCCTCCGAGCACAGACAGCTAGTGGGGGCAGGCAATGATGGAATTTTTTCCTACCTACCACTTCCTACTGCCTCTGGATCCTAACGCTGTCCTTCCTAGTGCTCAGGTGACTCTCTGCCTTCTGTTTCAGGGTTGGTGCTGATGTTCAGTTATCACAGCCAGGTACTGGCTCCTGTTTCTCTGGATGAGGATGGAGTGACTCCAGCCTTAAAGCTGAGGTGCAGATTAGGATATGGCTTGCCTCAGGCATTTTACTGCTTGAGCAGAGGTCTATCTTCAGGCAGGGAAGGGAGAAGATGGCTTTCAGGGACCCAGTAAAAGGGTAGAAGAAAGCAGAGAGCTGCCTTTTGTCTCAAAAGAACTGGATCTAAAGGAGGAACCTCATGGTATTTGCAGGAGGACTGATGTATCTTTCCACTACAAACAAAAAAACTTCAAGGAAGTTTTTTTCACCTCAGCACCATTTTGTTGCAAAGATTTCTCAGAACCAGGCTGGAATTTCGCATCAAAAAGCAAGAGAGGAAGACAGCAAGCCAGCGAGCCTCTGCTGAGAGCAACCAACGCTCCCCCCATGGAGTGACAGCTCTCGAAGTCAAGCCGTTCTTCTGGTGGGTCACATCTGAATCTGTGTCACTCACATCCAGAGTCTCAGTTTGTCTGCTTCAGTATAGAAACAAGATATGAAACTCCTTTTTTACATGAAGGAAAAAAAAGAGCACTTCTTCTCCAGCCAACTGTTTCTCAGCAGGAGCAGAACAATAATGTCCACTTCAAAGATGTCATCTAAGGCACACCTAAGATGAATGCTTTAGAGACATGTGAGCAGGTAAATCATTTGAAGGGCCACTTTGGGCCCTGTAAGTGCCCCTGGGTATGCCAAAATTGGCCACAATTACTCTGTGGGGTGCTTACCTTACATAATTGTCTAAATTATATGGGGCTACCTAATTACACTTCATGCAGTATTAACTATGCAAAGAAAGGCATCACACATGGATAGAAAAGATTCTGACCACGGCTTGACCAACATGAGAAAAGCTGAAGTATTCCTGGTGGACCCACTTTGCATCTTGCTCTATGACCCAGCTGAACAGGTTTCCACCCCTGCTCGATAAGATTAGAAACCTGGGTGTGACCCTCACTTAGGCAACACACTCCTTAAGCCAGGCCGGAGCGCTGGGAGGCCTTGAGGTCAGGCTGGGCTGGGGGGGGGAAAGGGACTTTCCAGCGGAGCAGTGTATCCCACAGTGGCAGCAGGGTAATTGTCCTTCATTTCGGGTTGTTTATGTAAGGGTAGAAAGCTGTTCTCAGATTAACTATCTCTTCACAGCTCTGTAACCTTGGTAGCCTGATTTTTTTTTTTTATTATTTTTTTAAACTCCACCACGTAGGCGCAGAACAGAGCTGTCTTATCTCACAACCACCCACATGAAAGGAGGAACTCTGTAGCATACAGCCATGTCAGAGCTGCAGGGAAGGCAGAGAAAGCAAAGCCTTGCCAGGCAGGTAGGACGTGTGTGCTGGGGAAAGGTGCCTTGCCATGGATTTTGCGTCTAGCTTGGGGTTTTCCCAGAAGCCAAGGAGCAGTCAGGTGGGGATTTCACTTAAGCCTATCTTACAGACTTGTTGTAAACTGCCCAAATTTCCAAATCTGTGCGCATATATATATAACCTACTCTGAATAACACGCCACTTAAAGTGTGCTCTGATCCAGGGCTATTTTGTTCCCCCTCTTCCAGGCACTTGAAAGCCCCCAGACTGAATCTGGAGGTATGGAGTGGTTCTGCTTTGCTACTCTAGTTCTCTTTCTCCATAAATACAGCCTTTTTGAAACCCCAAAAGTTCCCCAGTTCAGGTGCTGCCTCAGAACATGAAACTAAGTTTTGTGGAAGGCAAATGATAGTTTCCATTTCAAAAAGCACAGCGATACGGCTGCATTAGGGAAGTTGGAACGGGGGAGTGCTGTCGGAGAAGAAAAATCTAAATATAACTCTGGAAAAGCATTCCACTCAAATTAATTATCAGCAGCGAAATAACATTTTTAAAAGAGAAAGGAAAATATTGTGCTGAGCTGAGAAAAAGAGGGAGGTCTGCCAGTCCTGGAGTGTGTTTATCCTGGGTATTGTTTAAGCTCTTAGTGCTAAATTACTGACAGAGCCCAGCTGTTCCTGAATCTCAGCTCTCCTCTCTGCTGGGGCCAATACATTTTGCTCTAGTTTGCACCCAAAAAAGGACTACGTTTCCCTTCCCGGCGGTGCCTGACGTGGCCTGATCTGCAGACGTCAGCATGACTAGCTCCTCAGCAGGAAGCTGGCAAGAGCTTCTTAAAAACATGTGACGTAGGAGACAGCCACACAGCATGGTTAAACCCTCCACAGAGAGGGCAGAGCAGAGTGGGGATGTGGAGCAGAGCCACGCTTCCAAAGAAGGAAAATCCGCATGCTGCTTCCCTTGCTAACAAAAGCACAGTAATAGCTGCTGGAGCCTGCTGTGTCGCTGTCAGGATTGCCAGGGGTTGTGGTATTGGGGTGGGCAGATATTAAGGTTTTTATAGAGATTGGCGTGACAACAAAGGGCACCAGGTAAGAAGCACATTCACAGGGTCCCTGGATGTTTGAAAGAGGGACTGCATCCAGCCTGTAAGTGAGGAAGGAAAGGAGGAGAAGCACAGAAAGCATTTTGGATCTGCAGAGAGAGGTGGCTACATCCCAGCTACAGATGGGACAAGAGTGTGTGTCTTCATTTCCCTGCCAGTAAAATAAAGTGTCAGCAAATTGAGGGGAAGTCCCTTCACACCCCCCTCGCCGTGTCTGATCAGTGAGGAGAAATGATCGCTGTTTGGAGAGGCTACTAGACAGATGTTTCTACTTCCACTTCCTCTTCCATCCTCCAAACCAACCTGGCAGCTTTTCAAGGCTCTCTCTGCCCTAAATCAGCCCCAGGAGAGTCCCCATACTGAAAGACATGAATATAAGATTAAACTCGGGACAATGCCCTACTCCAACTTCCTGACTCCCACGCCCCACTGAACAGGCTGGCCAGCATACAAGCGCTGAGCAGAAATGTATTCACATGCTAGAAACCTACTGCTTCCTTCCCTGCAGCATGTCCCTGAGTGAAGTAAGTAATTGGTAGCTTCTTTGATGCATTTCACTTTTACTGCTTTCAAGTTAGCCACAGTCCTCAGCCTACCTAGGTTTTCTCTCATGTCTGCAATATTCAGAATTATTTGCTGAATCTGCTGTGAGTGGCACCAGCCAGCACAGACTGAGGCTTGTGAAATTCAGTCTGTCTTTAGATATGACCGAGCAGACAGCAGGCTGCACTAGGTGTTTCAGTTCCCGGACTGAAGTACAACTGCTAAGTTGTAAGGAAAAGTTGAGAGCGTACCAAGCTGGAAGCAGCATTCTCTGATGAGGTATGCAGTCTCCTGTCCCCAGGACACACAGGTTCTCCCATAACCTTCTGACAGCAACACTACAAACCCCACCAGTTCTCTGCTTCTCAGCACCACGCTGCAAACAGCAGAGCGCTCGCACAAAGTAGGCAGCTTCACCCAGCAAAGCTAGCAGATCAGCCACATTGCCTTGCAACTGAAGGTCAGGCTCTGAGCAGTGAGATAATCAGGCTGACAGCCTACACCATCAGAGGGAAAAAGTTACTAATGAAAATGTATGATTGGAGAGATCCTGACTGGCCTGCACTGGGGACAAGAGCCTCCTGTAGCCATTAGCTAACAGAAGTAAGGGCGCTGGCACAGGCCTGTTTAGTACACCAACATCTCGGAACCCACATGGAGAAGGGGGTGGAGAGCTGAGCATCTCTCTCTCTCCCAACTAGCTCCAAACTAACTTTATACAAGCAACACCTTGCCAGCCAGCACAGAGGTACCGTGCTGCCAGTTCGGACCCAGGCTAAGGACCACAATGTACAAGCCCTTAATGCGTACACCCGGGATGCGTGTGCGCCCTGGAAGGTTCACCCCGGACACGCACGCCCTGGATGTGCCTGCCCTGGGTTTTGCGTCAGGCCAGCTGGCAGCACGGATCGGTTCGCAGAGCGCGGATCCGGTTCCAGGCCCGGCGGGGCCGCACTCCGGGGGCGGCCCCTGCTCACGGCCCGGCCCCTGCCGCGGGGCTGCACGGGCGGGGNGTGGCGCCTCCACGTGGCTCCGTTCGGGAATTACCGGGAAGGGGCCGGCACTGTGCGGGTGCCACCGAGGTCCCCCTGCTGCTCCCTCCGAGGCCCCTCTGGTCCCCCCGAACCTTGGAGAAGTTCAGTCCCAGCTCAGGAGATTTGTGCCCCCGGTGGCTTGTGCTTCGCCGTGGCGTTGAGGGAGCAGAGGAGTCACCATCTCCCCTTCTGCGGCTCCCTAAACTCTTTACACCCTTAAAAGCCATTATCTGTCAGCCCTCACCCCAGATCTTGAGATACGCCTAAAAAGTTGTCAATGCCCTGGCTTCATTCCTGAGACTCCTTCGTTTTCATAAAGGTTTTTAGGCAAGACTTTACCCCTCTGCTGGCACTAATCATTGTTGAGGGAATGGGATCTATCGGCAAAGGACCTTGTTGTCTGTGCTGCCCCAGAGATGGAAACGTTGAATGGGAAAAAGGGCAGAGGTGCTCTGCGAGATAAAACCCCATCATTCGATTTTGCTATAACAATTCTAGCAAGATTTTTAAACAAAACCGTTCTTTTGAAACAAGGACAGTAAGTGATGAAGCGTGGGGACAAAGATAATGTCTCTGCCTAGAATTAAGGACACGTTTCACCCTGTTCAGGAAAGCTGAACAGGGAATCAGACTGACTTCTGAGCTATTTTAAGTATTTGAGGTTAAAGGGCATCTAGAGCCGCTGCTTAAGTAGTGAATGTTTTATTTAAAGACTATTAGGTTGCTAGAACTTGTAGGGCCCCAAACGCTATTGAATTATTTTAAAAGCTTTTATCATGCTAATGTAGAAAGAACGTTCATGAAAGTAAGCGAGAGGAGCACGTACCCTTCTGGGGGTGTGTGATGGTCCGCGTATCTTTTTAGACTCATCTATTTTTCTCGCTCGATTACAGCATGGCAGTTAGAGGCGCAAGCACTCCCCTGCATGCAGACACCCGCCTGGGTTGTCTCAGCAACAGTTGCTTCAATACTCTTGTTATGTCCTGTAAATGTTTAATGGGAAGCTTATCTCTCCTACCTATACAGATGGCTCAGGTTATTGAGCTTGTGAGCAAGGATTAATTGGAAATGGGCAGATGTCGGCTGACCAGAAAAAGAGCTTAGTAAGTAATTAGATGAGCTGGGATGCTGTTGTGGGGGCAGAGGCTCCTCTGAAGGGTTCAGAGGAAAAAGGACAAGCCCGAAAGGAAGTTCCTGAAGCCCTGCTATACGTTACTGGCAACAATTAGACCTCATGAACGCTGGATGCACATGCAAGACCATGGCTGTACGTCAGGGCCTTGCTCGGTGACGGCTGCCGCGTTCAGTGATGGATTAGCACCCAATATTCTCAGCTAGTCTCAGCTCGCAATCCAGGGCATCTGGTTCTTTCCTCACAGATAATGGGGATTGTCGGGGTGAGATGGATGGGGAAAACAGGTCATGTTACATGGAGCAGCCTGATTGAACCTGCCACTTTGAATCCTGGCTGTAAGAAATTCAAGATCTGCATGCTTGGTGCTGATATTTTTCTAAATAATAGATTATAATATTTTAGGCTGTAATATGCATTATCAATCTTAAGTGGATTTTTGAAGATTATAGGCTTTAATAAATCCAATTTTTAGAAGATCAGACTATAAAAAAATTAATGTAACATAAGGTGCATAAAAATAGAGAAAGAAAACTCCAGAGCAGCTGAAACAAAGCATTCTTCATGTGATATTTCCTTAGCTAAAATAGCACCCATGCGCATGTTCATTCATGCATATATACCCTTTCTGCAGTATGTTTTGCCCACCTGCACACACCTGCATTAGGGCACAGATATTTATGTGCAAGCGAGCAATTTGTGAATCTGTATCATATGCGCACATGCCCCTTTTCAAAGGCTTGTTCTCACTTGCTGAGAGACCAGGAAATCATTCTTGGGACTAACACTTGGATACAAGGGTAGGTGGAAGGATCTGCAGCCCATTCCTAGGTGAAGAGAGGACCCTGTTCACTGGAGTTCTCCACCACCACAGAGAGCTGGTGAACTCATCCTCAATCCTGATCATCAGAGAATGTTAGTAGGATGCCTGCAGTGCAGAGTCAAGGTTTATTTGAGGAACAGGATGGTCAGAAATCAAGTTTGAGCATTTCACAGCATCAGAGAAGCTTGAGATTTGTTTACAGAGCCTAATTATAGCAGTTTAGTGCCAACATAGAATAAAGAAAGATGAAAGATGCGCTGTAAGGAAAGAATATGCAATGGGCAATTGCAGTACCTGCATCAAATTCCCCATGAAAAGAACTCTTCTAAGTCCTTATAAAATATACCTGGGGACAAAAGGTGAATAAATGATGACACTCTGTAGAAGTAGCTGGGGCAATGGCTGCAGCATTTCATAATCAGAGTGAGTCAGAGATGATATTTCTGGGAATGTGCATGCAAAAGGCAAGAATTTCCCCCGGGAGGCAGGGAATGGTTGGTATCTGAAAATCAGCAGTTCTTTAGTTCCAGTCAATGAGCTGTGAAGACAAGGGAAATCAAATGCCAGAGGAAGATGGCGTGAAGCAGAACAGATCCAGCCTTTGTAACAAGGAGTTAGTACTAGGGAAAGCAGGCTTAAAAATAGAGACTCTTAAACAAATGAACTGGTGTCGTAAGAATCAGAGAGATGAGTCTCTCCTGGCTGTCCTGTATAGGCTAAGTGCCTGGAATGCCTGTCTGCAGAAAGTCCCCGCCCAAGACCTACGTGGTGTGAGCTATCTTTTGGAGTAGGGAATCTGAGGAGCTTTAAAGCTTCTAATTTCTTGCTGTGAATGTGAACAAGAACAGATGCCAGACATTTTCTGCGCATCATGTGCTCCTGGATAGACCATGTTACCCTGCAGGCAGTGGTGCTGGCTCTTCAGCCTGGGCTTCCCGCAGGATGGTTCTCATGGTAGCAGCAGCTTGAGTCTTTCAGCTACACCAAATGATCTGTTAGAAGAACAGAAAGGGATTTGGACCAGGACAGCTCCCAAATCACTCTCAAAGCTCTCCGTCAGGCAGCTGAGCAGATGGCAGACCTGTAGGCATTCCAGCTATCTCCTCTTTGCACAGATACTGTTACACCAGCCACCATCAGCTCTGTGTGCTGCACAGTGAAGGACACATCCAAGGCTTACGTGACTTGGACGTAAGAGAGATCCTATTTCAGTACTCCGTTTACAGGCATCGGATTATAGTGGCAGTAACTTAAGCAAGTGTATACGTACGCAACTGGATGTGGAGCCAGATTTTCACATTTTTGGCCACTGACACTGTGGCCATATTTTCTTAATTCTCTGTCAGACTCCTGAAGACAGTGGGACAGTCTTCCAAGACAGTCAGCAGCCCCAAGTACAGCTCAGCTATTACAAGCTGCTAAGCCATTGAGAGACCAGCAATATCACCAAAGCTCTTGATAGGAGACTCGGATAGGTCTCTTTAAACATGCTCCATGCATCTCTAATCGAGTTTCAGCTTGCAGAGTCTGTTCCTTCCCCTGCCTCCAGCTCAACTCCAACCTCAGGATTTGCAGAACATTAAAGCTGAGGTAAAGATGTTCCCAGTCACTCCCTTAGGTCCAGCATAACCAGACTCCTGATGCCTTTCACTTTGCTTTTGAAAGGAGGAAACTCCACCATTCCTCTCTTTAAAGCAGAAACCAAAGGAAGAGGAGGAGAACAGGGTATCTCGTAGCACCTCCCAGACTAGGCATTGGAAGCAACACAACTCAAAGTGGTAGTCAGTGATTCGTTGATATTCCTCCCTTAGATTTTAAGCTAAGTCAAGCAGGGAAACTTTTGCCAAGATGTCAAGGTAAAAGCTAAGAAATAAAACCACCATTGAGTCAAGCTGTCCTAATCACGGCACAAAAGCTCTCACTTTTAGCAAAGGGAAAATAAAGGCTTACTTCTTGCTGCAGGCATTTATGTATAAAGGGGTTGTTGATTTTGTCCTGCTTGCTTTTTGCTGCTCCCAAAGGTTTGATATTTGACACAGCACAGTTTAGGCAGGGCCGTGGTGTAGACCATTGACATATGCTGGTATCAGAAGTACATTCTCTTTTACAGGCCCTAGAGCATCAGCTGAACTCCAAAAGGATCAAGCGTTGGGTAGGAGTCTGAAGCTGCTTGCTATGTCCAGGATGGAGATGGCTGCATTTAGATGTAGTTTGACAGGAAGGAGTAGATAAGATGGCTCTGATCTTCATGATAAAATGCTTATCAAGTATATAGAGCTTTGAGCAAAACCAGGGGGTTGTTAGGAGAACCTGCCGAACTGCTGTCAGGATGTAACACTTCTCATTGGAGCGAGTAATCTCGTCTGACTGCTTTGTCTCATGTTTTGCCAGGGTTTGTTCCACAGCAAATAAGTGCCCAATAGAAAGGAAAGGTTTGGGAACCATAAACACATCAGAGGTGGTTCGAAATTTCCTTTTCCTAGCAGATTAATAAGGGACATATGCCAAGACCACACAGAATTTAGGCCTGCTTCACCCAAAGCCACTTGAATAAAACTAGGCATATTACAAAGGCTGCACAGACATAGCATGGACCCAGGGAAATTAAGTTTCTATCTTTAAACTGACTACTCAAGCCCATTTTCCCCTGCAATAAATACTTATTATGCTGGTAAGGAAAGGAGGAAGAAACAGAAAGTGAGCTTAATTCTTTGTTAGAGATATAAGCAGGTGACTTAAACATTTGAGACAGCCAGAAAGCATAGATTTGTCAGTACGCTGCCAAGGCGCTGGGACACTCTTCTATGTGGGATGCAATTCCTGGGCATATCAACAAAATGACTAATGTCCTATTAGGCATCCTGACATGTTGCAAAGTTAGCCTAGTTTGTGGACAGATGTGTTTAATAGCTCCTCTTTCACGCTAACATAGTCATGTCTCATGTAGGTTATACAGCTCTGGAGAAATGAACTGAACAAAGTCTAGCCTTTATCCTGGTTATTTTTTCTACAGCAAGAATGAAGCACTCCATTTCTATGTGAAAGTGCAAAAAACGTCCTGTTAATCTCAGATCTCTATTTGTGATTAAAAAAAGAGGAGCAGCAGCTAAGCTTTCTGGCCTGCAACTACATTTCTTCTTGAAATGTTACCGGCAGACTGCTAAAAAAGCACTTCTACACGGTTGAGAAGAGCAAGCAACATTGACACCTGCTGTTGGATATTTTAATTGCTGATAGTACCCAGCCACTGACTACAAGATTCTTGTAAAGCTGGAGGAGGATGTTCTCCTTAGTTAAAATTACATGCTAATACTTTTATTTTGCGTCCATTTTGCCTCCTTCAGTGCTTTAAAGGTGCACTTTATTGCAAATTGAGAAGCTGCACATGCAGGGAAACTTCTTCCTTTAACTCAATTTCTTCCTTTGTTTAATTAATGGAATTAGATGATTCTTTGGGAGTGAGAGTCTTTTATGAGGCTAGCTGATAAAAATGAAAGAGCTGAAAACTAATGCTGCTAGTATCAGACAAGGCTCTACTGTATGCTAAGTGTGAGAGAGCATGGTGATTTCTTAGGAGATTCAACCCTCCTAGCTCATAAGTAAGTGAAATTCCCATACAAACCTCTGAGCATATCAGAAAGCACTACCCACTCAAGTACAGAGCACAGGTTTGAAAGAAAGAGTTTATAATGTTTTACTGTAGTACCAGATCATATTCAACAACCTTAAAGTGCTTCACACTAAAAAGTTAATTGTCATGATGTCCTTCATGCACAGCTGTTTTTTTCCACCCCATTGAAAAGAATTTAAGCAAAGGATGAAATTACTCTTCCAAAAGCTGAAGAAAAAATTTAGCAAGCTGCAGAAAGAGCTTACCTCTGTGTCGTCCCTCCAAACTTTACCCTTTTCCTACTCAGAAACTTTCAGAAAACTAGCTTCAACAGACTTTCCACAATTCTGAATAGCTTCCTATTGTTCATATTAATAATCTGTGAAAAGAGATGAGAGAAAAAGGCTCCAGAGCTGGAAATGTAACCGCCATTAAAGAGAAAAAAGTCTGAAAACATAGAAGATAGCAATGTCCATGCTTGATCCTATGGTAATTTATATTACTCCAAGAAATACGGCTTCTCCCCCCTACTCCCAACATAGGCTATACATATATGCAGACATAACTGGGGTAAATTCCCACAGGAAAAGTCCCAAGGAATTTCCAAGAACACCATTCCACATGAAGAAAAAACATACTGGCAACAGATTGTCTCCATGGCGGCAGTAAGTTGTCTGCCTGCAGTGAGGAACATCAATCAGAGCAGCAGCCCAAAACAGGCATAGCTCTCCCCAGGCGTTTATTGGCAAAATGACATAGCTTCTCTCATCCAAAAAATAAACCCAGGATGCATTGATGATAGCTCAACAGCATCTTTGCATCACCCATGTGATCAAAAGCAGCCTTGCTTCACATGGAAACCCAAAGCCAGATCTTGCATAGACACACACCTTGCCAAGGGCCCATCTACCAAATAATACGTGTCTCTGCACTGCTAACAGGAACCTTGGCTGTCGTGAGGCTGCCATCAGCACAAACGCCTGTACTGGCTGTCAGCTCCAATCTCCCTGTACCAGGAGACCGATGCCCGTACCTCTGCATCCAGATAAGGGTTAGGATAGGGCTCTCCCAAACACACGGCGCCATTGCCTCGACCTTTATGTTTCTCCCCAGTTCAGCCTTGCACGGTGACCTGCCTCACCTCCATAGCAAGAGCAGGGAGAGCAAAACAACCTCTCTAAAGCAATGGCTTGTGTACACCGAGGTTAGCAAGGTGAGGATGGCAAAGGTCTTTGGAGAAAACAGCAGGTTTTAGAGAGTTTACTGAGAGTCAGTTGTCAGACACGTTTCGCAGGAGATGGGTGCAAGACTGTGCAAGTGCCATGCCAGAACCTGACAAATCTCCTTCAGTGGGAGGAAAGGTAACCTCATGATGCTCCATCCCTGGGCTCTCTCTCGTAGAGCTTGACCTCCAGGTAATAATGCTTCTGCCTGAAGAAAATTATCTTTGCAAGTGGAAGACAGACTCGGCAGAAACTGATTCTGATTTGCTTTGGTTATGGCACACCAGGAAATCCTCTCCACTTCCCTGAGGTGACAACACCTCAAGACGGTGTGGGCAAGAGACAGCTCAGACAACAAAGCCCCCCTCGCATCCCGACGGACAGTTTGCCTACAGCTACTGAGCCCAGTTCCTCTGTCCCCCAAAAAGCCCCTTGCTGTGAGCCCAAGCCCTGCTCCGTCCTGCCTCGCTGACTGCCCCAGCCAAGGGGACAAACCCTCATAAACCACCTTTGCTTTGCCAGTGCCTACACCTCCAGGGAGACCCAATGACAGGACAAGGTGAACACTGGCCACCAATCACCGCTGCGTAATCGCCAGTGTTGACACCAAGCCTGTTGCTGTAGACAAAATTTTAAGAATAAAAGCCATCGAATCTTGTTCTTCAACAACTCTCGCAGCACCACGACCTGGCACTACCTGATAACAGTGGTGTCCCAAGCTGGAGTGTTAAGGCCCTTTGTGCTGGTATCGGGTTTTTGCGATACTGATCTTTACCAAGTTTCACAATGTTTGTCCATATTTGTTGACACAAGACTGGCATGAAATGAAAGGAGCGTATAAAAGTGCAAGATGGTCTGCACCAGATCAGCCCTGGTCAAAAATGGCCAAGCTCACTTTGCTTACTGGTAAGTCCTGCTTCAAAACTCAGTTCTCTGCCTTTATGACAAGTATCTGTGGCTCCTTTGTTGTTATACTGTGTGGCTATACAGGAGATTTTGGGGGATTAAAAATGCTGCACTCTCTTTTCTGTCAAAGATATAGCAGTTTACTTTCAGAGGGATAGTTACATTTTTAGTACTGCTGGAGTGGATATATTATGCTTTGAAAAGGAATAGAATTTATAGCTGATTGAAATTGAAATATGGTCTTTAAAAAATAATCTAAAAAATCAACATACTGCATTGTCACTTGTTTGGTTTCTTTTCTATATTTTTGCCTGAAATCATTAGACAAACTTTACCCACTTCCATAGAAACACTCGGCTAACCCATGCTTGAGCATACACAGATTCCTGTATGCTTTATATAGAAAAAAGTGACCACAAGATAAGGTTATATTGGGTTCGGTCCACCCCTGCACAAGAACTTTGTGTTTCTAAGTGAAAACACTAAAACCTTTGTTCTTTAATTTTTTTCTTTAAAGGTCTGGCCCTCCTGCTGAATGCCCAGATAGGTATGTGCCTGCTCCTTCTGCATTTCAGAGACATGTCCTGTCTGCTCTTTTCTCTCCCAACCACATCTCCTGTGTTTCTCTGCAGGCACTGCCTATGTGCTGTCATGTTACTTCACCAACTGGGCCCAGTATAGGCCAGGCCTGGGAAAATTCATGCCAGACAACATCGACCCGTGCCTGTGCGACCATCTGATCTACGCCTTTGCTGGGATGTCCAACAATGAGATCACGACTTATGAATGGAACGACGAGACCCTTTACAAGTCCTTCAATGGCTTGAAGAACCAGTACGTAGCAAGGGCAAAGGGCATCACTTGTTCTCCCTCTCAGATCCTCCCCCCTTATTCAGCGTCTGTTCTCTGCACAATGGCAGCACAAGCCTTGGTTGGGGAGTGCCAAGGAGAAGAGGCAGATGGTGATGGGGAGGGATAGGGAGGGCAGGGCATGGCAGGCTGCCAGCACTGGTCCTCTGAGGATGGTGACAGCAGCTATGCTGCTGCTCCGGGCTTGCTCTTCGGGTTTCACACCAAGAGATCATGGCCTACAAAAGCTGCTATCCCAAACACTTGCAGTAAAACATGTTCCTTTCTCTTTCCTTGCAGGAACAGAAATCTGAAGACCCTCCTGGCAATAGGAGGATGGAATTTCGGCACAGCCAAGTAAGTTCAAACCATCTCCTTCCCATAATGGCACCCTAGAAAGGGAGGGAGAGGGGGAAAGAGGCACCAACCAAACCCTAACTCTGCCCTGCTCTAGGTTCTCCACAATGGTTTCCACTCCCGAGAACCGCCAGACCTTCATCAAGTCCGTCATCAAATTCCTGCGCCAGTATCAATTTGATGGGCTGGACCTTGACTGGGAATACCCTGGGTCCAGGGGCAGCCCAGCCCAGGACAAGGCTCTCTTTACTGTCCTGGTTAAGGTAGGCTGAAACAAAAGGGCTTGGTCAAGCCTTCTGCTCTGCACAGCTCTGGCTGTGAAGTCTCAGCCCGGAGAGTCCACGGTGAGAGCTGTTTCTTGGCATCCCTCAGGAAATGCTGGAAGCCTTTGAGCTGGAAGCCCAACAGGTCAACAAGCCCCGTCTCATGGTCACAGCGGCTGTTGCTGCAGGACTTTCCACCATTCAGGCTGGCTACGAGATTCCTGAGCTTGGAAAGTGAGTAGCCAACCCTCAGGTATCATTTCTGTGACTTAAGTGCTCTTCCTTCAAGAGGCTAAGGGAAACTCTGCCATTATTGGGCAGAAACCAACCTCACTGCATGTGAGGTGCCTACGGTTTTCCATCAGGCAAGAATGCAATGAGGGTGGTGCTTCTTTGGTGGGGAAGGGGATGCCTTGGGAAGGGAAGCCTAACAACAGGCTGCTCAAGTCTTCGGGGAACATCTCTCGGTTCCCACAATACCATCGCAATTCCCACCGTGCCTTGACCCCTGCCTCCTCCACTGGAGGAGAGAATTGGCTCCAGCACTTTCAAGGCCAGCTCAAAACAAGTCTTGAAGAACCCAGACTTGCAGAAAGTGGGGACATGGCCAGGGACATGGTGGGGTAAATGGCCAGCACTAAAAGAACAATCAGGTCTGGGTGACTGAGCAGGCCAGGAGATAGACGCAAGGAATGTTCTCCACAGGTACTTGGACTACTTCCATGTGATGACTTATGACTTCCATAGCTCCTTGGATGGACACACAGGGGAGAACAGCCCTCTGTTTGAAGGCCCAGCTGACACTGGTGACTTTGTCTACTTCAATGTTGTAAGTAAATTTTCCAAGATTGTGTCACAGATGATGATCCTGACACCAGTGATCAGAAGTTCAAGGAGTCATCCTCCTGCCTACAAATCCTGGCACAGACTTTATCAGTGATGGTTTTTTTGCAGGATTATGCTATGAACTATTGGAAGAACAATGGTGCCCCAGCTGAGAAGCTCCTTGTTGGATTCCCAACCTATGGACATAACTTCAACCTCCAAAACCCATCTGACACTGCTGTTGGGGCACCAACATCAGGACCTGGGCCAGCTGGACCTTATACAAGGCAGGCTGGATTCTTGGCTTATTATGAGGTATGTGAGTTCCCTCACACCTAGGCCACCAAGAACACCACAAACACCCTTCAAGCTGCCCAGTACGGAAATTTTAACCCATGGACCCATGGAATATGCCAACTGCCCTTTTTTGTAGGACGCTTGCTAACTTCTCCCTCTTTCCCCCTTTTTCCTAGATCTGCACGTTCCTGGACTCTGGAGCCACCCAGGCTTGGGATGCCCCCCAGGACGTGCCCTACGCTTACAAAGGCAGCGAGTGGGTTGGCTACGACAACATCAAGAGCTTCAACATCAAGGTATGGTGGCATGTGTGGCTCTGCTAATAATAAGGCAGGAGGTCTTCTGCAGTAGCAGGTCCCTGGAGTAACTGGGATTTCTCCTCTGGCACTGGACAGGTTGACTGGCTGAAGAACAACAATTTTGGAGGTGCTATGGTATGGGCCCTTGATATGGATGACTTCACTGGCACTTTCTGCAAAGAAGGCAAATATCCCCTGATCACCACCCTGAAGAATAGTCTTGGTCTGCAAAACGGTGGTGAGTAGGTTGAGTAGTGTGTGCTTCTTGAAGGTGACTCCCTAGCTCACTGCTGATGCAGGGCTTCAGAGACCCAGGGACCTTTATCTCTGGAGTCTTGGTGGATAAAGACTTCCTGTGGAAGCTCCAGCCAGAGATTGCCCTGGAAGGATCCCTTCACTCTGCTTCCCCTGGGATAAAAGAGGGAGATTGTAACTTGGACCCGGGTCCAGAGGTTTCAAAGGCCTGGTGTGAGCCAGAAGAGACTTTGGGGGAACACATGTCAATAGTTGACCACTACCACTAAAGGGCCTATGGAAGGAGAAGAGGGCTGAGAGACTGTCAATACAAAAATAAGCCTTTTCCTGCTTTTATTTCAGACTGTGTGCCTCCAGCTCAGCCCAACCCTCCAGTCACTGAAGCTCCTAGCCAAGGAAGTGGAAGTGGGAGTGGGGGCTCAGGGAGCAATCCTGGTGGCGCTGGTGGGAGCGGTTTCTGTGCTGGGAAGGCCAACGGCATCTACGCAGATCCAACAAACAAGAGCAACTTCTACAACTGCGCTAATGGTGAAACCTTCGTGCAGAGCTGCCAGAACGGCCTTGTCTTTGATACCAGCTGCTCCTGCTGCAACTGGCCATGAAGATACCAATGCCATTGCAGCAAACAGACTCCTCTGGCCTAATTGCACAGAATGAGTAAATAAAGTGTTCTGCAAAAGCAACAATCCTCACTGTTTCAACTCATCTCGCTCTTAGTATTTTGATGCTCCCTGATTCTCTCATGATACTCAACACTTGTGTTCAGGAAAGGGCCTGAATGCACAAGATGGGCTTAATTTCTGAATGGCATTTTCCAGGGGTTTCTCACTGCCCTACCTTGACAGCCAGGCACAGGGAAAAAGAGAGAGAGCAGAGAATGGTGCAGATCAGGCTGTGCCACGAGAGAGGTCACAGAGAAGGGTCCTGACAGCACAACCTATAGCCTGCTTCCCCAGGGACCTCTCCCTTACTGAGTTAGTGTGCAAACAGCAGCTCCTCAAAGTGGGAGCCAGGAAGGTGCAATCCACAGGGATGTTATCAAACCTCTTCCTTTTAAACAGCCATAAACTGGCATTTGCCAGGACTTTCTTGCTGTGCCAGTGGGGCAGTCAGCAAGAGGGAAAAAACCCCACATTATTAATCCTCCTCTTTTCCTTGCGCCCTTCAGGCACTGCCATCACCAGCATTCCCTCCAGCACCCTGTGCTCTGTGTCTATAGCAACCACAGTACACACACGATGTCTGGCCGGGCAGCATGGCAGCAGAGTGGGAGCCGAGAGGTGAGCCATGCGAGGTGCGTGCACCTGGGGCGGCTATGGGAACAAGGGCTTCCCTTCTCACGCAGCTCCCCTTCATCATCAGGCTTCCCCAGCAACCTTCCCCACAACTGAGCTGCTAGGCTACTCTTTGCTCAGGCTGGGGAAAAAGAAGCCTTTGTGGCAGGAGGGAACAGGCATCCAAAGGGCAGACTCCTTGCAAATATCCCGGCTCAGAGGAAATTCCCATCTGGGAGATAAGGGGATGGTTGGCCTCAGGCAGAGAGCAGCAGACACTTAAGAAGGAAAAACAGCAGCAAGCGGTCACCTCCACATGGCTTTATCACACTGGTGGCTTTTCCCTCTCCTGGTCTCACAGATGTGCAGAAGCAGATCTCATTTGGGTCATGTCAAGAGCGGAAAATGTTCCCTCTCCACCATGCCCCAGATAGGCTGGGGATCCAGCTAGGAGCCATCAGGGGAGACACTGCGCTGGGGCCAGGTTGTTACCTGGGTCAAGAGGTAAGTTGTTCGGTTTTCATGCTCAGAGCTGTTTCTTCACAGAAGACATGCAGTGCAGGAACAAAATAGGACCATGGCCAGCTGGACATGGAGTCCCCCACACCTGCCCTACAAATCCATTGTAAAGGCCTCCACATGTACTTAGAAAAAGAAATTTCCCTCCCCTTCCAAATGTACCAGTCCTCAAATCTCCAGCTGCCCTAGCACTCTATATTAGTGAGAAATTAGAGGAATTAATAGGAATAACATCTGCTGCTCATGTACTTCTGCCCTTCTTCTGATGCAAATGGTGTCTTAAAAGTGTCAGTAAGACTCTTCTGCTTTTAAACAACAGGGAAGCAGCCTCAGATACTCTTTGGAAAACAAACCACTAAGCAAGAAAGGCTATGTGATAGGAGCAAGAACAGCCCAGCGTTTCATACCAGAGCCACAGGTAAGAAAAGCACACTTCTAAGTGGCAGAGCTGCAGCTTTGCTTGAATTTGTAGACTGTTCCCAACACAGACTATTAATTTCAATCACATTTTCTGGGGCAGCCTCCAACTTCATATATACAGCAGCTACAGATCTCCTTACAGATCTCCTTAGGCTAGTGGGAGGTTCAGCGCCTAGAGACCAGTGACTGATCATATGAGCTGTGGCAACATCGACACATGCATTTGTGTATACATATTCCTTTGTATCACATATGCACATACGTAAATGTACATATTGAGGCAAACTCAGGGAGGGAGCTCAGCTATACTACCTGAACAAACACACTATGTTTTCTGGCCCAACTTCTCTAGAATATATTAGGAAAGACATCACAGGACAGACTGGGTAAGGAGCAGGGAGTACATAACTGACTTGTTCTGATTTTTTTTAGGCTGAGTAGCCAAAGCATGCATTGAACAGCCGGTCTGTAATGCCCAGCTGGCTGCTGATCACAGCATGTAGGAATGGTTTGCAGAAAATAGTATTTCCTATAGAAATTTTATCTCTTGTAGACTGTGACTCCCGGCCCAGCAACGTACCAGTCATTCTGGAAGAAGGAGAGGAAATGCCAGCCTGCCTATGCTCCATTTTCCATTAAGACACCACGATTTCCAGATAAGCCTTCAAATAAAGAATTTTTCCCTGGGTAATGTAACTCATTTTCTCACACTTTTAATAATAAGCAGGAGTACTAGCAGAGAAAAACACTAAGACACAAATGAGAGATAGGTAACTGAGTTCCTGGTAATGCTTTATCATCTTCAGAAAGCTCCCCTGCTTTAGTCTTTAACTTAGCATGATGACTAAAATACCACAACATGGATTTCTCCCAGGGATCAAGGTAGGGCTGGTAAATTTTGGGATTACAAACATCATACACCAGCTCCAGAAATGAGGTATTTTTGTGCCTGTTTCTTTTAGACCTGGAACTTACGAAGTAGACAAGCAATTACACAAAAAAATCACTTGGCCGATGAAGTTTGGGTCTCCAGACTGGTCTTTAGTGCCAATGCCAGCAAAGAGGATGCTAAAAATGGAGGTACAGAAGGTAAGGACAGGGATAAGGGGATGTTATTCCTGTCTCAATGCTTCTGGAAGAGGAAATTGTATGATTACTTCAACACATTTGCACTATGTTTTGTCATTCTTTCCTCACTGGCCTGCTGCGTACATGGCTCTACCAGTCCGAGCCATAAGATACGAAGTGATTTTCTATCAGAAAATGCTGGTTTGCAAAAACAGTTAACAGTCCTTCAAAAAAACTTCTATTAAGAAATTTTTCCATCCACAAAGTGAGAGAACCACAGCACAGCCTGCGCCGTGCAGCTCTGCTGAGAAGAAAACCTTTCTGATTTAAAATATAGGTTCTCAACACCATCTCACATCATCCTGCGCTTTTCTGAAGCAATTGTCATTGCTAATATCTAACAGATAGTAGTTGTCTTTTAGCTGACCATAGACAGAGAATTCAGGAAACACCGGGACCGAGTGGCCTACCTGAGTTTATACAGCAGCTGAGGAGCCAGGGCTGCTGCCAGATGCCCTCCCCTTCACAGGCTTTGCCTCTGCTTGCCACCCACTCGTGGAGACACTCATCTGCACCACCCAGCCTCTCCAAATAAAACCATTTAAAAAAAAAAAATGTATTTATTGCCACTAGTTGTGCTTACCTGGTATCGCACCAGGTGTCTGCTGCCTCTGTGGGTATTTGGGTGCTGCTGGGGGCCGCGCACAGCACCCCTTGGCCCAGGCAGGGCTGACGGCCATTTTCCCTGGGTTGCCACGAAACACCTCACCTCACCACCCTTCCCAAGATGGCTTCTCTCACCACAGGGGGCTTTTCCCCCCAAAATCCAGCCCTTGCTGGCACCAGAGAGGAGCCAAATTAATGCAGCTAGAAGGCAGCTCTACTGCTGCTCCTCAGCACTGGGAGCAAACACCACCATCTTCTCAGCCACCACCTGCCTTCCCCAGCCTCTTCACCACCCACCAGCCTGAGGAGAGCTGAGAAACATGGGGGCACACGTGGAACACCCACCAGTACTGCGCTGCCCTCAGGTACGTTCAGAGAGAGTATAATGGCTTTATGCACAGCCAGCAACTGTATTAAAGTAGCACACAGAAAACACCCCAGGGAAAGAGGCTGTGCTGGGACAGGTTAGAGCAGATGGCCTGCAAGACATACATTTGCATTACTAGCTTTTTCCCTACTGACATGAGGAAGATAGCAAGCAAGCAACACGCTGCTAGCTAAAGAATCTGGCCACAAAAATAAATTTAGTCTGAAACAGAAAGGTGATGGTATTCATCATGAGCTGTTTCTGTCATGTACAACTCAGACCCTAGGGATTTCTATAAATATTTACAAACTTTCACACACAGACTGAATCTGTCTGATCACAAGCTTGATTCAATCTCAGGGGAAAACTAAGAGCAGGCAACCTTCATTCTCAGTATAACTACCAGTCACAATGGAGGTTTTCAAATTTTCTGGGTCTGTTTAGCTGTTTCTGTAGCATATTCCACCTGAAGCCCAATTTCAGCTACAAAACCAAGATGCATTCTTCCCATTTCCCACTTTCGGTCTTCAAGTTCTCTCACATACGCACAACAACAGCTGCTCAGGACCTGTCTTTTCTAGGCACGTTGGCCTTTCCTTCCCAACCACAAGCTTTGTAGTTGCAGCTGTCAAAAAGGGAGGTACTTGAGGAGCTGCAGTTGCCCCTTTTGGTGCAATCTTTTGAAGGAGGGGGTCTGACTTACTGGAAATTGTCCTGTCCTAAGAACTGGGTTTTAAGGCTTCACCCTTTTTGTATTCATGGCTGATACTGCATACTTCACCTCCGTCTTCATTTTCTAATCAGGAGAAAAATACATGTGTAAGAGAAGATGTAAAAGAAAGTAAATAGTACCTCTGATTCTGCAGTCTCTCAACCACATGTTCCATCTGTGATTGGAGAAACCTTCTACTAAAGTTTTGCAAAACTGATGGTATTTCAGAAGGCACTTTGTCCTCACTGAGCACCGTTTCTAATGAGCCAAAGTTTTTGTTGGAAAATTCCCACCCTTCTCAGCCATCAGGTGTTGCTGTGGAGAAAGGAAGAGATGCAGAAGGAAGAACAAGACTTCCTACTGCTTGTAGACCCCACTGAAAACACACTGAGGCTCCCTTCAGGTGTTTTTCCACTCCTGAAACTTTAAGGACTCAGCCAGTTTTGCTTGTAGGAGATAAAATTTCTTTTATTATGAACATAAAAATGACTATTTTCATTCTACATTTTTCCCCTACCCAGCGAGGGATTTTCTCATTATGAAAAATGCTTACTCCAAGTAAAAAAAAAGATATAAATTTTTATATATACATACATACACACTGTCTCTGTACATTTGTTATTCTGTACAACCAAGGCACCAGCAGAAGTGACAATGGCACATGCAGGACTTTTTTGCTAGAGATGTCATTTCAAATTGTTTGGCAGGAACACCTCCGTTCTCACTGAAACAATTACTCCTTTTTATTTTCCTCCTCCCTGGGTGACAGGAGGATGCCTTAACTAAAATGAGGTGAACATGTACACACAGAACTCTGATCTCCCCAGTGACTGTGACAGGCTTCTTGCATTCAGCTACTGCTCTCAGAAACCATGACCTGCCCAGCAATCTGTTGCAGGCAGTCTTCGCTGCCTCTCCCAGCACCACATTTTCATCTAGAAGAGATGCTTGGGAGACTGGACCAAACTACAGCAGTCTTGTCAAAGAAATTGAACCCAGATTTTGCCTAAGTAAAGGTTGAGTGAAAATTAAAGCAAAGCCCTCCAGGACCAGCTACTCCCATCACCAATCATTTGCACTGCTGAAAAAGTCTTCTGCTCTGGGGAAATAAAGGGGGGGAAAACCAGCAACTTCTGCTGATAAAAGCCCATATTTAAGAATGGACAAAATAAAAAAGTGCGATCAATAGCACGGCCTTGCAGACTGCAATCAATACAGCTTTATTCCATATTCCAAGTTTTTCAGCACAGCATCTTTCAAAACAGCTGGGGAAGGCGCAAACTCTCAGTGGAGTTGTGCTGTGTTGGAACTAACAATAGAACTGAAAAATAGCCTGAAGCAGATGTTAAATCTTGCCATTCATACTGCTAAAAAATAATCTCAAAGCAGAACAAGGTAAACATCACACTTAGCACTTTTAAGTTACAAGTGCAGCTGCAGTCAGAAAAGTGAGAATAAAATGCCATCTTGGCTCTGTATTTACACTTCACTCTCTTACCAACACATTAGACACCTTTAGTTTATAAAAGGAAAGTCTGTTTGCTTTTACCTGCCAAGAATCCAAAGAAAGAAACCTCTCTGGGATTTTTCTGTCTCTTAATATATGCTCCTTAGATTTTAAGGCCAGGCAAGGTTGATTGCAGAAGTTTCTTTTCTAGCCTGCCAGACAGCCACAAACGAATTATGCCTTTGTATTCTGTAGAGCCTGCTGGGAAGCACTGAGCAGCAAGAATCTTTGTGTCCCCCATCTTTTCAGAGAGTAAATCCTGCCGACAGTGAGAACAAACCAAGGCAAACAAGACGACTCCCATCTGGAACCTGGTGGCCTTTAATGCTTTTAAGGCAATTGACTGTTGGCCGTTCCGAGTCAGCAGGAGAGCAGAGGGGAAAGAGGGAGTGCTGCAAACCAGGATGAGAGTGTAGTTCCCTAGGCAGAGAGAGATCATTCTTCTGCTTCTGCCACTCAGCTGGATTGCCTCTCCTGTCTTGCTCCATGCCTCTCACCCGCAGCAGGAACCCCACGGGTTCCTCTTCCTCTAAGCAGCCAGCTGGCTACACCTCACTTCTTTCTGCGGATCTTGGGCTTTTTTACTGGCCGGAGGTAGGGATTGTCTATCACATTTTCCTCCCCGTTCCGACTGCCTGACAAGGAAGTGTTCTGCTGTAACACTGAAGCGTTCTCCTTTTCAGGTCCTGAATCATCCTGCCACATTAAAAAAAAAACAAACCAAACCAAAAAAACACAACATAAACAACCAAAGTTAGGCTAAATGAGGCTTACATGTTCAAACCACATAACTCATGGGCAAAAGAGATAAATAATAAACAGCCAAGATAAACATCAGCACACAAGGAGCTGCATTAAATGTGAGGACTCCTGATTTCTAACACAAGAAGATCCCCTTTGGGAACAGTGTGGGATCCTCGGACAATCCTCTCCCCTAACACTGAAATGAAGGTTGTACTGAAAGCTCATGATTCATCCTCATTAACCATGCAGAAAGTTAAAGAACTATGACAACGTTTAGTCATTTACACCTGGTAAAACACAACTCTGCCATTTTCCACCCACTCTGCCCAGCTGCAAGGAAGACAAGCTAAGAACCAGGTTTCATATGTCTAAGAAAGTCAGGCCCAAGAGACCTTGATCTCTTGGGATGGGCATACCGTGCTCATGTGCAGGGGGAGGTTCTCTGTGTCTGTCTGGTCGTCTTGCTCAGATGAATCCGTTTCTTCCATTTGCTGCATTTCCAGCTCAGAGGGGAGAAGAGCTGTCAGGTAGGGTACAGTGAAAGGCCTGGCAGCAATCACTGGGGTAGGGAAAAGGACACAGTCAGCAAGCTGGAAGATGACTCCTCCAGTCAGAGATTATGAAGCATAAAGCCAACCAGTTACTTAGAGACCAAACACTGGTTCTGGTTTTAAACACACTGCTCCCAGGGATCAGGAATGAACTGTGCTGTCCCTAGAAGATGGCAGTCTCTAATTTCCTACTTTCAGAGGCCCCTTTATGTTTCCAGCCAAGGACACAGCATTGTACTAACACAAAAAGTCCTTCCAGACCTCCATAAAAGTTCAATTATTTCCCGGACTGAAGCATCACTTAGTTCCCCTTAAGATAACACATCTGTGCTGTCAGTGAGCCTTGGGAAGGCAGGAATTCTCATCACGGCTCTGCAGACAGAGAAACAGGAAAACCTCTGCTGCCTGCCTCAAAAGGTAAGAGAAGAAATTACTTGTTTAAAAGTTACGGAGTGCCAGAGACAGAATTGGGATGAGTTTTGAATTTAGCACCTGTCAGCCAAGGCCTTCTCCACCAGAAGCAAGTGAACCTTTGGTGATGGTGGAAGCCTACCATTTGGCTTTCATTCTGTTTTTCATCCCCATTTTAAATAGAAAATTCCTCATTTCCCAGTCTTCCAGTGCCTCAGAAGGGTGAACGCAAGGTGATCATTCAGTGCTCACCTCCTGCAGTAGCAAGAACTCTAATGGAGCACGTACTCAGTTAAACAGCTGTCATTTACAGCACAAAGTGTCCTAGATAACTCACATGGGAACGTGCTAACATCATCTTTGAAGAGACTCTGTGTTTCTCCTGTCTTAGCCATGAAACGTGTGAGAGCTCTTTCTACATCACGCCGTTGAGATGCTGCCTTTTCCCGTAGGACTTGATAATCAGATACTGGCTCCCGGTATGTCTGTGGAGCAGGGAGGGAAAAAAAAGAACACCGTTAGTGGATGCCGTGCAGATGGCTGAAGTTCAAGACACTACTATGATGCAGATGCTACAGGCAAGCATTGACCTTCAACATGCACAGATTTTCAGGGAGCTACAGATGTCAATCAGCCAGAAATCTACAGCAAGGGCAACCCGCAAACAGCAAGTGATATATTAAGCCAGGAGAAGCAATGTTTTGGATAAACAGTACCAGCACCGCAGTAAAAATACACCACTCCTGGTGTCACTGACTTCAGACAGACCCCAAATGGCACAGAAGTCTTTCTTTCACTCACTGGTGTCTTGATGTAAGTGTGAGGATCTGGAAACTCAGGGAAATGGCCAGGAATGTGGGATGGATGTGGCTTGTTCTGTCCAGCCGTCAGGGCTTTGGGAGTCACAGGCTGGTTTGTCACAGGAGCTACAGTTAAAAAACAGGCACACAGACAAATCAGCCAGATTCATTCTGCCACGAGTTAGGCATAAAGCACTAGCTCATGCTGAGCTGTGACCCACGTCTCAGGGTCCTATAAAAGGGACAGAGCACATCCCACAAGCAATAATTTCAGATTGGGTTTGGCATCTCAAAAGGCAGCAAGGATTACTTGACCCCTCTCTCCTACCCAGGAAGGACAAAACCATCTCGAGGATTCTCAAGTGCAATGAGGATGCTGAAGCAAAGGCAACTGATTCGGTGGAGAGTACCTTCCTTCGCCTATTACACAATCATTACAGGAATCTTTAACACAAACTGCGCTTCCAGGAGCCCTGGACTGCACCATCCATCAGAAAAGCAGGAGCTCTGGATGCCAGCAGATAGGAATGCTGAATTATTTCCAGTTTTCTGCATAAGAAGACAAAGGATTTCCCACATACGGGCAGTGATGACCATCCTCTGGGACCGCTTGGCGTATGCGGGAAGCGTTTCAACATTGAACCCTGAAATACAAGAGAGGAAACAAATCACACCAAGAGTTTATCCTGTCAAAAATCCTTTCTCTTAGACTTCTCCACAATTTTTTCAAGGGCTTCAAATTACATGAGAAAGAAAATCACACACTCTGCATATATTCATACTGATAGCTGAGTGCCTGCATGATGTGAGCATCGCACAAACACCAGAAACATCAGGGACAGATTTTCCTAGTGACGCAGCACACTCAAATCTTCTTCCATGCAGGCAGCTGGAATCTGTGGGATCAGTCAACTACTCACCCATTTCCACAAGAGTAACCACTATATCAGAGAGTGTGGGCTGTGTTCTGGCTGTATGTTCACAGTAGGACTTTGCGCTCCTTCCAATTTCAGAAATATCTGGGATGGGAAAAAAAACACAGTGACTACACACATGTATCAGCCCAACCTTAGCTTCAGAGACCTGAATTTTTAGCAAATTTAGCAAGGAATGAAAAAGAGCTCCTAGAATCCGGTGTCTTACAGCCTGCATAGTTAAAATTAAAACACATGCCAAGTATGGAGACACTAAAGATCAAACAGTCAGATGTTGCCCACAAATGCAAAAGGCAAATCTGCATCACAGGCCTGAAAAAATACAAAACCTGATCACTCTTGATTTCAGAAAAATATGTAACCTGAGATCCTAGGCGCATCACCCAGAAAAGCAGGAGCAGAGCTGCCAAACACAGGCACTGCTGCAGCCTTAACTAACCAAATACCTGGGACTTTGTCGTTTTGCTATTTATTCTGGCAGCATCTCAATATGTGGAGCTTATTAGGATACCTAATGAGTATCTAATGAGTGCTCACTAAGCAAGACAAATAAGTACTTCGGAGTTCAGACAAACATCTCGTGCTCACAGAAGTCTCTGACTCCAAGGCTGCGCTCTAACCACCAGTCTAGCGTTCCACTTTTGCTCATATCATTATCACAAGGTAATAAAAATGGAAAAAAAACCCAAACAAAGAGCGAAGGCCAATGTGAAAACAGAGAAGCCAGTAACTTCAGGGGACCGGTGTGACTATGCCGGACACTCACAGCTTTGCAACATCTCCGTCAGCGTCTCCACTGCAGCCTTTTCAGCGCTCTCGAAGCCGGCTTCGGTNCCCTTTAAAAAAGCCGCCCGGGGCAGCCCCGCCTCTCTGCCCCCTTCGCCGGCCAATCCGAGCGGAAGAACTTGAGCCAATCAAGCCCCGCTTCCGAACCCCGCCTCCCTCCGGCCATTCCGCCAATCAGCGCCTCCCTCCCTTCAGCCTCCGCCTTAAAGCCCCACGGGCAGGCCGCAGGGGTCTGAGCACCATGGGGAGAGCAGGGCGCTGCCGTTCCGCCCGTCTCCCGCGGTGAAACNGTGAAAACAGAGAAACCAGTAACTTCAGGGGACCGGTGTGACTATGCTGGACACTCACAGCTTTGCAACATCTCCGTCAGCGTCTCCACTGCAGCCTTTTCAGCGCTCTCGAAGCCGGCTTCGGTGAGCAAGGAGCTGACCACCACTTGCAGAGTCCTCCTCCGAGCCAGGTAGTAGTTGTCGGCAGGCGTGGTGGCATGCTTGCTGCCCGACCTCTGCGGACACAGACCCCTCGCTCAGGCAAACGAAGCCACTGCCAGAGCCCGGGGAGAGGTACAGGGAAGGGCGGTGAGCCTGCTCCGGCCCCCCCGAGCTGCGGGGCTCTGCCCTGGGACAGGCTCCGGGACACGCCGCAGGGCTGCGGGCAGGGCTGCGGGCACTCAAGGAACAGGAGCCGGCCCCGCATGCACGTACACAGCTATGCATACACACATAAATACACACACAGCTCTATANCCCTTCAGCCTCCGCCTTAAAGCCCCACGGGCAGGCCGCAGGGGTCTGAGCACCATGGGGAGAGCAGGGCGCTGCCGTTCCGCCCGTCTCCCGCGGTGAAACACCCTCTACAATGGCCCCGCGTCCCGGCGAGGAGCCGCCGTTACCGTGCCGGAGCTACCGGACGCTGTGTCGGCCATCTTGGCGCCATATGGAGCTGTGCGCATGCNACTCAAGGAACAGGAGCCGGCCCCGCATGCACGTACACAGCTATGCATACACACATAAATACACACACAGCTCTATAGNGGGGGCGTCGGGGCTGCGCGTGGGGCATTGTGGGATTTGTAGTCTGGCGGGGCGCGTGCGCGTGGGGCCCGGCAGGGTGGGGGGGGCTCTGGGCGCTCCCCTGCGGCCCCGCCGGGCGCTCTGAGGCAGCGGGACGAGGGTGTGAGTTCATCCCGCCTTGAACCGGGCAGCGCCCGGGCCATCCCCTGGGATGGGCTGCAGCTCGCGGTCTGCGTCTGGGCACCTTCGGGGAGAGCCCTTGCCCTGTCTCTGCAGGGTGACTGGGAAAGCAGACCCTCGCGTGACGGCATTGCGCGGGTGTTACAATAGCCGCTCTCCCCACTGGNTATACAGGCACTATCCAACGCGGAACACCCTTGAGGGCGCGGCCCCTTTAAAAAAGCCGCCCGGGGCAGCCCCGCCTCTCTGCCCCCTTCGCCGGCCAATCCGAGCGGAAGAACTTGAGCCAATCAAGCCCCGCTTCCGAACCCCGCCTCCCTCCGGCCATTCCGCCAATCAGCGCCTCCCTCCCTTCAGCCTCCGCCTTAAAGCCCCACGGGCAGGCCGCAGGGGTCTGAGCACCATGGGGAGAGCAGGGCGCTGCCGTTCCGCCCGTCTCCCGCGGTGAAACACCCTCTACAATGGCCCCGCGTCCCGGCGAGGAGCCGCCGTTACCGTGCCGGAGCTACCGGACGCTGTGTCGGCCATCTTGGCGC
>VXBL01006371.1:321159-351806 GCA_013400195.1 Aramus guarauna
CTGGGCGCTCCCCTGCGGCCCCGCCGGGCGCTCTGAGGCAGCGGGACGAGGGTGTGAGTTCATCCCGCCTTGAACCGGGCAGCGCCCGGGCCATCCCCTGGGATGGGCTGCAGCTCGCGGTCTGCGTCTGGGCACCTTCGGGGAGAGCCCTTGCCCTGTCTCTGCAGGGTGACTGGGAAAGCAGACCCTCGCGTGACGGCATTGCGCGGGTGTTACAATAGCCGCTCTCCCCACTGGGAAACTATTTATTGACATCAAAGTTTGGCAAGTCCAGCAGTGTACCAGGAACCCTGTAACCATGGGAGCACTTACGGTTTTCCTGTTGTAAGCAGCGTGTACTCTTAGCTGAACCTCGGTGTACCAGCTTTGTGCTCAGATCTTTGATCAAAGCCTTGGTGTCGGTGAAGTGTTTCAGACCCGCAGCACAGGAAACCTCCCCGCTAAACTCCCACCCTTGTTTCCTGTTCAAGTACGTGTGTGGGAGAGCAAGAACATTTAAGAACCAATTACTGCATGTGAGAGTGGGGGGGGGAAAGTGATGTAAACAACAGCTGCCACACTGGAAATTAAAGGTGCTGGTTGGGATGGCAGCACAGCTTCCACGTGCTGCTGGCTTTTCAACGACAATAGCAGCAAAACCTGTTAACAGATAGGGAAAGCGAGGAGGCAGAGGAAGGTGGAGGCTGGATTGTTCAAAGCAAACACGCCTGCAGCAGCCAATTTCTTGATCATCAAAGGTAGGAGGCAACGTAGGTTCAGAGACTGAAAATGCGTCACAGGGCAATCGTGTATTCTGTGTGCTCAGGGACGAGCAAAGCTGTTGGCAGAGGGCTGCTGGGGTCCAGTTGTGCTGAAGCGATTAGAAGTACTTTGAGATGGCTTTGTGCGAGGGGGCAGTGCTGACTAGGGATCTTGCCGCAGTTTGTCTATGAATTCCCAGGGTTCAGCCGAACTGAGGTATCTGCTCTGCCTTCCCTCGGCAGGGCTGTCTGTCTGTCTGCCAGGGTCTGCAGGGGAGGTGGGGCAGGCTCTCAGCCCCCCAAAGCACGTTGAGAAAAGAGATGCTGAAGCCTTGTAGCTTCCAGCTGAGGAACTTCTGGAGGTCTGCACACTAGTGAGTAAGCTGACATCACAGATGAAGCTAAGAGGGGAAACGTGAGCATTTAATCTTGGTAGGCTGCAATTTGCTGTGTAACTTGAAGTATCAGACCCCAATTGTTTGGGTGGGACAGGGAGTGAATGCTGGCAGATCTGGACTGAAAACGTCAGTGTAGTGCTGGTGCTGCAAAGACAGGCTTGAGTTGAGTGAGAAATCCCTGTAGGAGGGCTAGGGGAGTTCCAGACTGGTTTGTGCTATGCATGGAAGTGTCGTGCCCCATAGTCTCAGCTTAACATCAAGTTAATTCAACCAATTTACAAGTTACTCTTGTAGCAAATCTAGGAAATGAGTAAATGGGGAATGAAGTGAGGACAGGGGCTTTTGCTGATGAATGCTGTGTGCATCAGAGCACCGAGGCAGCATTTCTTCCTCATAATATGCCAGCCATCACACTCAGCAGGGGGGAAAAAAAGAAAAATAAATCATTATTAGAGTGGTATGGTGCTAGATCCTGAAATGTTTTGGGCAGAAGAGAGATCGGGTAGGAGCCCGGTGCTGAGCGAGGGAGTAGCACCCACGTGTTTGAGATGCATGCAGGTCGGGCTTCAGTCTGCTCTTCTCTCTGCTACTGTCTTTCCTTCACTCCCTTATCTGTGCAGTGAGGAGGATGAGGGTGTTATTTGGCTGTTATTTCACTGAGATTGAGGGGTGCAATGTAAATACAGCACATAACTGATCCCTAACTCCTGGTTGCTCTATTGCATGAGGACAGTCTCTTGGTCTCCTGTCTCTAGTGCTTTGCAATGTCACTCTTCAGCCTGTTACTTACAGCGCTGGGCTGTAACAAACTGCATTTCAGTCCCTGCCTTCAGGAGTGTTCATGTACTTAACCGCTTCATGTAAAACAGACACAATCCTGAAGAATTCTCCTGCTCTGGAGAATTAACTGCTCATCTGTACAGCCACAGAGCTTCTCTCTGCCCAGTTGACTAAATTTTTTCTGTGCAATGCTTCTTTCTGCCTATATGGATCAAGGGCATCCGGTGTCTGCCTGAGCAGACCTGGAGCATCTTTCTGGGATTGGAAAGTGGAGAGGCTGAGTGGTTAATGAGAACATGGCCACAGTCTGTTTTCCTTCAGTTTTTGTTGGAAGGAGCCCTGCAGAGGCAAGATTTCAGACCCTCCACATCTGTCAGTAATTCCTAGGTAGTTCTTTGAAGTCTTTCTGAAATGTCCGGCTCCCACCTGAGCATTGCTGAGCCTCGCTCAACCTAGCTTGTATTCCCTTTGGGGCTCAGCTGCCCCACAGAACAATTCGGGCTGGAAGGGACCTCAGAAGGTCTCTAGTCCAGTCTCCTGCTAGGAGCAAGCTCAGCCATGAGGTCGGATGAAGCTACCAAATGTAAACCTCCCTGTGCCCACTTGCATCATGTCCCCACAGCAGTCAAGAGCAAAGGGACACTGGTAGCTGGGCTGTGTTTCCCCCAGGCACAAGCTCCTTCAGCAGTTGAAGAATCTGCTGGCCAGGACAGAGGCCAGTGCAGCACCTTCCACCGCACAGCGTTGGGTAAGCATCTGCACCCAGGCAGGGTCTGCTGCTCGTGTGTGTGTGTGCTGCCTCCTGCCTTGGGGCGTACGATCATCCAGACAAGCAGCCAACCCCTCAGTGCCCCCCCCCTCCCCGGCACCCACTGTCTCCTGCTGTGAGCTCCCCTGACAGATGAGTTGCTGCAAATGAAGCTGCTGAAATTTAAGCACGAGCATTTATTTCCTGCTCTGGCTGAGCTGTTTGCCTGGCCTGTGCATGCCCCTCTGCATTTGATGACTTTTACCGATTCTTTCCTTGTATGTACTGCGTTACCTGATTTATTTACACAATTTATTTACACAAGGAGTACCTTGCAGCCCTGTGCTGCCTGTTTTTTGCTATCTTGGGAATATTCTTTTTCCCTTTCTTCCCAAAACTTCATAGATAAATTTCAGAAAACAAAACTGTTAAAACCTCTAGCTCTCAGCACTCCAGGGCCTTTGGTGTGGGAAGGGGGTAGCAGGGGAGGTCTTGCAGTGAGGGATGGTAGGGGAGGCTGGGTGCTGTGGTTAGTGGGACAATGTGTTGTAT
The DNA here is from genome assembly GCA_013400195.1 of Aramus guarauna. Taxonomy (NCBI): domain Eukaryota; kingdom Metazoa; phylum Chordata; class Aves; order Gruiformes; family Aramidae; genus Aramus; species Aramus guarauna. Next base: position 324,378 of record VXBL01006371.1, read on the forward strand.
TATTCTAGACTCTAGTCCTGGCTCTGCAGCCAGCCTGCTGAGTAACCATAGGCATTGCACTTTCCCGTCTGGAAGTACTGGCATTCCTTGTGAAATGCTTTCAGAGCAGATAGAAAGCAGCATTTGATGTTAAGATATTCTTGGTGGTGGTGCAGTACCCTTGCAAAACTCTTCCCAGAGCAGTGCAGGCCATGTTGGACTCGCCATGAGCAGAGCATCCAGAGCCTGGCAGAAATCCTCTAGCCCACAGATTTGCAGACAGTCCTAGAATTATGAATACAACATCCCTCTATGGTGTGGGTACATAATTCTTCCCTTATGCATAGCTCCCCTGCTGACTCATGGGGTGAGAATAAGGCTTCCATAAAGGTGCAAGTTACTCAGTGATGTAAGAGTTTCTTGTGTGTCTGAAGTATCGGCTGCTCTGAAGTAGCTGCTAGTAGCCACTAGAGGAGACTAGCCAGCCGAGATGAGGGGACTAGCAAGAAAGGAGCACTTCAGAGCCATGCTAAAAGATGTTGCCAGGGATCCAGTTTGAAAGGGATGGAATTTGGAAGGAGAACCATGCTGGCAGCTTGTGTCCATAGGTGGAGGGTGGCATCTTTATTTCTGAGCCCATGTGAAGCGGGAAATGACATTGCCACTGGAAGAATTTGCCAGTTTCCTCTGGAGTGCTGTGAAATTGGTCATCTGGCAGCAAAATGAAAAAATGCAGGATGGCAATAGTCTGTGTGCCTTCCTGGGCTGTTGCTGTGTTTTTCCAAAGATTGGAACACTTCTTGTTTCCCACTTTTAGCAACAACAAACAACACTTTCATATTGGTGTCAAACTGAGAAAGGAAACAAGTTAATGTGTTTTTACTCTGGATCACATGTAGATTATTTAAAAGAAGAGGTAGGAGTTAGGATGCCCAGGTCCATTGACACTACACAGTTGTGTGACCCCAGACAAGAACAACATTAACGTTGTTGAGATACAGCTGAATAGTTACTCTGATACGTACGGTCCCAGAGGGGAAGCTGTAAAGCTTGTAGAAATTCCTATTTGAAAAGAATAATGGGAAATGATGAGTCTGGGCCCTTTGGGTAGGGAAAGCCCAGGGCTTTGTAAAGTTTGGAGCCTGGGAGGTGCTTGGTGTAGCAGAAGAGCCTACAGAAGGCTGGCTGTCTGACCTTGATCTTCTCAAATCACAACTTTGAGAGAAGTGGTTAGTCAGATGGAAATTACTGAGCTCAACATAAGGGTGAAATTTTGCAGCATGTGTTAGCCAGGAAGCCAGGCCAAGTGATGTAATGTCCCTTTGCAGTCTTGAATTTCATGGTGCCTCTGGCTTGCCAGAGAGAAATGCCTTGGACAGGTCCAAGCGAAGGATGGAGCTGCTGTGGGTCGGTTTCCTCGCAGCACCCAGCCCTGAAAGGAGGCACCTGCCACCCGGATGGTGCTGCTGCCCCAAGCCACCCCTGCACCGCTGCCACCAGAGGGCACGTCGTGACCGAGATGTTCTTATTTCTCAGCAACTTCATTCAGAAACCAAAATCGCCAAGAGTGAATTCACTTACCCCTTAGCTCTGAGGATGCCACCAAAATCCTCCCTGCACCCATTTGTTGCTGAAAAGCTCCTATGAGCCCCTCAGTTCCTTGAGTGACCAGGTCTGAGGGGGTTTGCCATGCAGTTACAGTGACAAACACTTGATAGGCAAAAGAAGCCACTGCTGGTCAAGGAGGGAATGAACTGCACATCTGAGAATGTTTTGGGCTTTTTGTCCTAATGACATTGGCTTATGCCTTGCAGAAATGAAAACTCAAATGCTGAGAGCTTACAGCCATGTTGCTGCTATTGTTTGTTATTATGTTAGTTACTATTTTGAGAAACGTTATTTGTTAGTGTTATTATCCTCCTCTCTAAAACAGTAGTGGTGTTATTGTTGGCAAGATACATGTGTTAAAAGCCCCTTGAAGTAAAATCCTTGCAGATTTCTTGCTGGTTTTATTTGGAGTGGGCTGCTCCTTGGCAGAAAGGACTGCCCTGCCTGGGCTCGTAGCAAGGTGTGGGGATGCAGATGAGCTCTCTCGATAGTGCTGAGGGGGTCACATCTGGAATTTACATTCATCTCTCAGAATGATGTAACATCCACAGAGGGTGGAGAAGACTTTCCAGAATGCAAAATACATATTAATGTGAGTTAAGTGTTCTAGCCATGGAGTTTCTCAGGGTAAAGCTTGAAGCTGTTTAGTCAAACCTCTAAATAAGCACAAAGGGAGAAGATGTCTGGTGGTAGAGGGCTCTTTGATCTAACAGTCATAACAAGATCCAGGTGCTGGAAGTGCAGGTCAGCACAGTGAAAAGAGGAAATAAGACTCATTTCTTCATAGGGAAATGTGATTGGGCTCCTCAAGGGTGCAGTGCACTCCAAATATATCAAGGCTCCAGATCAAAACTGACAGTCTTTCTAGAAGATAACGCTGTAGTCTGTCTGCAGGCTGCTGAGCCAGACACGGCGATGCGGTGTGCACAGGCAGGTCCCGAGCAGGCAGTCGGAGCTAGTGTCCCTCCCAGGTTATACCCTCCGGCAGTGTCAGTGCTGGCATCAGAGCCCGAAGGGTCCCTGGCTCTCCTGCCTGGCCATTCAGGCAGGCTCCCCCCTCCCAGGGTCTCCTTTTGCAAGCTTTGCTCCTTAAGGAAGAGCTCCTTGCAACAGCAAGGAGCGTCCCAGGAGCTCTCTTCAGCCAAACTGGAATTTCAGAGCATCTTTACTGCTTAAAGCAGGGCTGGGGTGATTGATATTTGCTCGACTTTTTATTTCAATGCTATTCAGCTGATGTAAAAAACTGTTCCTTCCCATTCCACCAGCTCATAGTTATGTTTCTGAGTCAGTGCCATGTCTAATCCACCAAGCATGTAAACCCACACCTCCAGGCTGTTCTGAGTCTCTGCTGCCGAGAACTATTGTAGATCTCTGGTCAGCTTGTCCTGCCTCATCAGTGACTCAGTGGATGTTCTTCTCCATTCTGTTCCCTCTGCCTGAAGCTTTAAGGTCTGAAGGTGATGAGAAGATGAGTTAAGTCTGCTTTTGTGCAGCTGGTTAGATGTGAACTTTATTTTCTGAGGAACAGCAGATGATAGGCTTTGTTTGAGAGAACAGGCAGAGGAATGCTGCCAGCTTTAGGGGATGCTTTCCAGTGCAGATTCTTAAAGACAATGCAAATGGTCCTCGCTTTCCTCCTGCACTGGGCAGGATAACAAGTTCTCTGCTCAGTCTTATCTGCTAGCTGTCATTCTGACTTCCCATCCTTGCTTTGGCAAACTTTTTGCAGCTGCTTCAGACGTGTCAGGTGCTGGATGTAACAGGCACTGATGCAGTCCCTTGGTATCAGGGATGCTGTAAATCAAAATATCCCCAGCGGTGTCAGGGAGAGCCAGTGGCGTGTTCAGAGAGCCAATGCTTGTCTGGCCTAGCCTCTCTTCTGCCTTGTCAAAGGATGATGATCTGGCTGCTGGGGACCCTGAAAACCAGCTAGAGAGAATCCAGAGACACACTGTCTCTGTCTTGTCCTCGGCATGGATTGATCAGAGCCGTGTGTCTGACCCTAAACTTTCTCAAATCTTGAATCCTCCTCCTCTCATCCTTGACCAAATGCAATGTGTAATTGCAGCAAAACCAGAATTATCCCTGTTTGACTGCTGTATTCACATTTGGAATATTTTGCCTTGGGCCATGAGCCCATTTCCCACCTCAAGTATCTGCCAGACTTTTAAATGTCATCTTCAGAGGATCAGACCTTCAGGCTGTCAGAGGAAGTACTGCACAGCAAGGTGGGCACCATCTCTCTTCTAAAGCAGATGTCAGCATTAAAGCTAGGCCAGGACAATGTCTGTCTCCCGCATGTTTTTTGCACGCTTCCCTCTGTGGCTAACAACTTGCCAGATTAAGCTGTCTCTGCTCTGAGCCAGAGCTACGTTGCATGTGCCTTTGATATTTTGCAAAGAGTAAGGTGTTGCTGTTGGCCCCACAGGGTGACAGCCTTACCCTGGAGCATGAGCAATGGCAGCTCTCAACTCAGAGGCTGCTTACCGCATTTGGGTTTTTACTGCTGTCTTTGACAAATATCACTATCAGGAAACCACACGGTGGGTGTTGCCTTTTCAGTGTAGGGGTGGGGGAAGGAATACTGTTCCTCTATGCACAGGCCCAGGGATGAGGTGGTGGGATACCTCTACTCTCCAGGATGGGCTGTGGGTAGCTCCTCTATCAGAGCAGGGCAAAGCTGCCCAGGTTTGCCCTGGAGGGGACATCCAGGGCCAGGATAAGTAATTCTTGCAGCAGATCATGGCCCATGCTATGAGTGGGCTGAACTGGCTCTGCTTCAGAGTAGAACAACACAAGTTTGGAAAATTCTTCTCAGCTGTGGTTGTATGATGTTGTCTATCCCAGCTGGGCTTGAAGTCCTTTTTTGAGCTCTTCTTATTTCCAGTGGACAGGGAAGCTGTTGGGATGGACTCTGAAGAGCCCACATGCCTCAGCTGGGTCTCATGCATGGACATGGCTTGCTAAAATTCTCCCAGGTTGGACTGAGGGGGTTTACTAGCTTTTAGAGATGCTTCCTACAGCGGTGGGTGACATGGTGCAGGTTCTTTGTCTGCTACTGAGGTGCAGTGGCTACAACATCAGGCTTAGCAGGCCTGGTTCTGGCTCTGCTGTTTGTATACAGCAAGTTGCTTCCCCTTCTGTGCTTGTTTTTTTTCCCATCTTTAAAATAGGGGAGGGGTGGGGGGATAGCTTAAAAAGCATCAGTGATTTGACTGGAAGAGTTGCCAAGTTAGGCAACCGCTTACTGCTACAAAAGTGGGTGACAACAGTGGGGTTGAGACGGACTGCTGTCACCTTTACTTGCCCATTAAATCTGTCATTTTAAGAACACTGGTGTTTCTTAGCAAAGCACTTTGAGGAAATGCCTATATCTCTAAATTCAAGCTCAGAGTCTGATGAAAGTCACTTTTTTCTTCCCAGTGGGATCCTGGAAATACAGAAGCAGTAGCAATGGATGAAATGTAGGAACTTCTGTGAACTTATTGGACCTTCTCAACAGGTTCAAGCTGAGTTTAGAGCTTGGGTTTGGACTGATTCTTGTTTGATCAAATCTAGCTCCCCGTCCCCATTTTCAGATGAAATGAAAATTGTCACTGTCAGGGCAAGAAGCTGATAAAAGATTCTTCCTAAGAACAAAGCCTGAAGTTTATTCATCTGTGTTCGAAAAAGGATCTTAAGGGAAAAGGAAGGCTTCTTGGGAAGAAATCCTGAAATAGGCAGTAAGGAGAGGCAGCTTTGTTAAATCACCTGAATAACATTACTTTTTCTTTCAAGGACTTACCCCCCCCAAAGAAGCTGGGGTTTTATAGCCTTTCTTCATTTTAGGAGCTGCATTGCTTAGTGTCTCAGAATCATACACTCTTCATAAAATGTTTGCTTTGCTAGCACAGAAGCATATTCAAACTGGAATTAGATGTGAAAGTATCTTTGCGCAAATGAGCAGAGAGTCTCAGCTAGCTGTGTCCATACACACCTTCTGCTGGTGGTCATGGAAGATCCCATTGCCCAGGCAGGGAGCTATGGCCAGGCCATCTGCATGCTTATTGCTCCACAAAAAGCCTTGGCTGTTGGAAAAAAACTCTACTCTCACCTGCTTGACAGGAGAGAGGCTCCAGATCATGTAATGGAATAAGCCTGAGCAGGAAAACTTCCTTTTTTCTTCCAAATGGCTCTTTCCACATGAGCCTGACCCAAAGGCTGTTGGTCTATGGAAGTCTTGAATCAGTCAGACCTAGTGGGAACCCAAAACTGAATCCCACCAGACATCTGCAGTCCTCCTGACTCCTGGTGCAATGTCATTCCTCAGGGCTGCCTTATTAGCCTGGCAGAGCAGTTTGTCTCTGGAGGCTTCAGAAGCAGCAGTAAGAGACACAAGGGGTGAGGCAGAGATAGAGGGTGGCAGCAGCTGTTCAGGATATGTTGCTGATTCTGTGACATCTCCCACCCTTTTTGGAAATCGAGAGTTTGGAGCAAGACAGAAAGAAGAAACAGCCGCTGATAAAGCTTCACATAGACGACAGCCCTGTCCTCAACGGGCTGTGACCCGCAGCCTGTCTCTGGGGATCCGCACCAGCTGGGAGGCAACGATAGGCTTCGCTGCTTATTTTGTCTGTTCACCTCCCTGCTCTGGGCATGGGGATGGATATCCTCTCCCTTCCTTCCTCCCTCGTGTCTCCATCTCCTCCTCTCTAAGTCTGAAGCTCTCTCCATAACCACTGTTTAACTTGCCCTGGCAGAGTTTCTGGCTTGGCTCTGCTTGCTGACCATCTATTGTGGAACTCCCTAGGGTCTTGTAGCCTTGGTCCCCTTGCAGGTCCTGCCTAGTGACAGTGGGCTGGGAAATCCCAGAGTATTCTCTATCCTAGGAAATGCAATTTTGAAGAAATAAAAAAAAAGTTAAAGTGTTTGTGGCTAGAAATTGTTGATGCTGGACCAAGTTTTTCTTGGAGCATGTCTGTATGTCACTTGGGTTTGACTGTGAGGATCTCCATCAAGCCAAGAGGATGCTGGTGTCACCCCAAGAACTGATCTTTCAAGGGATGGTGGCAATAGGACACCCACTGAAGTGTAATGGAGAGGGTATTTGCTGGAGCTCAGGGTGACACACTTGTGTGGCAGAAGGAGGGCAAGGAGGACTGAGATCTGCACTGCCTTCAGAGGGAGGGGTGTAAGGGAGGGCATGTGGAGTCTGGTAGAGCATGCATTTCCTCAGCCTCGCTGACAGCGTGGTCTATTTTTGGGTAAATATTTAAGACTGGGTCTTTGAGTGTCTGATAAACTGGGTTCCCACGGCCCAAGCAAAGATCCTGTGGCTTCAGGGTATACGGGAGGCTACAGGCCACATTTCACGTGCAGACAACTGTCACCACATGTAATTTTGTTTCTTTTCTTTTTTCTATAATGAGAGAAGGGGGTCCCCACATCTGGCTGTGGCGGTTAAACAGGCTCGATTTAATCACAGACTGATATAGGATGCAAAGAGAAAGGAGGGGAAAGGGATGAGAAACACAGAGCACCTGCTCACCCCCAGCCAGCGTGCCCTGTTCTGGGTCGGGCTGCGCATGCGGGGGGGCCAGGAAATCCACAGCCAGTAGTGAGGGCATGGCGGGGGGGTGGAACAAATTGCCCAGGTCCTGCCTGGGTGGAAAGTCAGATGGTCAGGACCTCTTGCAAAAGTTTTCTGCAACCTACACCAAGGTGGAGTGGAAGCAGGAAAGGGATATTGCAAAGGGCCAGGGTTGGCAGGGAGGGTTTGTGCAGATTCATTCCGTAGCAGGAGAGTTCCAACGGGCATTTGCAGGAGTCTGGTGTGTGTGTTGAGGTGAGACAAATCCAGTGGCTCAGCTGCCTCCCAGAAACCAGGAAAGCTCTCCCCCTGAGAGCAGGGTGCTCCCTAGCTGTGTATTACAGATGGCCTGTTTAAGCAGCAGGAGCAGCTTGTGTGCACAGAATAGCTGGCTGAGCTGGTGGTCCTTGTGTTCTGGCTGCTCTACTCCTGGTGTCAGGGTGACCACCATCCTTCCAGGCCAGAGCAGCAAAGGGGAGGGGGGGGGAAGCAGAAAACTGCCCTCTTCTATTGCCATTTTTCCATACCTAGGGGAAGGATGCTAAAATAGCGACTTCCCAAACTGCAGCCCCCAGGCCAAATCTCTTTCCTACAATCTACAAAGAGCTGTGGTGGCATTGACCCTCTGAGCAAACACGAGGTGTCAGTTCTCTGGGATGTCCTGTGTGTTAAGTAATTTCCTGAGCGTGGATCAGTGGGTTCCCCTGCTGAACTGCACCTCTCTAGCCCTGGGCTGGTAGGGTACAGATAAATAGGTCACTATCTGTTCCCAGCTGCAGAAGTGATTCTCAGTTTGGCTGGCAAGCAGAAATGTCCCAGCTGGGTGGAAAATACACAAGGCCCAAAGAGAGGTGAAACTTGGGTCTTCAGTGAGGAGTCTCTCAGGATCAGGATTTGGGAGTTGGAATGCATTGGGAAAGCCCATGCAATCACTGAGGAGCTGGATCTTCCCACCAGGATGCAAGTGTTTTGCTTAGAGTGCTGGGTTTTGCCATCCAACCTAGCACTGGGTTTCTTTTTCCCCTTCTGCTCATCTTTTGCAGTGGGTAAGCATGTTAACTGAGACAGCAGTTTTTCTTACCCCCCCCTTCCTTCCACCTCCCAACCTGGTTATCGATGAAAACAGATTTGACATGTGATAGGTCCCAAGATAAAAGCGACATTACAAGAGAATGTAAGCAACAGCCTGGGGAGGAAAAAGCCCCAAGAGTGAAGCAAGGTACGACCAGGATATCTGGTGTCAGCCTCAGCTGCTCTTCAGCCCCAGGTGCAGCTGGGAAGAGGCCTGCCTTCTGGAAAGGGTTAATGCCAGGACTGCTGCTGCACTTTGGAGCCCTTCTGACAGGGGTTTTGAAATCTGATTTTTCTTTTTGCAACTAAGTTCCCACTTGAGAGCCGAAGTTGGAGGTAATGCAGGCAGGCTGGTGCAGAATTGCTGCCTTGTGTCCTTCTGCCCCATGCCCTTGCGTTTAGTTGAGGTAACCAGTGTGGTGGCAATGCAAGAACCACAGCTTGGGCAAATGGGAGATTTAGGGTAGGGAGCAGCCCCAGAGTTCAGTGAGATAAATTGTCCTGTTTTAGTCTTTGCACCAGACCACAGGCCAGCCACGCTGCATGTGCAGCCTGCTCCTGGTCACTTGCAGTGCTGCTGGTCTCCTCTCGCCTGTGTGCAGGGTTCAGCTGTCCATGGCTAGTGGCCTGTGTCAAACTCCTTGTGCAAAGCAGCGAAATAACTGTTTGTGTCTCTGCCTGTAATGCCCAGGTGCTCAGACCTGCACTTGTGCCTGAACTCCAAAATTGGATGAGTCCCAAATCAGCTCTGTTGTGAGCTTGTAGCCTAATACCACCTATGTCGCCATCATGAGAGGTGAGGAGCGATGTCTCCCTGGGCAGATGGCTCCATCCTGCATTTCTGTTTGCAGCCACAGTCTCTGGGAGGCATTTTTCTGGCGCGAGGGAGGCAAAGTGGAGCAAGTCCCCTGCTTCATGCAGATGTACCTGAATCCGCTTGCTCTAAGCCTGGAGTTGTTTGCACAGTTTGTGTTGTTCCTTTCCATGTGCAGCTGAGGCTTTCTCTTGCAAGGGCTTTCTGCTTGAAAACAGTCTGTCCTGAACTCAAGTATTCAGGGACTTGCACTCTTCAGGACAGCTTGGGTTTCCATATGCACATTGTTTTATGGGGGAGCTGGCCCAGGCAAGCACAGATGGACTTGAAGCTTATGGAAAGTACCTTTCAAACCAGCCTGAGCCAGAAAATAAATAAAGATGGGAGTTCTGCCCTTGTTTTTTTTGTCTGATGTATTTAATTTCATTGACAATCAGAGCCGCTCAGGTCAGCCTCTCTATTGGAAATACCCCAGAAAGTCTCAGATTTTGCAGAGATTTCCCCAAATTCTTCATTAGGGGAGATGACACTTCTCATCTTTACCCAGGAACTATCTCAGCATTTTCAAGTTATCTTGCATGGGAGAGAGCCTGTGGCATGTCTTTAGCCTGGTAGGGTACAGATCAAGGTCACTTGATCAAGCCACGTGACACAGGGCAAGGCACGGAAGGATGCGATCCCAATATTGCTTGTGATGCCCCAGATCGTGAAGGCCATCAGAGCAAGCACCGAGTTCAGCAGAGGAGCCTTAGCTCTGCCTGGCACCGCAGTGCTGCCAACATGCAGACAGTTAATGGAGTGTAAGAGCAGTAGTGACAGCACCAGAACTGGTAAAATCTGATGTGCTTACAGCTGCGACAGTGCGTGCAGGGAAACTACTGCGGAGATACGTTGTGTAATGTTCATGCTGCTGTCTTTCTTCAAAGGTCTTGTGCCACACTTGTTTTCTGCCTCACTTGCAGTTGTTTTTTCAACTCTGATGCAACTGTTAAAGCTCTTTGAAACCGTCAGCTTGCAAAGCTGAAGGGTTAAACAGGATGCAGAATGGGCCTAACTACAGCAGAGCTCTTTGGCTGAGGACCACTGGTATAATCTCAGCTCTAAGTGCTGTCCCTGCTCCAAAGCAGTGGTTTGCATCAAAGTGTCATCCACATCTGCAACCAGATGCATCTTCCTTAGGCACTTAGCTGTGCCTGCAAGGGCTTGGCTGAGCCAGATCTGCAGGTGCAAGAAGTGACAAGAGATGGGGAGTGGAAACTGGTCTGTCTTTAGGGCACCACTGTAGCTTTCAGCTGCGCATCCAACCATCAATCTCTGCAGGTGAGAAGAGATCGTTGCTGAGCATCTATTTTCTCCTTACTTTTACTGTGCAGGAAGTAAATAAACACTTATGCTTGCCTTTTTAACATATTTGTCAGGTAATGGTGGTAGATAAGTTTGCATATTGTGGGGCTGAATGGGCTGAGATCTGCTTCATGTTGCACATGGGAGCCCATTGAAACCAAGAGGCTCTCAGGGGTATAACTGCTGGCGAACATCAGCCCTGTCTCTAATCCTTTTGTATCTCACTGTCTCAGCTGCTGGCACATGGAAATGGTACCCTGCAGCCCTGCCATCGTTTGCCATGGGCAAACCTTCCTGCTCCTGGGTGTGCGGGGGCTGAGCGCTCTCTTGCTCGCATCAGGGAAGCAATAATCCAGGATTTGGTGGTTATAACTGCAAAAGATAGGAGTCCGGGCTTTGTCTTACAGCATCTCCTAAACCCATCTAGGAGAGCCCTGTCAGGTTCAGCAGTACAAGTGCACAGTTCCTGGTTTACAGTTTATTAGTTGAAGATCAACGGTAATCTCGAGCAGTGTATGCCTGGAAATGAGATCTACAGCTTCCATGGACATCAAATTGGTATACAGAGCTGAGTACATCTACTGACCCAAGTAAGAGTTTCCAGGGCATGTAGTTAGTGTTTCTAGTGTCTCTGGTTGCTGTATTCAGTAATAGCTGACACTAAATGAATGTGTCCCCTCTTTCAGATTGATCATAATTTCTGTCCTGAGACAATTAATGTGGACACTTGGCATCATTTCATAACAACCTAGGAGCTGGGGACAGTGATACAGAGTAGAGCATGGCTGTGAAGGGAGCTGCCCTGGCAGGAGACTGAGGAGTCTCTACAAAGAAGCTTTTTCCCTGTGGAGACAAAAAAGTGCAAATATTAGTATTGGAGGTTATTGAAAATCACTTGCTGTCACAGCCCCAGGCCCCAGCAGCGTGGCTCTCCAAAGCACTCTGTGTACAGGCAGTAAGGCAGACTGCATTATTTACTGGGGGCAGCAGGTATTGTGTCCATTTTAAAGCAAAAAGATTTGGGGTAGAGATTTGTCACACATACTTTTGGGCTTGAACGAGCTCTCAACTTCTACCCCAGCCTTTGGCACCAGTCCTTCCCCTGGGAGCAGAAGGGGACTGGAGATTTTGTTTTTTTCTGTAGGTTGTGGTATAGCAGTTATATACAGTGGTGGGGTGCTCTGTGTGGGTATGTTTTCTGTCACTGTTTACACATGCTGATTTCTTCCTCTGCATTGTGCATTAGGTTGGATAACTGAGATTAACCTGGTCACCACCATACTAAGCAAAACCTAGTGCCTGCATTTCCTGTTAACCTGGTACCTTTGTGTCTTCAACAAATTCAGCACAGCAGAAGGGAGAAGCAGCATGTCCAGCTCACTTTTCTGAGAAAATTGTAGCAAAGGCAGAAAGAGGTGCTTGTCTAACAGCTCCCAGTCCTACTGTACAAGAGATTTTGGATGGGAAGTGAAGAGCAACTTTTCCCATGGGAACTACAGGGGGAGGCAAACTGAACTGAATGGAGGCCTCGTAAATCAAAGACATACGCCTTTGACTTTCTGCACTATAGCCTTGGGCAGCTGCTATTTATATGTCCAGTCAAGAGTTTAAAAAAAAAAAACAAAAAAAAAAACCAACAAACCACAAAATGGAAGAATTATAAAAAAAATGCTGAGTTCTGTGAATGTATCCTTCCATCAGCCTCAGAGTATTACAGAAGGGGAAACTGAGGCACGGTGCATGGGGTCCATTTGCTGAGGGTCATGCAGAACCTCAGCATTAGAGTGGAACACAAACTGATACAGCTGTTCTTAGACATTTGTGCTCCTCATCTTCACTCGTGGTGAGAGGGGAAGGGGTCAGGCAGTATGACTGGCAGGGACATCTATGTTTTGGTCCAGTTATAAGCTAAACATATATCCCATGTGTTTTCTTCATCCAGAAGCAGCAGCAGTATATTTCCACTGCCTGCTTGAGAAATCTACCTCATCAAAGCACTTTGCAGGTATTAACAAATTCATCATTGTTAAACTGCAGTGATGGGATTTTCCAAAGCTGTCATTATTGGCCTAAGCTGGGAGCAAAACTTACAGCAGCTGTGATGGAAATAGTTAAGCACACTTTAAAATACAGTGGCCTAGGGAGAGGTGATTCAGAACGTATGATCTTACTTCTCCATCCACCATCATCAAAGCACCTTCTAACTTATCACTGATTAAAAGCAGGTTATTTTCACCTCGTTCAGCAATCCCCTCCAGTGCCGTCTCCCTGATAGCCACCCATCCCCAGCTCAGAGCTGCTGATCAGCAATGGATATTTCTCTGTGCCTTAGCCTAGACACTAGCTCGGTGTCCTGTCCCCCTTACCCATCACCAACCTCAGCTTGGGGTGTGGAGGTAAGTCTGAGGCTTTGTGTAGCCACCAGCACGAATCTCACCCTCTTTTTTAAATGATCTTTCCGTTCAGACTTTCCTGCCAGCCTGCAGTCTGCAGCAGCTGAAGTGCACTAGCGCAATGCATCTCTACCTCTTACAGGCCAAGTGGATTCTCTTGTGTCTGCGCATACCTTCCGATGCAAGCTGATTGCCTGCTTGGCCAGCAATTTTGATTGCACAGCTACCTCTAAACATGCAGTCAGCTCTTCCCTCCACCTTGCTGCCCTTAGCCCTCTCTGTGCACTGGGATACGAGACTGCCAATACCTTAGGACAACCTCTCCCTTTTCCCTGGGCATTAAGAAACAGCATCAGGGGCTTACTGAAGCACTATCAGTCACTGTCCCCGTGCAGTTGTTTGTTGTCTTTCTCTTTTTGAGGGCAGCTAGATTCTAAGAAACCCAGCCAGGGAGACAGGAGCACAAAAGAACCTTTTGCTTATCTCTGACCTTTCTGGCACAGATGTGTGTGGCTGGGTGGCCTCCGGGGCCCAGATAATGCAAAAGCTGGGATGCACGATTAGGCTTTGAGCCACCATATGCAAAGATCTGGTAAAGACCTGTGAGGTGGCAGCCAAGAGGGGAAAAAATAAATAAGGAAAGTCTCCTCTGCAAAGTATAGTGAAAAGCCGGGGTGGAGGGACGTGTGTGACGTGGTGGGGCAGCGCCCCGGTCTGGGGAGCTAGAGGGGCTTTGCCAAAGGGTCAAGGCAGTGTTTGTAGCCTTTACGAGTTTCTTGCCGATGAAGGGTGTAAGGAGGTGGATGCTGGAGAAGAGCCGCCCCTGCCCCATGCCCTGCTCTGTGCAAACCCCAGCCGTGCTCTGCAGGCAGTGGTGAGCAGCCTGGAGCTGGCTGAAACTCTCCAGTGCAAACAGTTGGAAGAAAATGCTGATTTTATTTTTCCCTTGTGTGCTTGGAATTCTATTAGGATGAGAGAAAAAGTGACCCTGCTGCCCTGGCTGTAGCCACCCCTTTGGGCACAGACTGAGAATCAAGTCTTGGACTTGAGCTTTGTCCTACCACGTCCCAGGTCATGCCACTGAGCTTTCTGGACGCTATTGCTACAAGCAGCAAGGCCAGGCGCAGCTGGCTTCTGACAAAACTGGAGCTCCTGTGTGTTATCTGGTGTTTGCAAAGGACTGAATCTATTTCTTATTGGAAGCATGATTTGGGTCTCTTTCTTCCTGAGCTGCCTGCTTGTATGAGACCTGTGGGAATGTAACACCTTTGGTACCTTTACCTGATCAAGTTGGTCAGACTTGGTTGAAATTGGCCAAAGAATTAAGAGTTTATGGAAAAGAGAGGACAGACATGCACAGCAGGATTGCATATGGCTTGTTTCTTTAGAAAACAACACCAGAAGCACTGAAAGGTCTTGGGTTCATCCTGATGCAGAACAGGAAGATTTTTGTGGGATGGGAAAAATGTTTCCTGCCCCTCTCCAGTCCATGCCGCAGCGTAGGGACACCCATTGCGGTAAGGCTGGCTGCAGCAATGTGCCCTGGACAGACAGAGGACCACAGGGTGTGTTTGTGTCCAGCAGCCTCAATAAAAATTCCCCTTTATGGTATCACAGCCAAATTCTGCTTCTTCCACTCCACAAAGGACAAGCAGTACAGCATGACCTTGAGGTAAACAAGAAGAGAGAGATTAACTGGGCAAAATATAACGTACATATATATTTATTTTTCAGGTAGAGAAATCAAACACTTTCCCAGCCTCTTTGGAGAAAAACATCCTCTAAAGTGTCTTGTTTTGCTGAGGCTTCTCTTTTTCGTGAGCCGTTTCCAGCTGTGGCGGGTGGAGGGACAGATCCCCGGTACAGATGTTGGCAGCCCCACCCTGCCAGCTGAGGAGCTGCACTTTCAGTAGCCATGTACCAGGGTGACTCTGGGTCAGCCGGGGTGTAGCCTGTGATATTTATCTTTGTGGAGCCTTGAATGTTGTTATTTTTTTCCCCAGATTGTGGGTGTTGTCGCCCCCCTTCTATGTTTAGGCTCTAGTGACCCTGCTCTGATTTCCTTTTTTAATTAATTGCAGTAGTCTCAGTTTCTGTGTTTCATACAGTAATGAGCATTTCCTTTATTATGGCTATCGCTTATGCAGCGTATCTGTCTGCTCCCCAGAACGGCTGCCTGCCCCGGTAACCACTGGGGCTCAGAAGATGTGGGTCTAGTCTGTGCTTCACCAATGTAAATTGTTCCTGAGCTGTGGGAGGTTTATTTGCCAGAATAGTTAGAGCTGTAGATGCTCTTCTACAAATATGGTCATACTTTACATTAACATGGTTTATTTTACATATCTACTAATTTACATATAGTTATACCTAAATGGTTTTGCCACTGTGATATCCCTTGCATGGTGAAGAGTAAAGCTTTTTATCTGGATGGAGCAAGTGGAGAAGCCCACCTGATTCTGAGACAAAGCTGACCTAAATCTGGTCCGGGCACAGCTTTCCTGTCTGCACTTGCCCATTTGGTAATGCAGCTTTGCAGCCAGCTGGGTCTTGTCCCTGACCTGGCAGGAGTTAACCCGGTCAGAGCAGGGCAGCCAGCACAAAGACCAGCCTCCGTGCAAGGAAGGGAGGAGAACTGGCATCGGGCAGGGGCGAGAGCGGGACAGCCCCTTTGGCAGCAGCCTGGACTTCCACGGTTTCACCCAGGAAACCAGCTCCCAGATTGTCCTTGCTTTCCCTGTGCAGTTGGTTTCTCATGCAGCTCCTTTGTGCGCCTTATCTAGCAAGGTTGGCATCTCCTCGATCTCTCCTGGTGTGCATCGGGGCCCCCAAGGCCCAGATCTTGGGGTGAGGGGTGCTTTTATACCCATCGTAAGGCAATAATAGCTGGTGGTTCCCGAGTCCTGGAGCTTGTACCACTTCAAGCAGGCAGGCCACTTCAGAGTACGTTCTGGGAGTTGTCACTACAAAAGCTAGCATTCAGCTATTAAAGTCTCTAAGTCCTGACTGAAGTTGATTAATTTACACCAAGTTATTTACACCAAGTTAATTACTAGGTCCCTTTCCAAGGGTCTGATGCAGTCATTCCATTGCATGATGTCATTTTCAGGGAGAATTAAATCCTTTGCTGACATGTTTATAGAGCCAGACATAATTTTGTAGCATCTTTTACCTGGGAATCTTCTACCATCTTGAAGGCCTTTAACACCATTAATAAATGAACATCATTAATCATTAATTGCATAAATATGAATGGAGTAGGCTTAGTGCCAGGTAAGTGCAGAATAAATGCATTTGCCAGAGTTCCACTTGCACACGTGTGCTCTGGAGTATCTGGCAGCAGTTCTGAGTTCAATGGAGATTTGTGTCCTTCCATTATCTCAGCTGGCTGGAGGGAAACTGAGGCACATAGCGGCTAAGTGGTCTGCCCCAGGCCACCAAGCAAGGCAGAAAAGAGCTAGGAAAGTAGTCCCCAAGCCCTGACATTTCTGGCTCTTTCCAATACATACCTTTTCTTTTCACTGTGAACATTTATTACATTTTGGGTTTTTTAGTTGTACATTGTAGGCTCTGGGTGAAGGGAGTAATGCTCTTCATTCTCTCTGGGAAATTTGATATTAGAAAATAGAAATGGTGGTGCTGGTGAAACCGAAGGCTCATTTAACAGTCTCCTCTCTATCCGAAGTGCAGTATTAGCTGACTCAGAAGGCAGAAGAACCCCGCATAAGTAGACTAGGGATAATTTGCAAGAACAGTTATCAGTGTTGACTCTGAAGCATGTGGTTTAGCATCTCCTCTCATGCATTTTAGAACACAAGACAGTCTTGATATCCAGAGAATATCCAAGCTCTTTCTGGCTTGTAATCTTGCTTAGGAATCACAAGAAGTTGGCATTGTAGGCTCAAAAGGAAGTGGCATGAGCCAGGACTGGTTGTTAGCTGTCAGACCCCAAAAGGTCATGCTTAGGTTGGTGCATTGAGAAGAACGAGGTAGGAGTGCTGTTGCAAAGGGAAAACATTTCCATGCACTGCAGTGTTGTCTCTAGGAAACCTTTCAAGCACTCCCAGGCCCAGCAGTTTGCTAAGAAGACCCAGATCTCATTCCTTTCACTATGGTTGCCAGCAGACAGGGTTTTGTTGTTTTGGTTAGTTTTCTTTCCCAAGTAGAACCTCTTCCTGGCCCCACTGAAGCTGGTCACAGTTTTTGTTCAAAAATTAAGCCCTTCCGTATTCAGCTGTGCTTTATGCACTAATACAGGGCCTGATCCTTGCCTTGGTGCGAGGGAGCTCCTACTAACCCTGCATGTGTGGGAGGGGGCCGGCTGATTCCCGAGTGACCAAACAGCTGCAGTTTGAAACAGGCAGCCAAGTGGTAACTGCAAATGTGCGTACAACTCTTCTGCCCTGGAGCGTGACCACAGGAAAGGGGCTCTGTCCAAAATAGCAAGAAATGCATTGATGCCCTTCAGCAGCTCCAGGCGATTCAACGGATTTCATGGGGGGGGACCTCGGGCCTTGGTGGGGTGGTGGCGGCAGGGGCTGGGGAAGACTCCCAGGCTCTCCTTATTGCTTGTGTATGTGCGGGGCACAGCCAGTGCAGAGGAAACATGCTTCCTGAGTGGGTGCTGAAGGAGGGTCTTGTCTTCTCTGGTGCCGCAGGTACAACCCCAGCATCTCCCGAGAGGCTGTTCCCAACGTCAGGCAGGGAGGAGAGTCCTCTTTCAGTAGCTGTTTCCTCAGAGGGACTCACAGGACTGGGGGTAGGTCCAGTTTCCTTGGCGAAGACCCTTAAATTACAGGAATACAAGAGATTTAAGTAGCAGTGAGATCTAACTGTCATCTCCCATCACCTCCAACTTGTTTACATCCCTCTAGGGCCTCTGCTTCTTTCCCCCTCTGTAGCTATTAAGAACTTTTTCTTTTCTGGCAAGGAAAAAGCAAGATCTCAGCTGACCTGGAGTCTTTTGGTAACTCTTGGAGGCAACTGCAAACTGACTGTACTCCCCAGCCTCGATGAGGTCAAGACAGAAACTGAGCTCATCAGTCACTGTTTCCCAGGAATTAGCTGCCGTGCTGTGTGCTTGACTCTCTCCTGAGTTCTCAGACCATTATCGAAAGGCTGGCTCAGCCACTCCCTGTGTCTTTACACTCACATTTTGCACTACAAGGTCTGTCGGCTGCCAAACAGGGCAAGACAGTGGTGCTCATGCAGTGCTGCCGTCACTGAGCGGCCAGGTCCTCCAGAAGGTGATGGCCAAGTCACTTCTCAGAGCAAGCTGGGCTTGGCATGAGTTCCCAGATGGCTGCTTTAAGGGGGGCGGTGAGTCTCTTGCAGCCTCTGTTTAGACACCCAGACCTATGTATTACATCCAGGACCACAGGATTATTCCTTTCAATCAAATAGATCTCATCTCTGTGAAATCTTCATCATAGGCATGGAAGGGGAAGGGGCAGGTTTCTAAAACAGCTCAGCTGTTGCTGAGAATAATGCAGACACTGCTTCTTCCACCGCTGACTTAAGAACAAAAAGATTTGCTGGCTGCTGAGGGCCTTTGAAAATTCAGCCCTTGATCTAGCTTTTATTTTTTTTCTCTCCTTGTCCTCCCTTTTCTTTCTCTTTCTGGCGCTCTAAGCATGCATGCATCTTCCCAGTTTCTGTCTCTGCTTGGGCTGACAAGTCAAAATCTTGTGCCAGTTTGACATTTGCCTTTTCTGAAAACAAGCAGCCCCTGGAGCTCAGGTGAGAGGAGAAACAAGTCACTCTACTTTCCACCATGTGCACCGCTCAGAGCTCAGCCTGGGAAATGAAAGTTCCTTGGCTGACCAGCTGCCTGCTACTGTCACCTTGCCAGCTGAGCCTCACACATTTATCACAGGATGAGCAGAGCAATGCGGTTCATTTTCTGCGCTTTGCCCAGTTCTCTGCATACTGTTCGCAGCTCTCCACCCATTCAGTTCTCCCCCGGTGCACTGGGTAGCAGAGGTGTATCTCTCCTTTTCCTCTCCCTGGGGTCACATTAGCAAGTTCAGCCTGGCCAGGGGACCAGGCTGGTCCAAAGCATAGAAAGAAAATCCAAAGGAGAGCCTCCAGAGATCTCTGTGCCAAAGTCACACTTGCAGAACAAAGGCAGGGCCATTGCAGGTCAAGGAACAGCAAAGCTAACACCACTGCACCTGCCGGGCCGTGACGACCCCTGTGTCATTGTCCCCACGTTCCTCGTGTGTTCATCTGTCACATGTTCCTGATTCCCTCATAGGCTTTCAGCAGACGAGGACCATGGCTTCCCGGAGATGTCACATCCCCTGGCACTGCTCGATAATCCCTGCAGTGCCCCCGTGACAGCCGTTTATCCGGCCGCGTAACACCTTACGGGTCCAAAACAGCATCTCTAGTTCCAGCATCTCCAGCTGCTTCTAAAGCCTTCAGCGGCTTGCCATGGGCTTTGGCTCGGATACGTTAGGGAGGAGGAGACATTTTTATGGTAATGACACCCTAGTAGGCCTGGCAAGCCCCACACTCCTTACTGCCTGACCCAAGCTGTGCAGATAATCAGCGGCTCTGACAACGGGGCTGTTCAGCAGTTCTGTACTTATCATTGCTCTGAGCCTGGATGGCGACTGGCAAGGTGGCTGCACAGCGGGGAGTCTCCCCCACCAAAGAGGTGAAGAACACCCAACGACAGTTGGAAGGTCGCTTGTTTGCTGGGCTATGGAAAATCACCCAGGGAGGAGTGACTGCTCAACACCTTTACAGCCCTGCATCGCAGGGCAGCGGAAAGTATGTGCGAGTGCCACGCGGAGCAGTGCCTGGGGCAGAGCGCTGCCTCACCAACACCGAGCATACCAGGGCACGCCTGAGCAGGACACGGTGCTGATGTTGGGCACGCGACCTCTGCGATTGTGGTGGGGCTTGGGCAGACAGAGCACCGTGCTGGGACTTGGAATTCGCAGGCTCCCTGTCTAGGCCTGGCACTCATCTGCCGGGGAGCGATGAGCAAGTCGTTTCAGTGCCCTGTGCCCCAGTTTCCTCCTCCGTAAGTGGGGATGATCCCGCATTCCTTTGCAGGTCTGCTGAGCACTGCCATCCCCTCAGCCTTCTTCCTTCCCCAGCTGCTGATGTGCAGTTTCTAAACACTGGTAGCAACAGAGGGTTTTTCAGTGTGGACCATCGCTGTGTCAGCGGCCACCCAGAGCAGAGCATATCCAAGTGGGTTTCAGGTCCTCCAGCCCCGAAATCGGTCTGGCCCAGCCCCTAACACCCGCAGCAGGCTGTTCACTGTCCAGATGTTAACACTTGTTTTGGGGACATGGTCTGCCAGCTCACCTTACAACTAATGCTGAAGAGCTACAAAAATAAACTCAGAAGCACTCATGCCTGATTGCAGGAACCTCTTTGTTTGTCAGTTTGCAGTGGGAAGGAAGTTTGTATTTTAATTGCTACAGACAGTATCCTGGTAGGAGGCTGACTCTGGTGTTGCACTACAGTAGATCTGATTCACTTCTGCTCAGGCTCTTGCAGACAGGTGAGAACGACAGTATTTCTGCTCACATGCACAGGGCAGGTGTGTAAACTGCTGACTTGCTTTTGGTGGCAGGGCTAGTTGGGGTGGCTGAAGCCTGGCTCTCTAGTAGGAATAGTTGAAGAGGCTATAATACAACTACAGGATACAGCCATTGAAACCACTACTGATTTCAGCTTCTGATGTCTCAGGAGACATCATCTTCACTGCTGTGATGCTAGGAGAGGGCAGGGCGGACAGGCAGGAGCAGCATCTCCTCTGCTGTAAGGCTCAGAATAAATGCAAAGCAATGGGTTAGTGTTGGCAGAAATGGTTAACGTATCAGGCAACTGCTGGAATCGTTCCACCAAAGATCTGTCTAAATACAGTGGGAATGCTGCTTGCCCAGTGATGTGTATGCGTTCACAGAGTGTATCTCATTAGCATGTTGTTAATGTCAGTAATTATTGATGACGTGAATACAGAGGCATAGGTAGATAATGTACAACTACCAGAAGTGCTGGGAGAAATGTATCTGTATTTTATTATGGACACTAGCATCTCAGTGAATTTGGTCTGTATACATCTGTTGGGATATACAGAGGTACCTGGCTGTGACAATCACAAGAAATAGTGACATTTGTGCCTTCAAGGAAAGGTGCTCTGGGACCATAGTTGAATACGTAGAGAAGGAGACTTGTCTTTGAAGCTGCAGGTTATCTGAACAACGGCTGTGCTGCTATGTGAATTGTATTTTTATTTCCATTTATTAACCCAGGGGTGTGACGTTTCCTTTCACCTGTACTCAATCACTGTGCTTTGCAGATCCTTAAAATTTTCCTTCCTTGGCTCTGCAGTTTGAACTAGAGGGATGAGCGTACTTCACCGCCTCGGTGGGGGAGGACACGTACACTATACGTGCGTTGTGGTAAAGCCAGTTGGCAGCAACGATGGTGTGGGCTTTGAGCCTGTCCCCGGGGTGCCAGAGCGGAGGGCCGGCCGCGCACAGACACAGCTGTGGTGCTGGACGTGAGAGCGGCTCAGCTCGGTGCCCGCTGGCTGCGTCGGCATGTTCTGGCTGACGTGGGGTTGGTGCAAGATGTTTCCTTTCAGTTACACCAAGGGTGAACCGAGCACAGCCAGCAAGCTCATGGTAAAGGCTTCTTGCCTGTGAGGTCTGCCTCTAGTTCAAAGCCCTTGTAGCATATATTCAGCCTGTGCTGGAAGGTAACAGCAAGCCAGGTGCACCACAACTGGGGGAAGTCAGTGGGGTATCAATTGGTTTCCTTCTACCCCCCAAAGCACGTGCACACAGCCCAGTCCTCCCTCCAAGGAACCAAATCTAGCACCGACTTGACTGACCTGATGAGATTCCTGCCTGCCCATCGCTGGCACCCAGAGCTCGGTCCTGCAGTATTTCCACTGCAATGCCGGCAGCGGCGTAGCACACCCATTCCAAGCCCACCCTCCGTCCTGTCCTGGCGTGATGCCCTCTGCCCCTGGAAAGACAACAATCCATCTAGCCCAGACCTGGGCTGAGACCTGCCCAGTCTCCATCCCTATTTACTGCCTGGCTAAGCCAAGATTAAAACCCTGCCAGTCCAGTGCTCAGTCTATCACACTGCATTTCCTCGGGAGTGCTGGCTGGCTGCAGCCCTGCTGCCATGATTCTGCTGCCTGTTTTGCTTTGGGAGGTTCTGGAAAATGTGGCGGGGTGCTACCATGCAATGAAAGCTGGGACGCAGGCTTGGGGCGCTGCAAACAGCCTCATCCCACAGCAGACTCAACTTCTTGCAATAGGAGCAGCAAGCCCAGCTTTCAAGGATTGTTTTTTTTCCCCTTTCCCTGCTTCTGTTCCAGCTGGGCCGGTCCCCCCTTCCTTATCACTTCATCAAGCGGGCAGGACGGATCCTTTCTGCAGTACAGCTGTGGCAAATTCCCTTTCTGCCTGTGCTGCTGAGAAGCCTTGAGCTGGTTCTGACTCACTGACTGGCAGTTTGCATTGGCAAACAGGCGCTAGGCACTGGGCTTGCCACATCAAATGAAACCTATCATGCAACCAAAATTTCTTAGAAAAACCCAAACGCTCTATCTACCGAATAGGGTGCACGAGATGTAGGCAACAAGATCAGGGCAGGGCAGGAAAAGGCAGGAAGGATGGACAAGGGAAGGGTGTAAAGGGAAGAAAGATGTATTTTATATGTAAAATTTCAGGGTAGTATTTTTTAACAATTTGCATAATGTTGACCACAGATAATCCCCTGAAATGAACTAAATAAATCACAACGGGGGCTTTCCAGGCCCAGGTCGCTTTCTGAAATTGATTGGTTTCAGCTTTGCATTTTTTCTATGATCTTTCTTTCTATCTTTACCAGCTGAATTTGGCTGGTTTCTGAAATGCCTGATTTGGGAGCAAAACTGAACGTTCACCTGGGGATGGCTCACTATGGTATGAGTTTGAGTCAATGAAAATGTGACTTAATTTTAGATTTCATTAGGAGAAGGGAACAAAGGCAGAAAACAGCTGCTAAAATGACAGATGAAGACAACCTTGTTCTAATGCTTGTCATAAAAAGTCAGGTGAAACCACATTTAAATCCCTGATGGCCTAAATTGTTAGCTGAGACAAACTGAGCTGGCTCCACTGGAGGCAAATCCAGCCCAGCTGCTCCAAAATGGAGATGCTCCAAAGCCATAGCCACTTCTGGAAATTTTCTCCTAAATGATTTGCCAAAAGATGTAGTGAATTGCTTGCTAAGTGCTTGTTGACAAATGTATCTCTTTTCATCCATTCACACCTCTTTCCAATCACTTCTTCATTCTGTTCTGGAAGCCACTTAAGTCAAGGGCTTTCCTACATCCAACTGTTTCTCTCCTTTGATAATCTTGGTTAAGGAACTCCTATTATTGAATTGATCTATATCCCAGGAACAGGCATGCTCAGATACAGATGTGATGGATATAACGTAAATACAAAGAGTATCAACAGTCACGCTGTTGTTTAAATAGACAATTGGTCCAAGCTGAACCAAAAGCTGCTCTAATAAGGGGATTTAAGTCAATGAAAAATCTGTATTTTGACCTTTGAAGCAGCAAGCTTTCTTCTTCAGAACATTCGTGTGTACCATTACTGGTCATATGTAAGCATTGCTGGGATTCAGTATTCAGATGATATCACTCCAAACTAATTAGTTGTACTCAAAAGCCTGACCAAGTCAGAGGAAAGGGAATGCAGTGGTTGCCAGTAATGGGAAAGATATTATGAAACACGTCCCCTGGGTCAAATGTTAAACTTGTACTCAACCAAGCTTCTCTTCAATTCAGTGAAAGCATTTTTTTCCTAGGTTAAGAATGAGTAAGATATGAGAAAGGAGAGGTAGCCAGCTACGGGGTGGGGGGAGACAGCAGTCTTGGGTTCAAGCATGGGACCGAGACCAGGAAATCCTCAGCTCTCCTGCCCGCTGGACCAGGGAATGGCTGAACGAGTGGGGAAGTTGCCTCAAGCCCCTGTGCCTGCAGGCTCTGATTCATGTGCGCTAGAGCAAACATCTGTGATGGGCCAACGTGCTGCATCCCTGCAGCGATCTGCCCAGCTGCTGCCATGTCAGCAGATGAACTCTGCACCCCACAGCCTGACCTGCTAGTACCGGCCCATCTTTATCAGCAGTTAAGCGTGTATGATGGACCGTGAACTGGGCCATCTCCTTCTACAGCAGCGGGGACTTCTGGCAAGCACAGGACTGTGACACCAAACTGCCACGACGCGCTTTGCTAGCACTCGTGTGCCAGAGCCCTTGTTCTTTCTTGCTGGGAGGAGTTGCAGTATCCCCTTGCTTTAGGGAAAACTGGATGTGAAATACAACAGATTAGGACATTTGAAGCGCTCTGAAATCTTCAAACCAGAAAGTGTGAAATACTGTCTTCTCTCTTTCTTGTACATGCACAAAATGGCACCTGTTTTTCATTCTTTTGGGGGGACTTCTTACAGCAAATTCTTTGCTCATTGGATTTCATTTTCAAGTCCTTCCTGTATGTTAAGCACTTTCATTTTGCAGTCACTGATGACACTGTAGTTGCAGTATGGCCAAGGAAGAAAATGGCTTAGCTCAGCTCTTTGTAGAGCAAAATTGGACAGAAGGTTGATATAAAATATAAGAAGAGATAGACCTTTTCCAGCGTGGAAAAGGTACTGATCACGTTTGCTGATGGCCTTTGGGGCCAGGCCCACTGCTGATGCAAAGTGACATAGATTAAAACTTACTGCAGCAAAGAGCTTATGGACGTGCCGCTGTTGAATGGCATTAGCCTCGATCCATCACGGTCAGACCTGCATCTGCATTGTCCCTTTAAAAGCTCCAGCTGCTGGTCACTCTTTTTAATTCATCATCAACATACCAAAAAAATGAGCCCCTTTTATGATTCAGCAAAGAATAACATTGCTGGTTCAGGATCCTGGAAGTCTGGAGGCTATCAAGTTTTTAAATTTTTACTCTGAAGGAATTTCCTTTTTTAATATTGCTGTGCTCTCTCTAGCTAAAGCCAGGAAGCTGACTATCTATGGACAGCAGTGACCAAAATTTGGTTTTCCTGGAATTTTCTCTTTTTCCCTCCGCACACCCACACAATAGGCTTTTTAGGATGCCTGCAGTCTGTAATTTGCTTTTCTAGCCTGATAATGTGGCTTGCTGAGGCATCGGTTTTGCCAAGTCATCATCTGGAAGGAACACTTTCTTATGCAACAGGCTTCATTTTCCCCCCTCCGTGTCCTATGGCCCACGGTTGCCGCCGAGCCCGGCTGCAGCCGATCAGGCTGGGTCAGAACCACTGTGCAGACACTGGGAAACAGGAGAAAGACCATGAAGTCTGGGAAAGGGCCTGAAACTTTCAATTTCAAAAGGCACAGCCCAGAAACCAGAAGGACCAAGAACCCAGTTGTGTGGTTTCCCTTTGCCTGACTAAAGAAAATAGCTGCTGTCTATTTTTACTAAAAATGTGGGACATGGGGCCCTTCTCTTCCCCTGCACAAATGGGGGATGCTGCTCACAATGAAGGAGTGGGGGAGTGGAGCGGGGCGGGGGGTCATCCCGGATTAAAAACAGCTGACTGGTCTACAGAAATCTCTCCCATGGATTCTTCAAATATTTCTTGCCCACACCGCTGGAAGATTTATTTATAAGGTGAAAGAAAGTTAGTTGGGAAAGGGGTTTGGGAATCTCATCTCACCTACAAAAATTCCTCTTTTTCATTTTAAGGCAGGCATGGGATTGATCTAATTCTTTCCCCCTTTCTTTTCTCCAGTTCCGTGTCGCCTTGCTGTATGGTGTTCTCAGGGCATTCAGCACAAATCAACGCTGATGGCATCATTAAAAATTTGCAACGTATCGCATACCTTGCAGAAAATGAAAGCCATCTGTACAAGTGTAGAAATGGGATTCCAGTGTGTGAAATGTGTTATGTATGTGACCTTTGTGTTCACTGTCATGAGTAGTATTTTGAACCTCTAAACCTCTGATCAAAAAGATGTTTTTCATTTTCAATACAAAAAAAAATCCTAAGCAGGGAGAACAAAGACTTCAGTCTTGTTTTACTTACACTTATTAACTTCGTATGTTTGTTCTTCTTTAAAAGACTCTTTTTAGATGACTGGAAATACAAAAAAAAGTACTAAATGTGTCAAAATAGCACACATANGCTGCTAACTCCTTTGGTTCTTTGTTCCTTAGCCGAAAAATACAAACAAGCGTATATACTGAGGAGTACTCCAGCAGGACTGGTCAGAGGCGTTCAGCTGAGTCCCCTTTGTATGATACTGCATCCCCAAAGTCCTCTCTTTCTCCAAGTTCCATTGCTCTGTTCCCTTTTGAACATGAGCAGCTTTTTCCCCGGGATTGCAGATACAGATCGGTGCTGTGAGTTGAAGTTGGGCGCGTCTCCATCTGACTCCTCGTTTCGTGCTCTCAGCCCAGCAATACTGCGCAGTAAAATGGAATGCGCTGTGC
Source organism: Aramus guarauna (assembly GCA_013400195.1). Taxonomy (NCBI): domain Eukaryota; kingdom Metazoa; phylum Chordata; class Aves; order Gruiformes; family Aramidae; genus Aramus; species Aramus guarauna. Next base: position 350,650 of record VXBL01006371.1, read on the forward strand.
AATGAAGTGTTACAGGAGTGCGTACTGCCGAGGTGCTTCATTTCACAAGGCAGGGCAGTCACAGTTTGGCAGGGAACGATGCAATCAAACAGAGCAAGAGCTGTGGTGGTCTGGAATGTCATTCCCACCTCTCATATTGGTGATTATAATCACTTGGTTGCAACTGCTGCTGCAAATGCCACGTTGCGGCACCATCCGGCTGGCGAAGAGGCTTATACAGGCAGGTCATCCCATTCGGGCACGACGCTCTCGCTACCGGTATTGGGAACTTTCATTAAAAATGGACCTCCTGAGCTAATTCTCTCAACTCAGTGAGAGGCTTTTAATTTGCAAGCTTGAAGGCAATCCGTTCCCTCTTTCAATTAGAGAATCAGCTGTACATTTGACACTGTTTTCTGACTCTTCCTCTTGGCACTTGCAAAGTCAAGACATGGCAGTTTTTGTAGCCAGTCACAACCATCAGGGCCAGAATTACAGCCCCTTGTCTTCAGCTTCCCATACTACAAATTACTGCTGGGTCAAGTGGAAGCAGACTCATGTACAGGGCAAATCCTATGCTGTGGAAGTTGCAGTGCAAACTTACTCAAAAGAGTTTAAAATTCCTAGGCTAAGTAGCCATTCAGTGTACAATTTGCAAAGGTATTTCCAAACAATTGTTAATTATTTGGAAAAACCAGCCAAGCCTGACAAACCCTTATCTCGGCAGGCACTGAGGTTGCTATCTCCCGTGGAGCTGCACCAGTCGTAACATGAGGGTAACTTTTGGGAGACAGCAGGCTCAGTGCCGACCGGCTCCAAGTATGTACACAGCTGATTATTTTCATAGCCTTGAAGGACTTCGGTCAGATACACACACACACACAAAAAANNNAAAGTAAAAAAAAAACACAAAAAAAAAAAAAAAAAAAAAAAAAAAGGACTGGACTAAGGACTGGACTAAATACTGAAAAAAATACTCTCAGAAACTTGTAAAGGTTGGGTTGACCGAAGCGTCCCTGCAAACTCCGGGACTGTCCTTCTGCAGCCTCGTCGGCCTGCAGAGCGCTGGGCACCCCTGGAACCAAAGCGGCCGCCGGGGAAAATGCGCGGCCGCTGGTGCCGCAGCGGAGTGACGGGGCGAGATCCGGGGGCAGCCGGTACCGGCTCCGCACCCCCCC